>JAENHJ010000104.1:0-600000 GCA_025330945.1 Mucuna pruriens
ATTACGTATTGCTTGCACAGAGTCAAAAGGCCTGGTGAAATATACATTCCCACTTTAATCAAAAAGTTGCTATTGTGAAAGAATTACAAACAGTTAATAGTCACTAATCTCTTATTATGACATACTCATTAGTTTTATTCTCACTTACAATGTATTGATCACGTTTGTCACAATTTATTTACTCTTTCAAGTTAGATAGTGATGGAGTTGAACTCACTACAATGTCAATCTCTGGTAGGGTTAACCATTGACGACATGCTCAAGTTTCCATCATAGTCCACACACCCCATTAATTGTGAGCCACAGGAACGATATATCAAGATGCTTTGTTTTCTATTATTGTTTTATTACTAATTTGGTTTGATGAGATATACTTCACTCAAAATATACATGATGAACACATACACTGACAATCATGAAAATAAACCTACACATTTAAAGCCTATAATCACGAGAAGAACATATAACACATCAATAGTGCATAGAAACTCCAATAAGTTAACCTCAAAGTTGTAAGAGGCTTTCTTACCACAATGGAATATTAGAGATTTGCAAAACAACATGTAGACCTGCACCACACATTCAATTGCTCGTACTAAAATGTTAAAATAAGAATTACCTTGGCTTTAGACATTCCAAAACAGAAAATTGCTTCTCCTCCAAGCATAACACGCTGTCAGCAGACGGAAAATCGAAAATAGAAATGAGTAATGAGAAAGACGACGAGATCAAACTAAATAAGTGAATAAGAGTAATAAACATCATTGAAATTTCTGTGTAGCAACAAATATCTGCAAAAGAAATGAAAGAAGTATTGAACTTGTGTTTTAGATAAACGAAGTGCTAATTATAAATGAAAGTATTTTAATTACGTAAATATTCATATAAATTGGAAATTTTATCATTTATTTTTGTAGTATTTGTAATTTTATGAAATATACAAAATACTAATAAAATTATATATACTGTCATTGAATCCCTCAGCATGTATGAAAGATAATAGATATTTTTAAAGAATGTAATATTTTGAGAAATACAAAAGTTAATAGATAATAATACTCATACTCAATTAGTTAAATTAGGAACTAGTTACTTTGCTTATACTAATAGAAGGACATGGACATCGAGTAGTGGACAAATAATCAACGATTCGCTTTCAATTATTTCAAAATAACTTTAAAAGCCTGAGTAAAGATTCCAACGAGTAGTAAAATAATTAACCTCATTAGCTTCAATTATTTCTGGAGATAGGACAACTTTATATCATAAAAAGAATCGCAATATCAAAGCCAAGAGCAATAAAGCAAATTTAAGATAGATTGAAAGGATATATATATATATATATATATATGATATATATATATATATATATATATATATATATACATATATATATATAAAGAAATACAATCACATTAAGTTGCTATATCATGACAGCACATAAGTACTACAAGACATAATAAATTAAAATTTTACTTTTGCAGCTGAGATAGCACAAATTATACATAGATTTTCTACACTCTCTTCATGGGCACAAAAAGCATTATAGTAGCACTATCTTCATGCTGCTCATTTTTCTACTGAACCCATGATTAAGCGGTATCTTCTCCTTCACCTTTCAACATAAAATAATATAACCCTCTGTAACCACCCTAGCCTCCTCAGCTCTCATCGCTGTAGCGACAAGCCTATTTGGTTGGGCCCTCCTTGCCACCGGTACAAAGATAACTTTGAAAATATTAAAATTTTGTTACATCGCAACATCGAGTGCTTGTACTGAGGTTCCTGCAGTAAAGTGCTTGTACAAGGTGTTTAATGAAATGCCATGATGACTGCTGTTGTTCTCAAAGATTTTTCATGAGTTTTGGCATCGGGCCTATTTCTTTGTGCTTAAGTTCTAATCTTTGTACGATTCTTATGGCTGAGTTTTCTCTGTAATGGTACTTCAGCAATCTTCGTTGTAGGATGCATGCCATGTGTTTCGAGAAAATGTGTGCCTCACGAGCAATGATCGCTGAAAATCGTTGTGACAATTCTTGGTATTTGTATGAAAAGATTGAATAACTTATGGATCAAGAAAAAGAAAACCATGTTATGGCTGAAAAAGTATTGATCTGTGGCTATGAAAAGGAGATAAAAATAGAGGATAGCCTATTTTAATTAGCATCGTCCATATCAGAACATTATGAAGTTTATAAAACCCTCCGACAAGTTGTCATATTGTCGAGCTGTCAGTTACGCCAACTTGTGACTCATGAGAGCATTATAGTGATGTAACAACACTACAACTTTGTCTGGGTTGGGCTATGGCTACAAATTGTTGGCTTGCCCACTTAAGCAGAGCTTTAAGCTTTGACGGAAAAACTTATCATGGCTCAGGCTTTTATTAAAAGTGTATGCTAACTTGTACGATAATAAATACTCGCTTAATTAAAAAGATGGTGATATATTCTTGTCATATGCAACCCTTAGTCACCTATTACACTTGTTTTGAGTATTGATATGTCAATTCATCACTATTAGTTTTAAGTTGAAATTAACATAGCATTAGAGCCCATAGCCTATCTTAGTTAAATTTGCTCTAGAAGATATGTAGGTCATTCCTAGCAAACTCCTACATACGAGGGTGTTGAAAGTCCTACATTGCCTACCTCAATTCTTGGGGTGCAGCTTATATACTTGTTGGACTATCTCGCTTATCGCCAATTGATTTTAAGATGAAACTGACAAAAGTGTATGTAGATTTGCATCAAGTTCTATAACCTTACTTTAGACAAAAAAATAGCGATAAAATAATCAATAATGTCTTAAGCTTTTAGATGAATGAATAAATAGATACAGATAAAAAGTAACGAAGCTAATATATGTTAATTTTCATGCTTCATCAATCAATGGCAACTTATGTCATTTGGCATTGTAGGAAGTGACATGAGCTTAAGGCAAAGGGCTTTAATTAATAGTGGTAGTTTTTTCTTTGAGTTGTCAATAAGATTCAAGGTGAGACAAACTAAGTCTCTACTCTTTAGCTTATTAGTAATACAAGAATAACACAACTTTACTTGATATGTGATCATTCCATCAGCCATAACTCTTTCTTTCAAACTAACAACTATTTCGTAGTTTACGGAAGCAACAAGGAAATATCAAAAATCAAATTGAATAAAACACACATGCCTATCTTTTCTTTATTACTTATAGTATCACTTCGACAATCTACTTACCTTCAAAACACCCACCTTAACCATAAAATTGTCTTTATGATGACATAAACCCCAATTATAGTGTTTAGTTGTTTGAGTGTCTCAAAAGGAAAAACCTAAACTCCTTGGATTCATATGTATAAGATTGAGCATATCTTGATTCAAACTGTATGCTTTGTTCTTGAAAGGAGATTAAACTCCTAGAATAGTTATATAGATTTTTGTAATCATTGAAGAAAGTATATATGTTGATTTTGTATGAATGTGGAATTTTGTAAACAATGATATTAAGCTCTTAGGTTCCTTTAAATCTCATGTTTTGGGGTGAAACTTTGAACCCATGACCCTTACTACGAAAGCACGCCCATGCTCGAATCAAATAATTAAGCACACTCATGGTTGGGTTTCTACATTGAGCATGTCTTTGCTCAAGAAGCAGCGTGTAAGGCCTCATTGATCATGCATGGTCATGTTCTAGGAGCAAGGTCGTGCCAACCTAGAAGTACTTTTCTATAGTATGAGGTCATTATGTAAAACTATGGATGGTATTTGTGATGCCTCGATGTTTTGAGACTACACATTGTGCACTCTATTGAATAGAGGGAAAGGCATGATTGTTGAATAGAGGAGAAAAGACATGATAAGGAAAAGTCATGTTGAACCACACTTCCATGCACCACTTAGTCCATCCCAACTTTGCACTAAATGATTTTATCGACGAAGAAATCTAATGTTGTTTCAAAATTGAGTTTTCTTGAAAACTTCAACGTAGATTTTAATTATTTTTTTTAAGAAAAGTCATTTCAATTACTAAAAAGGATAATTAAATTGATTTTTTTCTTAAAGTTAGTAATATATCTAAACTTTATTTTTTCATTTGAACATTATACTTATCTTTATTTTATATATTACTCATATGACATCAATACTTTTGAAAAAATTGCACATACACTTTTCTATGTATGAATCATATGCATAAAATAATTCCAAATAAACAGAACCTAGGTATATTCATAGCTAACCTTAATCCGGAAGTTGGTTCAATTGTCCCTTAAAAATTGTTAGATTCAATTGCACCTTTTGATCCCCCTTAATCTTAATAATTATTCACATTTCATTTACATATTTTTTAATTATTCAAATGAAGTTTTTACCCCAAAAATTTTCATATAATAGTTAACAAAAAAAAAAGTAATAAACTCTATATATATATAATGTGTGTTATTTTTTATAAAAAGAGCGACTGTGAAATTATTTCCTTTTTATGAAAAAATACTAATAATCATTAGATTAATATTAAAAATAATAGATCACTAAAATTAAAAGTCAATTATAAGTACATCTTATGAAACTATTAATAATATCATCACCTTCACCACCTCTTATCCAGTGAGTATTCAAAAATTGTTAGTGTGTTCTTGATGTTTTGATAAAGAAATGATATTGCTATGTTATCAATCCTATGTGATGATATAAATACAAATTAATCATTCATATAATTAATTTGATAAAAATATTAATGAAATATTGATTAAGAAGAAGAGAAAAATCATTTAAGAAAAATCATTTAAATTATATTACTAATAGAAAAATAAATTCTAATCATTTATATATGTTAAGTCTTACTCATGTATTAATTTCTTGTTTATAATTGTCATTTTAAATATTAGCCACTAGGTTTAGTTTGTTGCTTGGAGTCTCATCCAACTTATTTGCTTTGGTTTGAGACAAGTTGTTAATATCCTTTATATATATATTTCTTCTACCATTTAACTGCATTTTGAATTAAAGTTTGACTTATGTATGAATAGTTCAAATTGAAAACTGAGTTTACCAAAAGCAACCTTATATTGCTTTCAATTGAAAACTTTGTTCACATCAAATATATGTGTGCATACATGCTTTGAGAGAAACCAAACATGTTGGAACATGTTGGATAGCTAGTGGGAAATCTAAAAATACCGTGAAAATTAAAGTGGCTTAAGAATTTTCATGGAAAAAGTTACAATATTAAGATATTATTGTATTTATTTATTTTCATATTATTTTATTTTATTTCTAAACTATGATGATGACAATTATGTAGTTCTAACATCTGCTTCTAGTTATAAATTATACTATTCATTAACTATTATCCCATCAATAAAAGATATTTATCTTCATCTATCTTTATTATAACTCTTTTATCTTCTTTATAGCCTTCTTTAATAGTAGTTTCACAGAATAGCAATAGCTGTTTCATCACTCTGTCACTCACTTGAGTCACAAGCTGATAACATCTGTTAAATAGATAACCTTTGTTTATAGTTTTTAAATTGCATTTTGTTTTATGTTCTACACAACGAGACTTAATTACAATTAAAATGCTAATCATCTTGTAATTATCACTATTTTTAGGAAATTTGATGTCAAAACAAACAAGGCTACCCAAAGTCAATGTTCACCATGTGTTAGATAATTTTAAGACAATGGAGATAGATATAAGATTGATAAAAGATCTCATTATAATGAATCTCACCACCCTCATCGAAAGTCGGGGTGGGCATAAACTTGAATTAAATAGGCTTTCTCAAGACAAAGATTTATATAAAAGGAAGAATATAGATACTTTGAGGTTGTATCATCTAAAGTGAAGTGTGGAAAAGGTGAAAGCTTCAGACATAAGACGACCTTTGACAATGAGAATATAAGTCCTATGGTAAAGAAGAACAAAAGGGAAACTCTCAAAAAAAGAAAATGTTTAAGAAAAAGACAAATCTAACTATTTATGTTGTTTTGAAATCAGGTAAACAAACACATACTAAAATAGATGACCCTGTTTATTTAAAAGAAAACAACAAGGGGAGAAAGAAATTCAAATGAAACTAAAAAAGAAAATACATTGCTCGAGAAGAAAAGAATTCAAGTTCAACAAATGGATAAAAAGATGAAGTTAGTGAACTATACCTAACGACTAATTACGAAGAAGAAACTAATGTAACTATTTATGGTTTTGATATTTTCTAACTAAGATTGACTTCAATATACTATCAAGAATTGCATGAAAAAAGATAAAAATAAAAACAAAAAATAAAAATTGAATATCATGAAATACAGACAAAAGTAGAATCAATTTGTTTGAATTTCACCAAAGTTAAACTAATATAAAAAGAATGTGATCATATGATGTCGAGCATGAGATATTAGAAATTATAGTAATATTCTGTACTTGTAATTGTGTGTTATATCTTCATCAATAGTCATGACTAATTTTATTGTAGAAAGTTATGAGAACTAAAATCTAAAATGAATACTTGTAAAAAGACTTGCAAAATTCACTATGGAGTGATAACTGAGATATTCTTTTGGCAAACAAAAAGTGCTTGTTTGATAAAGCCATAATTCTAATTACTAAAGGGAACAAAGATTGTGCAAAACCTTTTTAATTTTTAGAAGGGCTACTAGTTTTCCCTAAGTATATTGCAACAAGGACCATACTTCATCTTTTACGTAATATAAGAAGATATAGAGTTTGCTCAAAAAGGACCTTCTATTGTGCTTTTTCTCATTGAGACTCTTTTCTGTGAATGAAGCTTGCTGGTTAACTCTGTAATTGTGAGAGTTTGTAAATAACATGACTCTCTTTAATTATAGATATCTTGGTTTCAAACTTTTTCAGAACTAAAAATCATTACAACTTTTTATTTATAAATTCCCTCACCAAGAAGTGTATTTGATTCAAAATGTCCATTATTTTTCTAGAATACATCTTTGATAGGTTTATTGTCCTTCATCTTCATCAATTTAACTCTTTTGCCTTTAATGCAAGGAGCCTCAATAGATCTGTCTCTGTTACATCCCTCAAATTCATCTTGAATTTTATCGATACCTAGTTAGGTGTTTCCAAGTCCCATGATTTTGGTGAAAATGTAATCTGCAAGTCCTGAATGTAGAAAAGGGATGGCTTTGTCTTTTTAGCTTTTTGTTCCCATAAACTTTCATATGAGCAATGGTAGGATTTTTCATCAATTCATAGATCACAACGCTCCATAAACCTTTGAGACCTTAAGAAAAATTTCATTTTTGATCGCCTAAGTGTGATAGTTTTCATCGTTGAACATTGGAGTCAAAACACAAAGCATTGCTGGAAGTAGAATTTTGTAGCACTATTGCTTATAAATCACTCGACTCGCATTGTTTGCACTCAAACTCACTTTTTTAACACTCAATAAAAATTTTTCCTCACAACCTATAAGAAGATAGCTCTAATATCATTTGTTGAAGAAATATTTTGTAAGAAATATGGAACTCGCTATATGAGAGAGTAAAATTGAAGATGAGAAATTGCATATTAATTCATAAAATAATGCTTATAAATAGGCTTTACAAACTAATTTGAAATTCCTAAGATATCTCATCTACCATAAAAATTATTGAAATTTTATTAACTACCTAAGAGCAAAAACATAATGGATAAAAATTTGTGACAATAATGAAATCTAAACTAAAATTTATTCAAATTTCAAATAAGGAAAAATTTACTACTCTATCAATAGGAAAGCATATGAAGTAATAGATGAAGTCAAAATTTGTTTTTCTTTTGTTTAGTTGTTACTATGCCTATTGTTTAAATTATCTTCTAAGTCATGCCTACTGGTCTCTTTTGGTCACTAATATTTAATTTTAATTTTTCCAGGAGAACTTAAAGAATGCATCAGAGATATCATATTTTACTAATTGACAAGGAATTTCAACTTCAAACTCTACAAATTCTTTTATTTCTCTTTGAATTTACGTATAAATAATTTATATTATGATATCAATGATATTTTTTTAATTATTCATAATTTCTTTTCAAAAATCATTAAAAATTTAATTTGAAAATAATAAATTGAAATAAGTAAAAAGTTGACATTTAAAAATGCTCGTCAATAAACTATATATTTCTAGATATAATCAAAAAGTCGTGAACGTCAGGATTCGAACCCTGCGACGAGCAAAGCCCACATGATTTCTAGTCATGCCCGATAACCACTCCAGCACGCCCACTGTTATTTTAACACTTTCAATATTGGTTACACTTACTTTTAGGTCATGTTTCTATAAGGTTGTTAATCATTGGCCAATTTTAATTTTTCAAAAATAGAGCCTAGTAAGATAACTCTAAAAACAAACATACAAACAAAAACAAACATTACAACTTGTCATTACTAATCATCAAATGAGGTTGGAAATCATCAAAACTAACATTATAAACATATGACTAAAATTCTTCATGCAATGTTGTCTTCACACTATTTAGGTATTACAAAAATGCTTCAAAAAGTCTTAATGGTAAACTAATTTTGCATGCACTTCTATTTCATTACTTACCTAAAAATATTTAAAATAAAAATCTTTTTAAAAATTAAAATAAAATTTTTAATTAATTAAAAATTAAAGGCTTAATAATATTTTTATACACCTTGTTTATTATTTAAGTGTAAAAAGAGATAACCGCCTTGGGATAGATATTGTAGATGGATGTTTAGGTGCTAACACCTTCGCTTAAAATACCATATAAAAACACTAAGGTCACTTTACCATTATCCTTTGCTTCTTACCATATAATCTTAAATGAGAAGGTGCTATAATAAAAACAACCTAAGCTCTCATTGGTCCTTGCATTTACAACTCCTGTATCAAATAAATCATGACATGATTTTACTCCTTATATACCCTCGATAAAGTTGACAAAATGTCGAGCCTAATTAGTGCTAGCTTTCAGGACCCAAGTGGCGGCATCAAAGTGATGGATGAACTTGGCACGGGTAGCTTGTAAGCTGTTGCTTCCTATACCATGGCTGAATGGAAAGATTGATGCCCTGTTGAGCGTAATAAAGTTCTTCCTGCTCACTTATTAGAGGTGTTCATCACCTAGTAGAAGGACTATTTACCTTTGAAAGGACCTGTGGATAAACATTTTTCTGCCACCAAATATAGCTACATTTTCAAGAATAGGCATGACATTCATAATTATGTCAAGAGATATATTTCAGTAATGATTACACACATGTAACTTTATTGTTCAAGAAGAAAATAGTTTTGTTTAATTTCCACCTTTTTCTTTCATTCTATTAATTATGTATTTAGGTAAGCAATGAGAAAATATATAGTCCATAGATCAAGAGTAATACTGATCAATCTTATACTACTCAATCTTATATCAATCCTTATTGTCGCCAAATTATCTAGAATAGAACATTTGTTAACATTGCGACTACAATGTTGATGTTATCTTTCCAATCAAAGTTATAGACATGGTGCTCAAATTTGATTAACAAAATGTAGGGCTTATGGAAGGAGAAAGAGGTAAAGGTCACATGAAATAACTTCAGAATATGAGTTTGTAATTAAGTAAAACATGATGTCATGATAATCAATATTTGTCAAGGCTTATCGACACCCCTGCTGAAACTTCAAAACTGGTCCAATTTTCCTTTCTATAACAGGCAATGCGTCCAAATGGAAGTTTGCTATGTGTTCATGTTTATAAAGTCATATTCATTTCCTAATGACTCACCACCACTAAGATTCAATTATCACAAATTGATTCAAATATGCAAAAAAACCAATAAAGGTATGAAAATTATTGAGATCAATTTTATGTCAAATGAAATTATATCGCATATATTATTCATAATATTTATACCAATGCTATAAGTATATTATATGTTTTAAAAAATATTTCAAGTTCTTTTCATTAACAGGAAGTCACAAAGGATACATGGTGGATGACAATATTGGAGAAAGGAACATGGTTTATGGTTTAGCTCTACTTAGACTTAAAGCATTCTTTGATCGAATTAGAAAAACTTGATGCTAAATTTTTTCAACATGATTGAACTTTTGTTAAATTATCAGGAATGAGTTCTCTCTTTAATACCATGGATGACAATCGGTAATTCAGTCTAGACTTAGCCTTCACAACAAGTTATTTGGCAATCTTAATTGAAATGTTATTACTACATTGATTATATCTTCTTAAGGTGTTACTTTAGTGACTGACTATTTATGAACATTCTATCTCAACGATGATACCTCACCAACTTTTTTTTTCCTTTCCTTTAAAATCACACCATATTAATGAGAATCAATGAAAATCTAATAGAATTAAATTTCACACTAAAAACGATATACATCTTTATCTCCTGCAATCTTTATCCTCACTTCTTCCTTAATCACTACTATTTCAAATATTATATTATTCATTTTGGAAAATTTATGTCTTTTTTTCTACATTCTTTTCTCATCATCTATATTCTTTATCCATTTTCTTTATTTATTTTCAAATTTTATATTCTTTTAATTTTTGAGGATAAATTATTTTTATATCTTTTCCAATTTCAAATGGTGAATAACATTTTATGACTCTTTTGATTGCTTGTAAAAAACAAGATAGTGAAAATTTCTTTTTTTCATATCTTTCAATTTTGTACACAGGTTGTCACATTGGTATATTTTTTTATGATTTAGTTTAACTTTTTTAATTAATGATGAGATTGCAAATTGAAAAGATGAAATATTCTTTTTTTATTTTCTATGATTTTGGTGGGTCTTGTAGAAAATTTGTTAAGAGAGTTTTCTATTGTGAAAAGGTGGTATATGAAATATTTTCCAATTTAAATCTTTCAGAGTTTCTTTTGATTTCATGTTACATTTTTTATATTGATTTTTATTTTAGTTAGACAATAATGATATTTTAGTATAATTACTATTGTTTCACTTTGAAATTTTGCTTGCTATTTTTATAGTTTATTTTTTTCTTTCAATATGCAGTTTAGACAATACAATTATTCGAGCTTGATGGTGTATCTTGACTTGGGTTTGTAGGTACTTTGGACGCATGAAGAACTTGATTCAATCTTGATCACATTGATCAAAATTATTTTCCTCCTCCCAAGTTTCATCTACTAAAGGCTTGAAATGTTCAAGATAGAGAACTTGAAATGTTCATATGTAATATTTTTCTCAAAAAATGTTATTATTCTAAAAATGTTATTAAACTATTTATTGTAGTTATTTGATATTTATTTTTTTTAATTATATGACATGAATAATTTTATGCAACTTTCAAGATAATTAATTATAGTTATAAAATTATATTTTCAATATTAGGATTAATTTAATTTATGAATTTAGGGTTATTAATTAATTTAAATTGTATTATTACGAATCAATTTGATATTCATGTTATTTTAATGCATGTTGCAGTCTCAATCCACAATAGTAATACAGTACAAATAATAATCTCTAACATTTTCGCATCAAACCATATACAATTATCATTTGTTTATACAAAATAACAATAATGAACACATGATACTGTCTTGGCAATTATCTTAGTCAACTTATTAAGCAGCCTTAGGGATATTGTTAAATTTAATGATAAAAAATAGAAAATAATAAATATACATTAATATTAGTATAATTATTATTCTTAATAACATCTTTTGAATTCACTGAGAATAAGAAAAAAGTAATATATGAAAAATAGATGCAATAGTATTAAAAAATTGATAACTATATATAAATAGTAATTATTAGATATAAGTAATCTTTATCATAAGTAAATTATCAGACAGAGTTTAAAACATATAATTAAATATTGTATTATATGTAAGTTACTTTTATAATTTATTATTTAATATATTATACTGTTTGCAATATTAAACGTATGAGAAGTAGTAGTAAATATTGCTTTTAATATATTATTTAGAAGGGTAACTTTTTCAATTAAAACTTAAATTAATAAGATTATCTGATTACTAATTGCTATATAATTGAAATTTGTTATACTTTATTATAATTATATTAATGGTCATATCTAAAATATTTTTAATTATTTTAATAATATAAAAGTTTTATATTCACAGTATATCAAAATAAAATCAGAAAAAGTTATTTATTATTACATAATTCACAATAAATAACACATTTAAAGCCATATAATTAGAGAAGAAATATAACACATCAATAGTAAGCAAAAAAATAGAACTAACAAATATGTAGACCAGCAACTACACATTCTAATTGTTTAACAAAATGTTAAAAAATAAGAATTACCTTGACTTTTTCTAGACATTCCAAACAGAAAATTGCTTCCTCCTCCAAGCATAACAAGCTCTTACGTTTGAAAATTGAAAATATAAAATAAGAATGAGAAAGAATGAGATTAAATAAAGAGTGAATAAGAGTAATAAACATCATTGAAATTTGCTTTATGTAGCAAACAAACATTCAAAAGAAATGAAAGTAGGTAGTTTGAACTTGTTTTTAGATAAACCAAGTTCTAATTATAAAATGAAAGTAATAAATTTTTAATTTAATAAATATTCATATAAATTAAATTTTATTAATTTATTTTGTAGTATTTAAAATTTTATGAAATTTATAAAATATTAATAAAATTATTTATATAACTGTCATTGAATCCTTGCATGTATGAAAGATAATAGATATTTTAAAGAATGTATATTTTGAGAAATACAAAAGTTAATAGAAAAATAATAATACTCTATTACTAATTAGTTAAATTAGAAACTAGTTACTTGCTTTTTATACTAATAGAAGGACATGGAGATCGAGTAGTAAAATAATCAACTCATTCGCCTCCAATTATTTCAAAATATAAAACTTAAAAGTGATAAGGATTCCAACAAGTAGTAAAATAATTGACCCATTAGCTTCAATTATTTCAAGATAGACAATTTAATATAAAAAAGAATCGCAACATGGGGTCAAGAGTAATGTAAATTTAAGAAAGATTGAAAGGATATATATATATATATATATATATATATATATATATATATATATATATATATATATATATATATATATATATATATATATATATATATATATATATATAAAGAAACAATTACATTAAGTTACATATCATGAAACATAAGTAATTACAAGACATAATAAATTAAAATTTTCCTTTGTGCTTTTGAGATAGCACAACTATACAGTATTTTCTACATTCTTCATGGCACAAAAGCATTCAAAAAAAATAAGATTATCTTCAAGTCTTCATTTTTTCATGAACCCATATAAGTGGTATATTCCTTCATCTCTCAATATAAAATATGAATGATAATTTATGCTACAATAATAAACAGGACAATTTATCATTTTTACACTAAACAAAGTTAAGATCTAAAGGAAAAGGAGTTTCAAAACATAAAGAGTCAATATCATTTATAAATAAATACTATTCACTATCAAAAAACTTTATTAATGACATTGTTTATACATTTTTTTTCTCCTTATTCATAATATCATACAACATCATGGTAATTAAGTCATACAAGTTTGATTTGGTAACCTAAGTTGTTGATTCTGTCTTACTTATTCACATAATAAAAAATTGTCAATGAATAACATAATAAAAACAGTAGTATCTTATTAATTAGATTAAAGTAATGCTTATATTCTTGAAACCACCTTAGAATATTAGCTTTATTTGTTGATCAGTGATATCGCTATTGAGAATTCTTTACTTTCCTTTTTAAACTTTGTACATATATACTACATCAAAAGATATTAATTTAAATTATATATAACTATTGCTAGATTAATTAATTGACATACATATATAGTGTTTGATACTTAATCAACTAATATGATCTTATTGGATCGTAAAAGGATCGTCTTGAAAATAGGTGAAAGCATGACGTGGTGAAAGGAACTTGACCCTAACGCAACTTGTTGGTAGAACCAAAGTTATCAAGCGTGGTGTTGTGAAAAGGAACTTGACCCTAACTGCCGACCCGTCAGTAGAACCAAAGTTATTAAGGGAAAGCGTGACCTAACCGCGACCCACCTGATGAACCAACACTATAAAATAAAAAGGAAGTTCTTAATCTTAAGAGCAAAGGAAAAGTGCTCACAAAGTGAAAACACAAATGTTATTAAATTCCAAATTCTATCTTCTCCGATTGATTACAAAGAGTTTATTTATTTATAAGCCTAGCTAAATTAGTCCGGATGTTAAAGCCCAATAATATTTTAATTGGCATAAAATCTTCAACTAATCTAAAAATCTCTATCTAAATCTCAATAAAAAATCTCTATCTAAAAATCTCAATAAAAATCTCTATCAAAAAAATCTCTATCAAGAATCTTCATCTAAAAAAAAAAATCCAACTACTTAGCCCAAATTACATGACAATGACGGCTTTATTTATTTGTGTTCTTCAGGATGGGCTTCATTCTTCATCAACTTGCAATAAAGTGACCCATTTTGGTGCAGCCTCGACCACTTTGCTTTAAGTTTTCCTTAATTCCCAAACTCAAGCCCGACATAGATTGCTTCATTGTTTTGGTTTTGGGACCTAGTCAAGGACATCCAACATCAAGCAAATTATTTTTATCTTTGTTGGTTGGGTTTTTGTCATTCCCTCCTCTTCAAAAAGGATTTGTCCTCGAATCAAATTCTTCACCTATAACAAGATAAATCAGCAACCTTTAAAGTAAAACTTACATTACCATATGCGGTTGATAAATCCAGCTTTGTAGCATTGTCATTGATCCTTTCTAACACTTGAAAAGTTTCATCTCCTCTTGGCTGCAACTTGTATTTTCTTCTAGTAGAAAACTTTTCTTTTAAGCCTATGACCCAAATGCCATCTCCAAGCTCAAAAAGTCATACCACACTTTATTTGTTTGCCTTGCATATCATCCATTCCTCTTCTCAATGATACTCAAACTTTAAAGATGCAACTTTTTAACAAACTTTGCCTTCTGCTTTCTTCTAGACAACGATTAGCCATAGTATTCTTTACCTTTTTTTGTACTTGATCACATAAGGAAACATCTACATGAACTCCAACCACATGTCATGTCTTTGAAGCTTACCTCGAGATTTTAGAAATAAAAGCATACAACTCCTTGTCATAGGTAGAGTAGTTCAACACAACCCCACTTAGCTTTTCACTAAAATATGCAATTGGTTTGGATTCCTGCATCAATGCAACTCCTACTCCAACACCAAGCATCACATTCAATTTCAAAAGCTTTATCAAATTAGGCAAACAAAGCACAAGTGCATTGGTCAACTTATCTTTCAACAAATTAAAAGCTTTCTCATGCATATCATCCCACTTGAATCCAACATCCATTTTTAACAAGCTCATTTAAGATGCAACAATAGAACTAAAGATTTTCACAAACCTCCTGTAAAACTTGCTAAACCATGAAAAAGCTTCTTACCTCGTTTCATTCTTAGGTGTAGGTCATTCTCTAATTGTCTTTACCTTTTCTTCATCCACACTTATTCCTTTTGAGCTTACAACAAAACCCAAAAACACAACAGATTCAAGACAAAATGAACACTTTTTGATATTTTCATATAATTTATATTCTCCATTAAGAATAGCATGCAAATATTCAACATGTTTATCTAAAGTCTTGCTATAAATCAAAATATCATCAAAATAGACTACTACAAATTTCTCAATGAAAGAACACAAAACACGATTCATTATCCTCATGAAGGAGTTAGGAGCACTAGTTAAGCCAAATGACATCATTAATCGCTCATATAAACCATATTCTATTTTGAAAGTTGTTTTCCATTCATCATCTTCTTTCATGAATTTGATTGTATCCACTATTCAAATCAATTTTAGTAAACACACAATAACCAAACAATTCATCAAGCATATCATCTAACCTAAGAATAGGATATTTATACTTTACAATGATTTTATTGATGGTCCAATTGTCAACGCACATGCGCCACGTTCCATCATTCTCTGGAACTAAGATAACGGGGAACAGAACATGGACTAAGACTCTCTCTCACAAAGCCCTTTTGTAGTAACTCATTCACTTTCCTTTGAATTTTCTTTGTTTCCTTGGGATTTGTTCTATAGGCTGGTCTATTTGGAATTGGACAACCAGGAACGAGGTCAATTTGATGCTCAATACCTTTTAAAGGAGGTAATCCATGCGACACTTCATCTTCAAAAAATATCAGTGAATTCCTATAACAAAGAATCAACTTCACAAGGAAAAAAGAATGAAATTCGTTAGTGAAATAGACATCCTTGTACAGGAGTAAAAGTAGTTTCTTTTTACTACTAACGCACTCTCAACCTCTTTTGTCTTTGCAAATGCACTCATTTTCTTACTTTCTCTTCACTGCACTTAATTTCATGTTTTTTTCTTTTGCTTATTTTCACTCATATTTTTTTTCTCTTGCAAAAAAAAACTCATTTGCTTTTTTCTTTTCTGAATAACTTTCTTTTCTTTTGCTTTTTCTCATTCTTTTGTTCACTTTTTTCTTTTGTTCTTTCATTCTTTTTTTCTTCTGATTCCTTACACTCTCTTACTTTTTCTCATTTTTATTTGGTCTTTGATACTTGCTTTGGAGAAAATGGAGTAAGAGTAATTTTCAGCTCATTGTAAATAAAAGACAAACAATAGGTATACCCATTGTGGGTCACCTTGCGGTCGAAGCTGCCGGCGCCCCAAAGTATATGCCCTACCTCCATAAGAACCACATCACACAGACTTCATCTTTGTAATTTTCAATAGCAAAAGGCACTACAACTTGCTTGTCTACCTTTACTTCTTCATTGAAACTTATAAGGCCTAGGGTGTTTGGCAATTTGCAAATATGTTTTCTCCACTAGGATAGTACTAGCCACATTGGTGCAACTTCCACTATCAATAATCATGCTACATACCTTGTCATTTATGTGGCACCTAGTATGAAAATTATGTTCACGTTGCTCCATATCACCATCTTCCTTAGGTTGTATGCCAAGAGCAAACCTAGTGACAAGAATATCTCCATTTACAGGTACAACAACTTCCACGTCATTACAGTCCTCAATGGTGGCATTTCATCGTCACTTAAACTTTCTATTTTCTCCATTATCCAACATAACCATTGCTCTTTTTATTTGGACATTAAGAAGCAATATGCCCAACTTCTTGACACTGAAACACTTGATATTATGTGATCTATAGGATGTATTAGTGTTAATTTTTACCTTTAGAAGGAGCATTTGAATATTTGGCAACCACATCTTCTTTAGGATTTGTAATAGTTGTACTGTTTTTCCATTTGATCTCTATGAAGAGCTAGAAGATGACGGCGAATGTGGAAGAGCTTTTAGACTTCAATTGCCTCTCCACTTGAATTTCTTTGTGCAACAAATCTCTCTATCTCCATATAATGTTGCAACTCCACCATATTAGCTATCTCCTTCTTTAAGCCTCCAATGAATCTAGCCATAGTTACCTCACAGTCTTCCTTCACATTGGCTCTAGTTATGGCTATTTTCATCTCCTTATAGTAATTCTGCACACTCATAGAACCTTGTGTTAAGCATTGTAATTTTCTGTGCCAGTCCCTATGGTAATGGTTTGATACAAATCTTCTTCTCATCACGGACTTCATATCTTCCCACGATGAATGGACCTTTCTCCATTTCTACTTCTATTAATCATAAATTGATGCCACCAAATACTAGCATAGTCAATAAATTTAATAACTACTAATTTTTTACCTTTTTCTCCTCCGAGTAGTTTGACAATCAAACACATGTTCAACTTTTTCTCCGACTCCAAGTATACTTCGGGATCATTCTTTCCTTAGAATGTAGTGGATTGTCATCTTAATATTACCCGAGTAATTGTCACGCCTTGGTTCACTCTTCTTCTCCTTTCATTTTCATTATGTCGTCCATCTAAATACTCCTCTCTTCTTCATGTTCATATAAAGGATTGCTGGGTATAGGGTTGTAAGTCATCCAACTTGGCATTTAGAGCTTTGAATTGTTCTTGAAAAGTCTTGATGGCTAATTTGAGATCAACATCCCATTATCCTTCTTATCTAGTCCTGATTAAAATACTGCAAAAAATAAAGTTAGAAAGAAAATAGATCTTCACACAAACACTCTCTCACGTGTTTACACTTTTTCGAATTATGTGTAGTCACTGTGGTGTCACTCAATTTGGTTTTTTTTTTACTCGCCTTTATCGCTCTTTTTTTTAAGAGTTCTTAAGTGAGAACTTTTAAGAATGATGATAAGCACTGTAAATAAGGATATAGGTAATCTTATAACTTTAAAGGGTAAGAGTTAGCAAGAAGCAAGGAAGACCCTTTTTTTTTGGGTGCAATTTTTTTTGTATGTGTGATATTTTTGTATGATTTGTTTTTTCTTATACGATTTTTTGTGTGGAAAATTGACAAAAAAATAGAAACGTAAAGGAAGAGAGCACTGGCTTCAAGAGCTGAAGCTCTGATACCAAAATGATATGATCTTATTGGATTAGAAAATGGATCGCCTAAAAAATAGGTGAAAGGGACATGGTGAAAAGGAACTTGACCCTAACCACAACCTGCCGGTAGAACCAAAGTTATCAACAAAAGCGTGACCTAACCGTGACCTGCCGGTAGAACCAACACTATAAAAAAAGAAATTTTTAATCCTAAAAACAAAGAAAAAGTGCTCACAAAGTGATAACACAAATTTTATTAAATTCCAAATTCTGCCTTCTGATTGATTACAAGAGTTTTTTTATAAGCTTAGCTAGGCAGCTTGGAAGTTAAAGCCCAATAATATGTTAATTGGCATAAAATCTTAACCAATCAAAAAATATTTATCTAAAATCTCAATAAAAAATCTCTATCTAAAATCTCAATCAAAAATCTCTATTTAAAATAAAAAATTTCTATCAAAAATCTCAATCAAAAATCTCTATCAAGAATCTTTATCTAAATTAAAAGATCTCTAACTAACTACTTAGCCCAAATTACATGACAATGACTTAGGCTTTATTTGTGTTCTTCAATATGGGCTTCATTCTTCATCAACTTGTAATAAAGTGGCCCATTTTGGTGCAGCCTCTGACTCACTTTACTCTAAGTTTTCCTTACTTCCCGAACTCAGGCCCGACACAGATTGCTTCATCGTTTTGGTTTTGGACCTAGTCATGGGACCTCCTACATCATGCAAATTATCTTTATCTTTGTCAGTTGGATTTCTATCATCAACGGTTTAACCTCATTACAATTCAAGAGAACGTACAATTGGGCAACCATAATTCTCTATAACTAAGCCACCTTTCATTGTATTTACTAGTTGTTTGTCCAAAAGGTTTAAAGATAGACAAAGTAGGTTGTATTTGGTCTTGATGGAATTCCTCGCTCACATCAATAGAAGACACAAAATAGTGGGAACTAAAATAGAATGTCTCTTACAACAAATATGCTTCACATATAGACCACACTTTTCTTATTCTACACAATTTTTTTTAAGTTTACATAGAAATCTAACTACAAAAAATGTAATACCAATTGTTAAGTACATCATACAATGGTATTGATATAAAATGAAATAAAATATTATTACCTTTCAAATGGATACATCCAACAATATTGAATTAGTCCACCCATCCTAATTTCAGAAGGAAAATGAATTGATAGGTGCTCCATAGAGTAAAAAAAGACTAGTGGAAATATGTGCTCCAACTTAATAATAAGTTGTTAGTATGTGTGTAGACACCTAAATCTATCCGGCCCAATAAACAGCCCCATGAAAAATTCCAAAAACAAAAGGACTCAAGTCCTAAAGGGCTAGGAAGAGACTCGTCTAGAAAAATAGTTGACTCGGCCTTGTTCAAGAGAAGGGACTTGAGGTGGCCCATAGCACACCTGACTCCAGCCTAATGGGGACAAACCTAACATCACACTTGACCCGACTCACCCAAAAGAGACCTCAGTAGGCTAGTGTCAACCCTTCTCGATGACAAATATAGAAAGGAAGCCCCAAGCACAGCCCAAATGAACAAGGGCTCAAAGTGGCTCGAACCGGGCATTCAAGTTCCAATGCAGCGCTGATGGAATTAGCCAGCTCAATAGAATCAAATGGAATCAGCCACGCTAGCAAGAAGATACAACTTCACCAAGATCAAAGTGTTTCAAGTCGTAGGATCCTCCCAAATGAAGGGAAGGTCATTGATAAAGCCACATCAACAAAGTAGAAGCCCCATCGCCTTTAGTAAAGCAAGAACCTCGCCAATTATAGCAAGGAACACACCATGTCAACCACTACCCATTTAGAGGCGTCGTGAATCCAGGAAGAATGTGCCACGATCAAGTGTGGGAACCAACGAGCATCAATCTAGGGATTGCCAAAGCTAACAAACGGGATCGGAAGGTTGGGGTGGCTCCACATGGCGAGATAATGCCTTCATCCTCCCAAAGACTATAAAACTCCCCAACACGAAGAGCTAAGGACCAAGAGTTGAAGAACAAAGGAAAGAGAGCAAAATCACTAGAGAGTTGTTGCGTGAACTACAACCTAAAGTGACGGAAGGACCAACCGCGAGCGAAAGCACCAACTAGCTTCCTCCGGATACTAGGTAAGTCTCTTGGCTAAGACTCCATTCAAGCTGTAGACAATCTCTAGACACGCTTTAGATGGCGAACATGTAGTTCGCCACCGATCATAATCGAATGGCCGAGCCGCCCTCCTACATCCCCCCGAAAGTCCATACAACCCGAACACTTCCAATTGCAAGTACATAACCCTCCTCAATGTTAAGTCGAGTCTGGCACACTTCCAGATGGCAGGCTAACCTCACTTAGACCAAAAACCGAGTCAGTCTTAGTCTCCATAACTGACACTTAGTGCATTCCACCGCCCCGAAGTCACCGAGTCAACTTAGCATACATACACACAAACACTCAATCCAAAGATTGAGGCGGGATGCCTAGTGGATAGTCTTGACTTCAACTTAAATCGCGAAAAGCTGAGTGCCAAAACGAAAAGTTTAGCTCATATTCCCGATCCCAATGGACGCCAAGGGAAAGTCCAACCACACGGAGACTTGTACCCGCACTGGGCGACGTGGTCCACATTGAGGAAGGACACCTAATGGAAAGTCCGACTGCACGCTCACTTCTGTATCGTAACTACATTAACTTTGACTCTTCCCAATCGGGAGGTGCGTAGAACAAGAGGCCTACTCTTGTCAAGTTAAACATCTCACACATTATAATTCTTCCCCTCAGATCATCCATCAAAATAGTAAAGGTTATGTAAGCATGCAGTTCATAGAGTAACTACCAGATGGTAGGCGGATGGGATGATGTGTCACTCCTTACCCGGATTCTCTACCCCGAGACTGTGCCTTATCCACCCAATTGTTTCCAGTGTACCATTAAACGTTGGTGGCGACTCTAACCCGAGTCGGATCAGCTTCGATCAGCCCTCTCCAAGTTGGTTGAGCTGATGCTGGCTCGATTATCTTCAGATTCCCCAAGAGTGAGTGAGTTGGCATCCTTCCATACTGTGGTCAATCTACCTCCATTTCCAATCTAATACAAATACCCATGCCCATAACCATATATATATTTTTACCTTCATCCATCTCTAAATTGCCTCCGCTACGATTTAGGTCACATCGGACGGCGACTCCAATAGGGAAAAAACACTTAGGTAAGAGTCAAGCTACAGTCAAATGAATGGCATGTTGCATAACCTTTACTTCAATTTTCGCTTACTATTAATTTATTGCCTGTTATTATATGTGAATACCTTAGGGTAGATGCCATATATATATGTTGTACTTGTGATAAGTTAGTGGCGGGCATGTAGTGACTTTCCTCTTGGAGTGACAGCGGGGACCCTTTCGTGTCGCATCAATGACAATCACTACTCCGTTGTTATAGAACTGTCTCTCCGTGCCTGAATACCTCTGAAGAAGTCAAAAGCACGATGCATGCACCCATACATAAGGAATAAAAGGGGATAAAAAACATAACATTGCATTGCATAAGTATACCTAATCGCGAGAATTTTCAAACGCATGGCTACGGAAACTGGTTATGGTATTCAGAAACTTCGCCCCATCCACGCTAGGACTCCTTACCTCGTATCATTGAGACAGTGGGAAGTTGCCTTTAAAGGAAATGACGTAGGACCAACCGAAGGAAAGTATGGCAATCTATTGGGCCTGCTCGAAATCAAAGTACAACAGAAGCTTTGTCGGCCTTGACTCGATATTACGACCCACCTCTCGGGTGCTTCACCTTTAGGGATTTTTGGTTGGTGCCAACGTTGGAGAGTCTGAAAGGATCCTTGCCATGCCTTAACGAGGGCCCAACCTTACCTATTCAAAAAGTACCCTTCTTGGGCCACCATTGCTAAGTTACTAAGGATGTCCGAGTCAAAAATTAGAGAGGAAAAGAAAAAGCCGAACGCTTGGTCTAGAAAGCATTTTGTGGGCCAACCTAGAAGGTAGCTTCGGTCAACTACACTGGTAGGGTGATTGGGGCCTTCATGAATGTATTCGAACTCTTAATATACGACATAGTCTTATTCCAATATATAGAGGACCACATAGACCTAGCAAGCATAGACACTTTTCTTGCCAAGAGGGATAGAGGCGAGAACCTCGTGATCGCGATACTTGGGCTAACACCTATTACTCTTTGAATTATTGCCATGAAAGAAATGGGGAAGGGATTGAGATGCTATATGACCCTATTGTACTTATGGCTTGTTGTGCATCTATTCCACAATAAGGGTAGAATGACTTGCCCTTACAGAAGACTACCATTGGAGTTGGGTGAAGATGATGTCAAGGCCGAATGAACAAAGCACTTGGACGAGGCTACTGAGAATCCATTCACCGTACCCCGTGATGGAGCGAGAAGGATGACACAATTATTAGATGTGGAGGATTCCATAATGTTCCCATGTTGGGCACCCAATGGGCTATCAATTACAACCAGAGCTGGTGCCTAGACAAGCAGGCTATCCCATGGCCTTACCACTGCTGAGGAAGTTATTACCCCCTTTATCACCCATGACTTAGGAGCACATGATGGGAGGTGTCTTAGGGATGTACATCAAGCTTGGAGGAGTGTTGTCCGAAAGGGACCCGAGTGGGGACCTCAGAGTTGCGGTGCCTCATCCAGTTACAAGGCTTGGCTCCAGGACAGACTAGAGCAGGCCAGCTTGACGTTCGAAGACCCTTGACTCAATGCCAATGGGGAACCGCATTTGAGCCATGCAAGGCTGCATGGTTCTCTTAAACGAAAATCAAACGACAATCCTGAACACCCAAGTGGGCAGGGGGCAAACAAGAAAGCCTGCCGAGAGAGCTGGTCCCGGGCAGTAAGCCAGGAAAGGTACATTAGAGAAATAGAATAGGACAAGGGCTGAGAAGGAGGAGCTAAAGGTAGCCTCCAACTGAGACAACTTCGAGGAAAAGCTCGCCTCCTAGAAGACAACGTCACCAAGGTTTGATTCCGAAGTAAGCACTCGGAAAACCAAAGACGGAAGATGCTGGCCAAGCTCGTCGAAGAACGAGCAAAGACCATTGAAGCAAAAATACAAGCAAAAGCAGCCACCCAAGGCTTGAAAGAGATGGTGGAGCATGCTAATGAAGAATACAAGAAGTTCGAGAAGAGGCGATACTTCCGAAGGACGATACATGAAGCTAGCTTAGTTGGCTAACCAAGTGCTCATGGATATACCCAGAAGTTTGAGGATAGCCGAAGGCATGACCAACTTACTTAATACGCCACCTAAAATTACGCGATTCCTGGAGCTTTGCCGTGGCTTATACGATGGTCTCAATAACATGTCCTTGCCTCCCTAAGGCACCCTTGTAATCAATCAGTGAATAATAATAACCAGTCTCCAATTTTCATGTGTTTGTATAACTCGCAATTACAACATGACATGCATAGCTTTTTTTTTTTTTTTTGCATAGCATTAACACATAACATGCATCGCATAATTGCATCTAATAAACACGTAGTAGGATACCAGAAAGGCTAAGCTATTCGCGTACGCGACGTGCTCCAAATCTAAGGCTATGGAAAATAAGATCGAAGCACTAGAACAACAAAACCAGGAACTCAAGGGGGAAATGAACCTGCTAAGGGAACAAATGGTTCAAATGTTCCAGGCCCTTACTCAGACTAATGCTACCATCACAACCATGGCTTACCAAAACGTTGTCGACCCTCCACCCCACTCCTCGAGGGACCTACCATACGGGATGCCATACGGATGGAATATTGAGGCTCTTGTCAACGAGGAGCAAGAGCAACAGAACACTGTGAACAATGATGGGGTCGGCTCCCACGAGCAAAAGGATGCCAAGGCCCAACACCAGGGTTTGCAAACTGCACAACCCTTCATGATTCACAGGCAGATGCCTCAGACTGAGGAGAAGTGGCAATCCCTAGAAGAACGGCTCCACGCCGTGGAAGGAGGAAATAGATATAGGCTAGAAGCCATAGATCTTTGCTTGGTCCCATACGTAGGTCTCTCAGCCGACTTCAAAACTCCCGAATTCGACAAGTACAAAGGGAGTTCCTACCCTAGGGTCCACCTGGCCATGTATAGTAGGAAGATGGTAGCTCACATCTACGATGACAAGATCCTCATCCATTGCTTTCAAGATAGCCTGATGGGAGCAGCTCTTAGCTGGTACTTCAGCTTAGAGCGTTGGCACATCAAAAACATGGAGGGACTTAGCGGAAGCCTTCTTGAAACAATATAAGTAAAATGAGGATATGGCACCGGATCGCTCCCGGCTCCAAAACATGATCAAGAAAGAATAGGAATGCTTTAAAGAGTATGCGTAAAGATGGCGCGAGTTGGCGGCACAAGTTCAACCACCGATAACCGAGAGAGAAATGGTTACCATGTCCATTGACACTCTCCCATCCCCCTATTATGATAAAGTGGTGGGAAATTTCGCCTCCAACTTTGTAGACCTAGTGGTCATGGGTGAAAGAATAGAATTGAGTATCAAACATGGGAAGTTCACCCAAACAAGAAGCAATATGGGTTTAGCAAGAAGCCTACGCCAGAGAAGAAGAAAGGCAAAACCAATGTTGTGTTGGTGGAACCTATTTTTCCATAGGGGAAAGGAAATACCCTTTCATACCCAGTTGCGACCTACGCTAGCCCACCACCGATGCCATACATCCTCCTTATCAGCTACGAGCCGACATAAGAGCAACCACCAGCTCAAGGTCAATACAACAAGGCACAAGAATGCCGCCGGAACATTGACCACGATCCCATGCCTTATGGTTTGCTCTCCCGACTAGTGGAATAAAAACTTGTGAAAATAATTCCTCTCAAACCCCTGGAACCCTCATATCCAAGAAGCTACGATTCCAATGCCAGGTGTGAATACCACGGTGGGGCTGTAAGACACACCACTGAAAGGTGTTGGAGCTTGAAACACAAGGTCCAAGACCTTCTAGATGGTGGTTTGCTCGGTTTCCAAGACTAGGGGCCGAATGTACAAAGTAATCCTCTCCCGACCCATAGAGGCGTGGCAATCAACGCAATAAGCCACGAAAATAGGGAAGAGGTTGAGAGGCCCATCAAAAGGGAACGAGAAGAAAGCACAACAGGATGCGCCGGAGACTTCGACTAGCCAGGTGGAGGAAGGATCCCATCCGAGCCGGCTAGGCGAAGCCAAGTCCGCTTCAGTTACGTACATCGAGGGAAACAGTAACCCACACCCAAAACTGTTAATTATTTAATATAACTCGGCCTCCCAACCCAGAGTGCCTTTTATAATCCAAGTCCAAGCTAGGCCAGTGTACAATAATAATGTAGTCCCCTGGAGGTACCCAACCCGGGAAATAATAGCGCCTCGAGCAATAAGGGAAGACTCAGTCCCTAAAGTCACCAATATAGCCGAGACCGAAGGGGTGACTAGAAGTGGGAGAATCTTTGCCCTATAAGGCTTGTAGAACAGAGACCCACCGCTTACATGGAAAGAAAACGCAGCAGAAGCACCCAATAAGATCGTGATGGAGGAAGAAGCGGACAAATTCCTCAAAATGATCTGTCACAACGAGTATGAGATATTGGATCAATTATACAAAACTCTTGCTCATGTCTCACTCCTTTCGCTGCTAATCAATTCAAAGGGTCATCACGAGCTCTTATTGATAGTGTTGAATGATGCCCACGTACCACAAGACATCACACCTACGAAATTTGGGGTCATCATCAACAACATCTCTACAAGTCATCACCTCTCATTTTCCGAAGATGAGGTCCCGTCGGAAGGCAGGAGTCATAATCAGCCCTTCCACATCGCGGTTAAATGCGGAAATTATATGATAGCAAGGGTGTTGATAGACAATGGCTCCTCATTCAACGTCATGCCCAAAGCCACCTTGGACAAGTTATACTGTTCGGATGCTACCTTGAAAAATAGCCTAGTTGTGGTCAGGGCCTTCGACGGATCCAAGCAGGAGGTAATGGGTGAAATCACCCTCCCCATACGCATAGGGTTAATAATGTTTGACATCACCTTCTAGGTGATAGACATCTAGCCCGCAGATAGTTGCCTCCTTAGCAGACCTTGGATCCACGCCGCCGGGGTAGTTCCTTCCTCCCTACATTAGAAGGTCAAATTCATAGTAAACCAACAACTAATCAGTGTCATGGGGGAGAAAGAACTGATGGTCAGCACACCCCTCCCCGCAAAGTATGTCAAAGGGGATGAGGAGGCTCTTGAGACGACCTTCCAAGCCTTGGAAATAGTAGGCACCACTAGTGCCAAAACAGAAGGAGGAGACCCGAGACCATCTAGAGCTGCGATCAGGGCAGCCAAAGTACTGATCAGCAACAGCTTCCAACCTGGAAAAGGACTAGGGAAAGAGGTTGATGGCATGACTGAACCGGTAGCACTATAAGAAAACCTGGGACGATCCAGACTTGACTACATGGGGACTGCGAAGAAAGAAAGACTAAGGCAGAAAACCCAGAGCTCACAATGGATACAGCTGAGCCTCTACCACCATTTCACTAGCGGGGGCATCATATCCCCATATCAGATCGCAGGTATAGGGGATCAACTCCCAAAGTCGGCCAAATGGGTGCTCCTCATGGCACAGGAATTGGACAATTGGATGGCTGAAGCCTTACCTAACCTGGTCTCCCAGCAAATGTAAATCAAATAAGTGCATGTACAAAGGCCTCAGTGAAACCATCAAACAATGAATAAAATATGTTGTGTATATTTGTAAAATTACCTTTCTTCATATTTATTCTTTCCTATTTTATTTTGTTTCATATTCAAAATTCATTCATTCCATTCATTCAAAACTACGCCTAAGCATACTTTTTTCTTGCTTTCAAAATGTAGTAAAATAAAACAACCTAAACACAGAAACTACCCTTCGGATTGATAATACGACCCTTGTGCCTGACAACGCTAACGAGTCCAGTAGGCAAGATGAAAGGGAAGGCCCAGAAGAGGAAGCCTTGATTGAACTCAAAAGGATGATAGAACGGGAAAGACTAAGGCTCCAATTTGGAACCGAAGATCTAGAGGTTATTAACCTTGGTGGAGGAGAAGAAACCTGGGAGATCCGGGTAGGGAAACAGGTGCCCTCGGATTTGAGACAAAGGCTGGTTGAGCTTTTGAAAGAATATGCCAACATCTTCGCATGGTCATACCGGGACATGCCGGCTCTAGACATTGCCATTGTCAAACATAGACTACCATTGGTTCCTAACGCAATCCCAGTCCGTCAACAGTTAAGAAGGATGAAGCCAGAGGTAGCCTTAAAAATCAAAGAGGAGGTGGAAAAATAGTGGAATGCAGGTTTCTTGGCAGTAGCAAAGTACCCCCAATGGGTGGCCAACATAGTGCCCATCCCCAAGAAGGATGGGAAGATCCGGATGTGCGTTGATTACAGAGACCTCAACAAGGAAAGCCCAAAAGATAACTTCCCATTACCCCACATTCACATGTTGGTAGACAACACGGCACAACACACCTTCTATTCGTTGATGGATGGCTTCTCTGGATACAATCAGATCCGGATGGCCCTAGAAGATAAGGAAAAGACCACTTTCATCACCACCTAGGGAACCTTCTACTACAAGGTAATGCCATTTGGACTCAAGAATGCTGGGGCAACATATCAGAGGGCTATGGTTACCCTCTTCCATGACATGATGCACAAAGAAGTTGAAGTTTACGCGGACGATATGATCGCCAAGTCAAGAACACCAAATCAATATGTGAATGACTTGCAAAAACTCTGCGAAAGGCTATGGAAATACAAGCTCAGGCTAAACCCCGCTAAGTGCACATTTGGGGTCCAAACCAAGAAGCTACTTAGATTCATAGTTAATAAAAGGGGAATTGAAGTAGACTTGGATAAGGTCAAGGCCATTGATGAGTCACAAGTTATACATCTTTTAGACACCTAAGAAGGAGGTTTGCAAGACTATTATGTGATTAAGGATAGACTATTAGCTAAGATTCAGTTTATGAGCTCGAATATAGAGAAAATACAAATATGTGCTAATTCAGACTTCTTAGCTAATAAAAGTATCACTCCTTCTTCCTGCAGGTCAAGCGGAGTTGACCAAGGTCAATAGAAGTGTCTCAGCCGAGATGAAGTCGTCCCGACCAGACCGACTCAATCTCGGCCAAGCAAGAGTCGTCTCGGCCGGCCCGTTGACTTGCAGCCCAACAGCCCAGAAGAGAGTGGCCCAAATGTATTGACCACATCAGCTATCCAGCTTGGAGGCCACCTCAATGCCAATTCATCTGCCACGTCACTCTAGGAAATCTGCCATGTCACGTGAAAAAGATCTGCATAGGGGTAGAATCGGACATTCACTTTGTAATTCTGTTAGGATTCGTTAGGATTAGCTAATCATAGCTCGTGTATATATAGGAGGAGTTGTGCACTGTTTAGTCGTCTTTGAATTCACTTTAAATCCACACTCACTATATCCATTTTCTCGCTCCGCTCTCTCAATTTCACGGTGGTGCCTGCAAGGCTGCATTGGTGCTTCTCTCGATTGAGGAAGTGCAGATCTAAGACTGGGAAGCTGGGCGTTTACCAGAGGGGACCCGATCAGACTACTAACGCACTCTGGTGGAACTGATCCTCAGCGCTTAGGCTAACGAAGGTGAACCACCACCATCAACCTTGGCGATCGTTGAGGAAGATGGAACCATCCGAACTCAGGACCACTTTGTATTTGTATTTTATTTCATTAATTGATTTCGTTCTGCATTTCATATCTCTGTTCTCCTTCTTCTACTTTAATTCACGTTGAATCGGCGATTGCAATTTAACTGTGAACAATGTTAAGCTAAGCCGATTGAACTGGTTTAACTAATTCAGTAGGTAATCACTTAACGATTGTTGAGCGAGAACCTAAAATCAGCTCTGAACTTAATCCCCTGTCAATTGATGAGGTAGCGATTGCATAAATCTCTCGGTATGGCAATGGACGAATATTTGGCGTCGTCATAAGACTACCCAAGGCTGATATGGACTGAAACGGAGTATGGAACCTGGACTGGACTTAATTAATGGAACTGAATCTGAATACAGTTATATAATAATAATAGATAAGTAGTAATAGTAGTATACATTCACTGCATTCATAGTCTTAGTTTATTTTCTGCTTACTTGCATTCAAAACCCCCTGTTTACTGCTTTCTTTACTGTTTTCTGGTTGAGACAGAGGTAGTCCCCCTCTGTAGCGTCTGTCTGCACTCTGCCGAGACCATCTCTGTTTAGTCTCTGCCGAGTATGACTCGGCTACAACCGAGGAGAGTCAACACTTCTCATCTCAGATTCTGCATTATTTAACTTGACACTAAATCACAATTGAGCACACTGTGTCCTTGAGAAGAATGACCTAGGGTTGACTATACTATAGTTAGCTTTAGTAATTTGATAAGCGCGTAAAAGCTTATTTAAAACGCCCATCATCAAATTGGCGCCGTTGCCGGGGACACAAGTTCTTTTGTGTAAATGTGTGCCAAGCTAAATAAGGTCGAATCCCGAGTCTGTGAAGTGTAAGTCAGTCTTGAGTATTTTGAATTTGTCTATGTTTTTTTTTTTTTTTTTGTTTCTAGATCCTGAATAAAAAGCATGCCCTATATCAATAATTTTTCTGTGTAAAACCATTTTGTAGTACTTAGAGGTAGCACTTTGTTTGCATACATTACTGCATCTTTCTTTTCTGCATAATCTGCATGATGCATGACTAGGAGTAGTACTGATCCATTGACTGTTTTTGACCCAGAAATAGAGTTAACCTTACGTAGATTACGAAAAATTAGGAACACGGTAGTAAATAGTAGTGCTGATATAGAATCTGTAGCTAATTCTAACCAGCTTTGTACTGATAATCTTGTGTCTAGTTCTAACGTTTTTGCAGAATCAGGACGAATGGAGAATAACGATAGGACGTTGAAGGAGTTAGCTACTCAGCACGTGGTGTATCAACCCCTGGTGCATCCAATACCCACAGCTGGAGCCAGCTCAAACATATGAGTTGAAATCTGGTCTTATACACCTGTTGCCCAAATTTCATGGTCTTGCAGGAGAAGACCCCCCACAAGCACCTGAAAGAGTTCCATGTGGTCTGCTCTACCATGAGGCTGCAGGGGATATCGGGAGGACTATATCAAGATGAAGGCATTCCCATTCTCCCTGGATGGGGCAGCAAAGGATTGGCTGTACCTTCAGCCGGCCTTTTCAAACACTGGGAGACATGAAGCGTGCATTCTGGAGAAGTTCTTTCCAGCATCCAGAACTGCGACCATCAGAAAAAGAGATATGTGGGATAAGGCAGCATACAGGTGAAATATTACATGAATACTTTGGAGAGGTTTAATAAACTCTGCGCCACTGTCCCACATCATCAGATCAGTGAACAGCTACTTGATCCAATATTTCTATGAAGGACTATCTCTAATGGACAGGAGTATGATAGATGCAGCTAGTGGTGGAGCTTTGATGGACAAGACACCAGCAGCAGCAAGGCACCTGATTTCCAACATGGCTGGTAATACACAGCAGTTCGGAATTAGAGGGCGAGTCAATCCCGGATGGTGAATGAAATCGGTGCAGCTTCAATCGAGGCTGGAGAATCAGGCTGACCCAGTTGACATCATTGGTGAGACAGCTTGCTATTGGACAACACCAACCCGCCATGGCAGCAAAATTATGTGGCATATGTACTTCGTGGAGCACCCCACTCGATATGTGCCCCACTCTCAAGAAACCGAGTCGGAATACCAGCCGAGAAAATGTTGGAGCCATAGGTGGATTTCGATGCGGGAAGTAGCCGTATCAGAATCGGGCGTTTGATAACCAGCAGCATGGGAGACAACCATTTCGGCCAGGACCGAATCAAGGGCCATATGCAACCCAACAATTCGGATCCGCACCGAACACTTATCAGCGGCAAGCAGGTTATCAACAACCGACTCAGCAATACCCAAAGCACCACCTTTTTCAGCAACAACAACAACAAAGCATAGAGTGCCTACTCAAGGCAACTCTCCATCTCTGGAGGACCTAATGAAGCAACTTGCAACCAATAATCTGAAGTTCCAGCAATCTGTGAGCTCCAGAACATGCAGTTTCAGGAAAATATGACCGCCACCATCCAAGACCTCAAAACGCAAATTGGTCAGCTAGCTAACACAAAGTGAGCCAACTTGCCTCGGCAGGATCTAGCAATCTCCCTCTCAAAGCATTCCAAATCAGGAGGTAACGCGATGTAGTCACTTAAAAAGTGGAAAAGAACTACCTCAACCTACACCTGCATGCAGATGCCGAGATCACTAGAAGCCGACTCAGAGCATAATGCCGACCTACGTCTCGGCCAGAAAAAGCTGTTCCATTGCCATTTCCATCTCGGCCCACTTCAGCAGAAGAAAGCTAGAGTCGGATGACGAGTTCTTTGAAGATGTTAAAGTAAGGTGGAAATCAACATTCCACCTCCTTGATGCCATCAAGCAAGTTCCCCAATACACAAAGTTCCTCAAGGAACTCTGTGTGCACAAGCGGAAGAAGATAAAAGGAAGTGTGGAGGTTGGAGGTGTGGTGTCGGCCTTAACTAAGAACGAAACTTCCACCACAGGGACAGCAACACTGCCAAAGAAATGCAGAGATCCTGGAATCTTTTCTGTTCCATGCACCATTGGTGAATGCACTTTTGCCGATGCCATGCTGGATTTGGGAGCCTCAATCAATGTCATGCCGGCATCAATCTACAGGTCCCTGAATTTCGGAGATTTAGAACCAACAGGGATGACCATTCAACTTGCTAACAGGAGTATTGTCCAGCCCCTGGGTGTTCTTGAGGATGTTCTCGCCCAAGTTAATGAGCTAATTTTCCAAAGCTGACTTTTTATGTTCTTGACATGGAGGATGAGACAGTAAAAGAATCAACTTTAATTCTGGGAAGACCATTCTTGATGACAGCGCACGAACAAAGATTGATGTATACTCTGGGACTCTCTCAATGGAATTCGGTGACACTCTGGTGCAATTCAATATTTTCGAGCTATGAAGCACCCCAATCAAGACCATTCCCTCTTTGGCATTGACCTTATTGAAGAACTGGTTGAAGAATATCTTCAACTAGACAGCTGCAGTGGAAGCATGGAAGATTTTGCTGAAGTTACTGATATTATCAGTTGCTTAGGAGCCAATGAAGAAGCCGACAGTGAAGAAGTACATACCCTCTCCAGCTCCGAGGATGAATATGATGATATTGCTGACTTGGATTTCAAAGCCGAATTATTCAAAACGATGAACCAAGCATGCAATCAGGAAAACCCGGATTGCTCAAAAAGTGAAGAAGCTGAAGTTGCCAACACTAAACAACCCTTAATAGAACAACTGGCAACAATCTTTTCAGCCGCAACCAAGCCGGCCAGAAAAGGGCGACTCAACGAAGAGGCAATGGTCAACTCGGCAAAAGAATCCAAGGCCGACAAGCCCACCGAGATCATCTCGGCCAAAGAAGACCCGACTCATAGTGTAGCACAATTGAAGGTTCCATCAGGATCCGACTCGGAAGAACAACATGGAGCCAAGGCCGACTCCACTCCCATATTGACCGAGTCCATGAAGTCGAGCCGGCTGAAGCAGCCAAAGGCCGAAATCATGTCGGCACACCTGGTGCCGAGTCAAGACCAAGTCGGCCAGTCAGATCCAAATTCAGATATTGACAAATCTCCATTGCCACCACCACCCATAGAACTAAAACCATTGCCGAGTCACTTAAAATACGCCTACTTGGACAAAGAACAGCAACTCCCGGTTATTATTGCTAGCAATCTCAACCAAGAGCAAGAAGAAAAGTTGTTGGAGGTCCTAAGGCAGCATAAGAAGGCAATAGGGTGGAAACTTTCTGACCTTCCTGGCATAAACCCCTCCATCTGCATGCATAAAATATTAATGGAGGAGGAGATCAAGCCCATAAGGCAGCAGCAAAGAAGACTGAATCCGACACTCCTGGACGTGGTTAAGAAAGAAGTCACAAAGCTCCTTGCAGCAGGGATCATCTACCCCATCTCGGATAGCCAATGGGTGAGCCTTGTGCAAGTGGTGCCAAAGAAGTCCGGGCTGACTGTCACGAAAAACCAGCAGAATGAGCTGGTACCAACAAGGATTCAGAACAACTGGCGAGTGTGCATTGATTATAGAAGATTAAACCAAGCAACTCGCAAGGATCACTTCCCTCTGCCTTTCATTGATCAAATGCTTGAAAAATTGGCAGGGAGATCCCATTCTTGTTTTCTTGATGGATTCTCAGGCTACATGCAGATACATATTGCACACGAAGATCAGCATAAAGACGACCTTTACCTGCCCATTTGGTACCTTTGCGTATACACGCATGCCATTCGGCTTTGTGCAATGCGCCGAGTACATTCCAACGTTGCATGATGAGTATCTTCTCGGACTTGCTACTGGGACTGCATGGAGGTCTTCATGGATGATTTTACCGTATATGCTGACTCATTTGATGCATGCCTGAATAATCTATCAAGGGTGTTGAAAAGATGCATTGACACAAACCTCGTGCTCAATTTTGAAAAATGTCACTTCATGGTGACTGAAGGAATAGTATTGGGTCATCTGGTATCCAATAGAGGCATCGAAGTAGATAAAGCCAAGATAGACATCATATCTTCCCTTCCAAACCCCTCTTACGTGAGGAGGTTCGCTCATTTTTAGGACACGCAGGCCTGAAGATTCATAAAAAACTTCAGCAAACTTGCCTTGCCTCTGTCCAAGCTGCTGGAAGGACGTGGAATTCAACTTTGATCAACACCGTATCGAAGCATTTCAGAGTTGAAGACCAGACTCACGTCCGCTCCCATTCTGCAAGCACCAAACTGGGACCTGCCATTCGAATTAATGTGTGATGCATCCAACTCGGCATTAGGAGCTGTTCTCGGCCAAAAGAGCCGGAGTCGGTCTCCCAAGTGCGGGTAATTGCTTATGCATCACGAACTATGGACTCGGCCTAGCGGAATTACACAACAACCGAGAAGGAACTATTGGCAATTGTGTTTGCCTGGACAAGTTCCGCCCATACCTTCTCGGCACTAGAATAATTGTGTTCTCGATCATGCGGCCTTGAGATACTTGTTGAAGAAGCCGGATGCCAAGCCGAGACTGATTCGGTGGATGCTTCTCCTTCAAGAATTCAACATTGAAATCAGAGATAAAAAGAGGTGCGGAGAACTCCGTAGCAGACCACCTAAGCAGAATCCAAAAAAAGTGAACCGATGCCCATCCGAGATGAATTTCCAGATGAGCACCTTCTGCACATAAAAACGTCTTCACCATGGTTTTTGACATTTGTAATTTTGTGGCAACATCTCAGTTCCCACCAGAGGCATCTCGGCTGTACAAGGATAAAATCGAAGCGATGCCAAGTACTACATTTGGGATGATCCCTACCTTTGGAGACTGTGCAGTGACAAAGTCATCCGCAGTGCATTTCTGAAGCCGAGTTCAATTCGGTCCTCCAGTTCGCCACTCGGCACTTTGGAGGCGGCCATTATGGATCCACTCGGACTGCCGGGGAAAGTGCTAGACTGTGGTCTCTATTGGCCAACCATCTTCAGAGACAGCGCATGAATTCGTCTCCCACCTGCAAGAACTGCCAAAAAGCAGGAATGGCCATGAACAGTAAGGCATGAAATGCCCCAACAACCCATCCAATTCTGTGAAATCTTTGATGTTTGGGAATAGATTTCATGGGACCATTCCCAGTCTCAATGGCTATTCATACATTCTGCTGGCCGTAGATTATGTATCAAGGTGGGTAGAAGCCATTGCCACCAGAACCAACGATGCTCGGTAGTAGTGGACTTCGAAGTCCAACATCTTTGCCGGTTTGGTGTGCCAAAAGCAATCATAAGTGACCAAGGCAGTCACTTCTGTAACAGAGCTATGGCTTCCCTTCTTCAAAAATATGGAGTAGCACACAGAATTGCTACTGCCTACCACCCGCAAAACCAATGGCCAAGCAGAAGTGTTCAACAGGGAAATCAAGAAAACACTGCAAAAGATGACCAATCCCAGCGGGGAAGGACTGGAGCCGCCTCTTGAGGATGCTCTCTGGGCACATAGAACCGCATACCGGACACCTTTTAGGGATGTCTCCCTACAGGATTGTTTTCGGCAAAGCCTGTCACCTCCCTGTGGAACTAGAACACAGAGCATACTGGGCTGTTAAGCAGTGCAATCTGGCCTATGACCAAGCAGGGGAGCAGAGAAAATTTCAGCTACAAGAGCTAGATGAACTCCGCTTGGAAGCATATGAAAACTCAGGATCTACAAGCAGAAAATCAAGCGATTCCATGACCAGCAGATCCTGAGAAAAGAATTCCGAGTTGGCCAGAAAGTCCTCCTGTTTAACTCACGCCTTAAACTCATTGCAGGTAAACTACGTTCTAGATGGGATGGGCCTTTTGTTATCACTAATGTGTTTCCCCATGGTGCAGTACAGCTAAAAGACGAACACAACAACAGCACCTTCCAGGTCAATGGGCACCAAATTAAGCCATTCCATGAAGGCCCAATGTCAATCATTCCAGAAATGGAGGACGTATCATTGATGGAACCAACAGCTCCAGATGACCCTCCCTTGCATTGAGGACAATGCAAATTTTAAGTGTGGGGGTGGGGGATGATCCAGGAATTCCAAGGGGGATGATCCAGGAATTCCAATTTTTCTCTTTTCATTCCCTTCATCCTGAACTCTGCCAGTTCTAATTCTCTGATAGTTTTAAGTCTACTAGTTTAAACTACTTGTTATTTCTTTGCGTATTTCATTTTTCTGGTTTTTCAATCTCTCGTTTTTCAGAATTTTTCCCTCCTGAACAAGAATTCCAAGTGAATTGTCAATAACAAGAATGTCATGAAAAGAGTTTTGAATTGGTTTCTGAAAGTTTGAATAAAGTCAGTGAAAGCATATCTGCAACTTTGACAAGAGAATTCTCTAGCTCAAGAGAATGAAACTTTTGTGTTCTAGGCAGTAATCGACTGAAAAAAAAATTGAAAAGAAAAACCTTGAGTCAGAGCTGATACAACCTGTGTGAGATTTTGAGCCTTATAAATATGGATGGCTCGCATCTTGCCATTCTCTTCTTGTTCTTTAGTGTAATTTTTGCATTCATGATAACTGTATATTCTGCATTTTGCCTCAACTCTCTGGATACAACTGTTTTCACATACAGGAATGACATGATCTAGGCCATGTTTCTTATGAGCTCTAAGCCAAATAAAGCCTACCTGAACAAATGTATCTGTTGTTTCCCCATTTGAGCCTAACTAACCATTTTTTTTGACAGCTCACTACAAGCCAAGACCAGAAAAACCATGAATTAACCTCACCCTATGGGAGCAGAGGAGCTTTGGAATTGTTTTGGGAGTAAGTCATGATCAAGTGTGGGGGAACTCCAGGAAGCAAAACGTTGTTCAACACTCTCCCAAGCTCAAAGAGCAATAAAAGGAATAAAAGCGGCGAAAGAAAGAAAAAGAAAAGTGGAAAGCAGCAGCTGAAAATCTGAGCTGAAGCAAATAAATAAAGAAAGCAGCTGCATAAATGTATTGTATAAGAAAAAGAAAAGAAAATGAGCTGGTGGCAGCAAGAAGGAGAAATTGGCAGCATCCTGAGTTACCCTCAGGCTGCTTTAAACTTACTCCCCATTGCTCCTCTCTCCCTAAAGGGTCCTGAAACCAGTTTTTCCCATATATTATCCACCCCATGACCCAGCCTCGCTACAAGCCAAAAAGAAGTCCTAGTGATCATAACTGTGCGTGTTTTTGCAGGTGTAAGAAGAGAGCTTTGTCAAAGTGTGGCAATTTCAGTTCCATGAATGTTGAGTGTAAATACAAGCCCAAGCACGAGAGAAATGAGGGAATGATTTGCCCAAAAGCTCTGTCACTCTTGGTTATCTTTTCCTGTTTGCAGGTCATTAATTGGCCTAGAGCGTAGAAGGAGTAATTTCATATTGATAGAGCATCTCAAGCTCAGAGTGAATGAGTGCCGACTCTGTCTCGGTCGAACTGAAGAAAGCCAAATGAAAAATTCTTTCTATCTTTAAAAATTTCCCCTTGTTGATTTTCATTTCATTTTGCCTGTGGGAGTGCAAAAAGGGTAAGTGTGGGGTGTGATGAGTCACAAGTTATACATCTTTTAGACACCTAAGAAGGAGGTTTGCAAGACTATTATGTGATTAAGGATAGACTATTAGCTAAGATTCAGTTTATGAGCTCGAATATAGAGAAAATACAAATCTGTGCTAATTCAGACTTCTTAGCTAATAAAAGTATCACTCCTTCTTCCTGCAAGTCAAGCCGAGTTGACCAAGGTCAATAGAAGTGTCTCAGCCGAGATGAAGTCGTCCCGACCAGACCGACTCAATCTCGGCCAAGCAAGAGTCGTCTCGGCCGGCCCGTTGACTTGCAGCCCAGCAGCCCAGAAGAGAGTGGCCCAAATGTATTGACCACATCAGCTATCCAGCTTGGAGGCCACCTCAATGCCAATTCATCTGCCACGTCACTCCTAGGAAATTTTCCATGTCACGTGAAAAGATCTGCATAGGGGTAGAATCGGACATTCACTGTAATTCTGTTAGGATTCGTTAGGATTAGCTAATCATAGCTCGTGTATATATAGGAGGAGCTGTGCACTGTTTAGTCGTCTTTGAATTCACTTTAAATCCACACTCACTATATCCATTTTCTCGCTCCCGCTCTCTCCAATTTCACGGTGGTGCACGGCGCTGCATTGGTGCTTCTCTCGATTGAGGAAGTGCAGATCTAAGACTGGGAAGCTGGACGTTTACCAGAGGGGACCGATCAGACTACTAACGCACTCTGGTGGAACTGATCCTCAGCGCTTAGGCTAACGAAGGTGAACCACCACCATCAACCTTGGCGATCGTTGAGGAAGATGGAACCATCCGAACTCAGGACCACTGTATTTGTATTTTATTTCTGTTAATTGATTTCGTTCTGCATTTCATATCTCTGTTCTCCTTCTTCTACTTTAATTCACGTTGAATCCGCGATTGCAATTTAACTGTGAACAATGTTAAGCTAAGCCGATTGGAACTGGTTTAACTAATTCAGTAGGTAATCACTTAACGATTGTTGAACGAGAACCTAAAATCAGCTCTGAACTTAATCCCTGTCAATTGATGAGGTAGCGATTGCATAAATCCTCGGTATGGCAATGGACGAATATTTGGCGATCGTCATAAGACTACCCAAGGCTGATATGGACTGAGAACTGGAGTATGGAACCTGGACTGGACTTAATTAATGGAACTGAATCTGAATACAGTTATATAATAATAATAGATAAGTAGTAATAGTAGTATACATTCACTGCATTCATAGTCTTAGTTTATTTTCTGCTTACTTGCATTCAAAACCCCCCGTTTACTGCTTTCTTTACTGTTTTCTGGTTGAGACAGAGGTAGTCCCCCTCTGTAGCGTCTGTCTGCACTCTGCCGAGACCATCTCTGTTTAGTCTCTGCCGAGTATGACTCGGCTACAACCGAGGAGAGTCAACACTTCTCATCTCAGATTCTGCATTGTTTAACTTGACACTAAATCACAATTGAGCACACTATGTCCTTGAGAAGAATGACCTAGGGTTGACTATACTATAGTTAGCTTTAGTAATTTGATAAGCGCGTAAAACGACTGTAAAAACGCCCATCATCAGCCATCTAGAACCCGCAAAATAGAGACTGAAGTACGCGGTTTCCTAAGGAGAGTCAATTACATAGCAAAATTCATTTCTCAACTGACGGCCACCTATAGCCTCATATTCAAACTCCTCTAGAAAAAAAGTCAGAAGATGGAGTGGAACCAAGAGTTCCAAGAGGCTTTCAAAAAAGTCAAAACAATACCTAAAGATGCCTCCTGTCCTTGTCTCGATGGTACTTGGAAAGCCCCTGATCCTCTACTTATCAGTATTGGAAGAGTCAATGGGTGGTGTCTTGGGGGCAGCGAGATGCCTTAGGGAAAGAACATGCCATCTACTATCTCAGCAAGAAGTTCACAGATTGCGAACAAAGGTACCAAACACTAGAACGAACCTGCTGTGCTCTAGTCTAAACGACAAAGAGACTGAGATAGTACATGCTAGCCCACACCACATGGCTTATCTCCAAAATGGACCCTTTCAAGTATATCTTCAAAAAACCAGCACTAACAGGACAGATCACACGGTGGCAAATGGCTTTGTCGAAATATGACATAGTCTATGTTAGCCAAAAAGCCATCAAAGGGAGTGCAATAGTAGAACAGTTGGCTCATCACCCCTTGGTAGACCACCAGCCCTTGCTGCATGAATTCCTAAATGAATACATCATGGTAATGGAAGAAGAAACTGAGTTCGAAGCCGAGCCGGACGAATGGAAACTCTGGTTTGACGGAGCATCGAACTTACTAGGGAATGGGATAGGAGCAGTGTTGGCATTTATTGAAGAGCAATGCTTCCCTTTCTTAGCCAGATTGGGTTTTGACTGTACCAACAACATGGGAGAAGAAGAAGCCTGTGCCACGAAAGTCTTGATGGCCATCGAGCACCAAGCCAAAAAGCTCAAAGTCTTCAATGATTCCGTGCTAGTCATCTACTAGCTCCGTAGGCAATAGGAGACACGTAACTCCAAGCTGACCTCTTACCACAACTACGTAATGGAAATGAGTGAATGTTTTGATAGGATCACATTCCATTACGCCCGTGGAATGAAAATCAGATGGTAGATGCCCTAGCAACTCTTTCATCTATGCTTCGAGTAAACTAGGTCCAAGAAATAACTATTCACATCTAGCATTAGGTTAAGATGGCACACTGCCAGCATCAAGATCGGGACGAGGCAGACGATAAACCTTGGTACCACGACATCAAAGAATACCTGCGAAAAGGCACCTACCCGCAGAGGGCAACTAAGAATGGCAAGAGAACCTCGAGCAGGCTAGCAACCGGCTTCATCCCGAGTGGGCCAATCCTTTATAAAAAAAGTACGGACTTAACACTACTCCACTGCCTAGACAACTAAAAAGCAAAAGAAATCATAGAGGAAATTCACGAAGGGATCTTTGTTACTCACACCAATGGCCATGCATTGGCACGAAAATTTCTCAAAGCAAGCTACTATTGGACTAAGATGGAGTCAAACTATTGTCAACACATAAAAAGGTGCCTGAAGTGCCAAGTCTATGCAGATAACATCCACGTGGCACCATCCTTCTTGCATAATCTAATCGCCTTGTGGGGTTTAGACATAATTGGGCCAATATAGCCAAAAGCCTCTAACGAGCATAGGATCCAAAGCCGGCGAGACCAACTCAACTTGATAGAAGAAAAGTGGTTGATGGCTTCATGTCATGGACAACTCTATCAAAAGAGAATTAAGAGCGCCTTCGACAAGAAGGTGAGGCCTCACTTATTCAAGGAAGGGGACCTTGTACTCAGAAAAATCCTACCCAATACCAAAGACTCAAGAGGAAAATGGACCCCAATCTACGAAGGTCCACACGTGGTCAAACGCACATTCTCCAGAGGAGCCTTGATATTAATTGACCTAAAAGGGCACAAGCTCATCCATCCTATCAATGTAGACACAATCAAACTATTTTACCCTTGCAAGTTCAATCGAGGAAGAATCCAAAGGACCAACCTCCGAGTCTCCAAGATGGAGGAGTTAACACTATCCAGCACGAGGGGAATCGTTATCAATCCCAATTGAAGGCGTTAGGTTGGAAGTTGGTCCTAACATGTATCCCATTCCATGGGATCCCCTAGGAGGGACCCCTATTTGTAAATCCTCATCATCAATAAATTACTCTTTTCCCACACAACATATTTTATTAATAGAAGGAAAACTAATGCACCTTTGCGCTAAGATCGAGAAAGGGAATGCGTCAGCCCCATTCGAGAATCCAGTAGCCTTGGCGCCACACCACAATGAAACCCATGCAAGCCGCGTTTGAAGGCTTGATCCGCCCTGGTCACTGAGTTACCCCGAGGGGCGAATATGAGTAAAGGGTCGCACTGTGAGTGAATACAAGCCCGAGTCTCCCACGCGCGTATGAGACTGGGAGGAGGGGCATCCCATGCATACATAAAAGCACGCATTCTAAGGTACCTCCATGCATACAAAGCAAGAATGGGAAACACCTCATGCATACACAAACACCTGCACTCCAAATCCTATCTGACTCTACGTCGAAGCCTACTCTGTGTAGTGAACCTTATCCAACTCCGCGTCGAAGCCTACCAAGAGTAGTGATCCTTATCCGACTCTGCGTTGGAGCCTACTCTGTGTAGTGAACCTTAACCGACTCCGCATCGAAGCCTACCCTGTGTAGTGAACCTTATCCAACTCTACATTGAAGCCTACTCTATGTAGTGAACCTTTTCTGACTCCACGTTGAAGCCTACCCTATGTAGTGAACCTTATCCAACTCCACGTTGAAGCCTACCTTGTGTAGTGAACCTTAACCGACTCTACGTCGAAGCCTACCATGAGTAGTGAACCTTATCCGACTCCGCATCGAAGCCTACTCTGTGTAGTGAACTTTAACCGACTCCACATCGAAGCCTACCCTGAGTAGTGAACCTTATCCAACTTTGCATTGAAGCCTACTCTATGTAGTGAACCTTAACCGACTTCGCGTCAAAGCCTACCCTGTGTAGTGAACCTTATCCGACTCCGCGTCGAAGCCTACTCTATGTATTGATCCTTAACCGGCTCCGTGTCGAAGCCGACCATGTGTAGTAAACCTTAACCGACTCTGTGTTAAAGCCTACTTTGCATAGTGAACCTTAATCTGACTTCGCGTTGAAGACAATCTTTTGTTATATACTTCGAAGATAGTCGACCTCATGTCAATGGCAATCCTACAGAAAGGCCAAGTCAACTCCTTTCAATCAGCCTCCACTTCAAACACTTTCACCTTTTACCCTACTTCATGCTAAGTTAAAATCAGGATTCCATAATCACACAAGTTTATTAGTTTAGAATTCCATGACACCCTAGTGCGCTAGTGAGATTCCAAGTCACTTGAGTTTGCTCGTTTAGAGTTCCAAGTCATCCAGACATGTTAACAAATTGATAGTTTAGAATTCTTAAGTCTCTTAGCTTAAAGGTTCGAGTGTGTTAGTTCAAAAGGTCCAATCCGGGTCTATAACTTAACATTTTTCTCATTTCACCATTAAGTTTTAAATTGCATTAGTTTCTTAGCCAGAAAAAATAAAGCGAGTACAACAGGTGTCAAGGAGCACAACAGGTAAGCAAACACATTCATTGCATATTAGAAAGTACATTGGAAGGGTCGCTACATCAAAAAAAGAAGGAAAAAGAAAAAATAAGGCAAAATGCAGTAGTTTGAGGGGAGGATGGAGACAAGGTGCCCAACCACCACGTCTTGTTCCATGCTACAATTGGTGAAGTCAACTTCGAGAGCAATCAAGGCCGCCTGCCTCAAAGCCCTTACAAACCCATGGTGGTATTCAGACCCACTCCTATAACTACTTCATCCATTTCGGCTTCCATAAGGTTGCCGAGTCCCGTGGTGTCGTCACACCTGGTTTTGACCCCCCAAGAAGGATGACGATGAACACTATCGTTATGTCCCCGTTAAGCTCGGCAAAGTGGAGTTTGACAAACTTGGTAGGGACAGTGAAGACTACGCCAAGGAGCCTAAGATGCCCCTCAGACGTGCTTGAATCCCAAAGATAACACACGACACCCAAGCTAGACCCAAAGTCAGTGTTCAGGTGTATGTTCAGAGGAAGGTCCAAGGCAATAGGCCCAAGATTGGGGAAGAGGGGCCCATTCTGGATGCTGAAGCTAGGGATGCCTTGGAGAGAAGGCAGTCCGCTCGCCACTACACAACTATCACTCACTTATCACACAAACCCAAGAATAAGGCTTCTCAAAGGGAATGGTTGTCGTTTGCGAAGCCCAGCCAAGAGCACGCTGAGGTACATGTTTTCTGGAATCAGTGGTCTGAAAAAGGAAGGGTATATGCCCTAGTACATCATTCACACTATTGGTGAACCATCATCGTCAGTCCATAGCGATCATTGTGGACGGTAGAAACCATTGAATCCACACCCTGTAATCGTACTTTGTTTCTGATAATATAAATAGTTTCCATTGCTTATCTCTTAATTATGAATCCTGCATTATAATCTGCTTGTTGTGTCGCTATTGCGCATTGTTGAGTAGACCAATGTTAGACTAGGCCGATCAGAATCGGTTTAACAACTTCAGTAGGTAATCGATTATAGAACCTAAAATCAACTCCGAGCTTAATCCTTGCCAATTGATGAGGTAGCGATTGTGTAAATCCTCGATATGGAAATGGACGAATGTTTGGCGATCATCATAAGAATCTAAGGTTGATTTGGAGACGTAGTTTTGGGTAAAAGAGGTGGAACCGACTTGTTTATTGGGACTCAGTATGAATACAGTAATAGCTATAGTCGTAGTCTAGTTTAGCTCGCATTCACTTTCGTACTTAGTTTAATTTCTTCTTTATTTTCTATGCAACCAAAACCCCCCTATTTTGCTGCACTTCCATCCAAAACTGAGTCAATCCGACTCTGTTGCATTTGAGTCTACGCTTAGTTGAGACCGTGTTGGATCCGTCTCTGCCAAGACCAGATCAGATTAGTCTTTGCCGAGAGCAAGTCGACATTCTACACGAGAATTTTCTGCATTACTTGTTTTCCACACTAAGTCATAATCAGGCGCACTGTGTCCTTGAGAGAATTCGACCTAGGGTTGACATACTATAGTTAGCTTTAGTTTATTTGATACGCATAAGACGACTATAAAACTGAGTTATCAATTTGCCGTCGTTGCCGGGGACACAAGTTCTTTTGTGTCGTTTGCCAAAACTGAGTTGAGTCGAATCTTGTGTCCGTGGAATGCTATATCTGTCAATTGAGTCAGAGTTTTGAGTTTGTGTCTATTCAAATTGAATCCTGAAATAATAGCATGTTGAGTGTGTGTTAAATTTTGTCGTGTGAGTTTCACTGCTAAAAAAAACAAACAAACCATCTTTGTATCATCAACCATATTTACTTTTCTGCATAAGCATTTTCTAACTTTTCTACATAATTGAATTGCATTCTTTCTGCATGAATGTTCTTATGATGCATAACTAGGAGTAGTATTGACCCATTGCATGATTTGGATCCTAAAATAGAAATAACTTTATGTAGGTTAAGGAAAGCTAGGAATGTAGTAGTAAATAATAGTAACAGTTCTAATTATATTTCTAGTTCTGACAATAATAGCCCTATTACTAACAATTTTAATTCTTTTGAGTATAGTAGCACTAACAGTTTTATAGAGCCAGAACAGATAAAGAATAATGATCAAACCTTGAAGGAGCTGGCTACACCAGACGTGGTGTACCAACCTTGGTGCATCTAGTATCCATAACTAAAACCAACTCAGACATATGAACTGAAATTGGGTCTTATACATTTGTTGCCTAAATTTCATGGTCTTGCAAGAGAATATATCTACAACCATTTAAAGGAATTCCATGTGGTCTATTCCACAATGAGGCCGCAAGGGATATCAGAGGACTATATTAAAATGAAGGTGTTTCCATTTTTCTTGGATGGAGCTGCAAAGGAATGGTTGTATTTGCAGCTGGTTCACTTCAACACTTGGGGACACGTGAAGTGCATGTTTCTGGAGAAGTTCTTTTTGGCATCACGAACTGCGACCATCAGGAAGGAAATCTGTGGGATAAGGCAACATTCTGGAGAGACTCTACATGAATACTGAGAAAGATTCAACAAACTATGTGCCACATGTCTGCATCATCAAATCAGTGAGCAACTATTGATTCTATATTTCTATGAAGGTCTGACGATGATGGACTGAAGCATGATTGACGCTGCTAGTGGAGGAGAATTAATGGACAAGACGCCAACAATAGTAAGCCACCTGATCACCAATATGGCAAGCAATACACAACAATTTGGGATCAAAGGTGCCAGCCAACCCTGGACAGTGAATGAAATTGGTGTCGTGGATAACTTGAGACTGGAGAACCAATTGACCGAGTTGACATCGCTGGTAAAGCAACTTGTTGTTGGACAACATCAACCAAGCATAGTAGCTAGTGTATGTGGTATTTGTTCTTCGATGGACCACCCCACTGACATGTGCCCCACTTTGCAAGAAACTGAGTCGGACCATCCAGAAAGCGTTGGAGCAATAAGTGGTTATTAGTACGGGAAGTAGCCATATCAGAGTCAGCAATTGGATAATCAATAAATCAGCCATTTCAACCAAGGCCAAGTCAAGGGCCATATGCAGCTCAACAATTTGGACCTGTCTTGTACCTTAACCTCAAAGTGGTTATCGACCGCTGATTCCATAATACCAGGCTCCACCATTCCAACAGCAGCAGCAATAGAGAGTGCCACCTCAAGGTAACTCACCATCTCTGGAAGACCTGATGAAGCAACTAGCCACAAGCAATCTGAAGTTCTAACAAAACATGAACTCTAGTAATATGCAATTTCAGCAAAATATGAGCACCGCCATCCAAGACCTCAAGATGCAAATAGGACAGTTAGCAAACACTGTGAGCCATTTGTAGTCGGCTGGGTCCGACAATCTACCCTTACAAACAATTTTGAATCCGAGGGGGAATGCGAGCACAATCACTCTGAGAAGTAGTAGAGAATTACCACAAATAAAGCCACAACAAGAGCCGAGACTGACTGGTACCGACTATAAGCTGGATGCCAACTCACAGGTACCTCAAGAAAAGCATGTCCCATTGCCATTTCCAACCTGGACTCCGACAGCAAGGAAGCTTGAGATTGATGAAGAGTTGTTGAGGATGTTTCGGAAGGTGTAAATCAACATTCCATTCCTAGATGCCATAAAGCAGATTCCCAAGTATGTAAAATTCCTTAAGAAATTATGCATGCACAAGAGGAAGAAGATGAAAGGAGGGGTGGAACTAGGAGGCATAGTGTCGGCGTTGACCAGAAATGAAGAAGTCATTGCAGGAGCACAACAAGCACTGCTAAAGAAGTGTCGAGACCCCGAAATTTTCTCTGTCCCATACCATTAGTGATTGCACCTTTGCTGATGTCATGCCAACATCAATCTATAAATCCTTGAATTTTGGTGATCTGGAACCCACTGGGATGACAATATAGCTGGCAAATAGAAGTGTTGTTCAACCCTTGGGTGTTCTTGAAGATGTACTAGTCCAAGTTAATGAGTTGATTTTCCCAGCCAATTTTATGTGCTGGATATGGAGGACGAGACATCAGGGAAGGGATCCACCTTAATCATGGGCGACTGTTCCTCATGACCGCCAAAACAAATATTGATGTGCATGTCAAGACGTTCTCAATGGAATTTGGTAATTCCCTGGTGCAGTTCAATATTTTTGAAGCCATGAAGCACCTCATCGAGGACCATTCACTCTTTGGCATATATTTGATTGATGAACTAGTTGATGAGTGCTTTCAACTAGACACCAGTGGTGAGGATATTTCAAATTTTGCTAGAGATATTAAAGTATTTGACTGCTTAGGGTCTATAACAGATGAGGCTAACCGTCATGAATTATGGGAAGTACACAATCTTTTTTGACTCAAGGATGATAACACTGACCTTGCCAACTTGAGTCAGGAAGCCGAATCGCTTAAGTTATTAGACCAAGTATGCGACCATGAAGACCCGAAGTGTTCAAACAATGCAGAAGTCTAAGTTGTTGGGACCAAAAAGCTATTATCAGCACAAGTGGCAACAATGTTCACTATTGAGCATGAGTCGGCCAAGAGAGGCCGAGGCCGAGAGAAGGCCGAAGTCGACTCGGCCAAAAAGACAAGTGTCGAGGCTGGCCTAATTGTGCATGCATGAGACGAAAGAAAATCGGCCAGTGAATACCAAAAGCAAGCGAAAGCCGAGTCTCTTTTGGATAATCAAGTCCGGAACCCTGTTCCAGCTGGATCCGACTTCAGTACAAGGAAGAACCCCGAATTCGACTACAATTAGACAAGAACCGGACCTAACCCGACCAATATGAGTCGACCACAACAGTAGAAGGCCAAAATCATGCCGGCACAACTGGTGCCGAAGTTGAATCAAGTCGACCAGTTGGATTTGAAGCTAACTAGTGATACCTCCTCATCTCCCCCACCACCCACAGAACTAAAGCCATTGCCGAGTCATTTGAAATACGCCTACTTGGATACTGAGCAGCAACTCCTAGTCATCATTGCTAATAATCTCCGTCGGGAGGAGGAGGAGAAACTGTTGGACGTCCTAAGGCAACATAAGAAGGAAATTGGGTGGAAATTATCTGACCTTCCAAGCATAAACCCCTCCATCTGCATGCATAGAATTTTAATGGAGAAGGAAGCCCAACCCATAAGGCAACAACAAAGAAGGCTGAATCCGACCATCCTAGACGTGGTCAAGAAAGAAGTGACAAAATTGCTTACCGTAGGGATCATCTATCCCATTTTGGACAGCCAGTTGGTTAGCCTAGTGCAAGTAGTACCTAAGAAGTATGGGATGACTGTCATGAAAAACCAGCACGACGAGTAGGTACCTATGCGGATTCAGCACAACTGGCAAGTCTGTATAGACTATGGAAGATTGAACCAGGCGACTCGAAAGGATCATTTTTCTTTTCCTTTTATTCATCAAGTCATGGAGAAATTAGTAGGAAAATCTCATTACTACTTTCTAGATGGATTATCTGGATACATGCAGATCCACATTGCACCAAAAAATCAGCATAAGATGACCTTCACCTGCCCATTCGGTACCTTTGCATACACACGCATGTTGTTTGGCTTGTGCAATGCGTCAAGTACATTTCAATGTTGCATGACAAGTATCTTCTCGGACTTGCTATAGGATTGCATGGAAGTCTTTATAGACAACTTCACGGTGTACACTGATTCATTTGATGCATGTCCAGGAAATCTGTCCAAGGTGTTAACAAGATGCATAGACACAAATTTGGTGCTTAATTTCAAAAAATGTCATTTCATGGTGACCGAGGAAATTGTGATAGGACACCTAGTATGCAACAGAGTCATCAAGGATGATAAATCAAAGATTAATGTCATTACCTCTCTTCCAAACCCCACTTCTGTGTGGGAAGTTCGTTCATTCTTAGGACACGCAGGGTTCTATAGAAGATTTATCCATAATTTCAGCAAAATTTCCCTACCATTGTCCAAGTTGCTACAAAAGGATTTGGAATTTAATTTTGACCAACCCTGTATTGAAGCATTCAAGAGCTAAAGAACTTACTCACATCCATACCTATTCTCCAAGCACCCAACTGGGACTATCCATTCAAGCTTATGTGTGACACCTCTAATTCAGCATTGGGAGCTATCTTAGGCCAAAGAGCCGGAGTCGGCAAGCCAGCGCATATAATTGCCTATGCATCCCAAATAATGGACGTGGCCTAGTTGAATTACACGCAACTCAAAAGGAACTCCTAGCAATTGTGTTTGTCTTGGACAAATTTCATTTGTACCTACTAGGCTCCAAAATCATTGTTTTCTCTGACCATGTTGCGCTGCGATTTTGCTGAAGAAGCTAGATGCAAAACCAAGATTGATCCAGTGGATGCTTCTTCTCCAAGAATTCAACATAGAGATCAGAGACAAGAAAGATGCTGAGAATTCAGTAGCAGACCACCTGAGCAAGATCGAGAGGGAGAGTAACCCAATGCCAATCCGAGATGAATTCTTGGACGAGCAGTTACTGCATATAAACACGCCTACACCATGGTTCACCAACATCTACAATTTTGTGGCAGCTTCTCAATTTCCACCTGAGGCATCCGACTATACAAGGAGAGACTCAAAAGTGATGCCAAATACTACATATGGGATGATCCTTACCTTTGGAGACTCTGCAATGATCAAGTCATATGTAGGTGCATCCCAAACACAAAGATCAAGTCGATCCTCCAATTTTGTCATGCAGCATCTGGAGACAGCCATTATGGATCAACTCGAACAACCCAAAAAGTGCTTGATTGTGGGTTCTTTTGGCCCACCATTTTTAGAGACGCCTATCAATTCGTCTCCACCTACAAAAAATGCCAAAAAGCAAGAATGGCCATAAGAAGAAGGTATGAAATGCCCCAACAACCTATCTTGTTCTGTGATGTCTTTGAGGTTTGGGGTATTGATATCATGGGCCATTCCTAGTTTCCAATGGATATTTATACATTCTGCTTGTCGTAGATTATGTATCACGATGGGTAGAGGCCATAGCCACCAAGACTAATGATGCCAAAGTTGTAATGGATTTTCTAAAATCCAATATCTTCTGTCGGTTTGGTGTGCCGAAAGCACTCATAAGTGACCAAGGCAGTCACTTTTGCAACCGAGACATGTCCGCCTTACTTCACAAGTATGGAGAGGTGCATAGAGTTGCCACAGCATACCACCCCAGACAAACGGCCAAGCTAAAGTATTCAACAAGGAAATCAAGAAAACACTACAAAAGATGGCCAATCCCAACCGAAATGATTGGACTCCATTGGGGATGTCTCCCTACCGGATTGTCTTTGGTAAAGCCTGTCATCTCCCAGTTGAGATAGAACATCGAGCTTACTCAGTAATCAAGTAGTGCAATCTGGCCTACGACCAAGCCGGAAAGTAAAGGAATTTCCAACTGCAAAAATTGGATGAACTTTGCTTGGAAGCCTATGAGAACTCCCAGATCTATAAACAGAAGGTCAAGCAATTTTATGATCAACAGATCCTGAGGAAGGAGTTCCAAGTCAGCTAGAGAGTGGTCCTATTTAATTCACGCTTAAAGCTCATTGCAAGTAAGCTTCGTTCTAGATGGGATAGACCATTTGTTATAACTAATGTTTTTCCTATGGTGTAGTGGAATTGAAAGGTGAAAACACAAACAGCACCTTACAGTTCAATGGCGGCAGATCAAGTTATTCCATGAAGGTCCAGCACCAACAAGGGGCGAGATGAAGACCATTTCACTAATGGAACCAGCCCCACTGGATGACGCACCCTAAGCAAGCCTTAGGATCCCCTCTGTATTCATGCCATGCATTGAGGGCAATGCATCATTCAAGTGTGTGTGTGGGGGGGGGGGAGGTGACAACGTAGTCAACCAAGGCTTGCGCGATTCTGTTCTTATAATTTTGTGTTGATCAAACTCTATGCTAGCTCCATTTTGACCATTTATGTTTTTGTTCTTTCTAGTTGAGTTTATTTTTTGGTATGTTTTGTTTGCATTTTTCATTTATGGTCTAAGTTCATTTTGTCAAGTGTCATTTTCTTTTATTTTTCAGATAAAACCATTTTCAGCCGAGTTAGTGCCGACTTCGATTCTATCCCGACCGGATCTATACTCACTTTGGTTCTCCTTCAAATTCTGTTTCTGAATTTTGATTTCATTTTGTTTTTCCCTTGACTGAACTTTGATATCTGATTGTTGAGGAAAATGCTTTGAAAAAGAATTTAAATGAATTTCTTTAGGATTGGATGAAACAATAAGAAACAGTGCATAACCTTGGAGGAATGATTTCTCAAGCTTGATAGGGAGTGAAATTTTTGCATCTTTAGGCAGAAGGTGATTGAAAAGCAGAAAAAGATAAACCGTTAATGGTAGAGCAACTATCCGTGTGAGAATTTTTGAGTCGTTGTATATATAAATGGTTTTGCATCTTGTCATTCTCTCTTTTCTTGTGTGATTTTGCATCCATGATAACTATGTACTCTACGTTTTGCCTTGACCCTCTGGATATACCTAGTTTCACATACAGGAATGATATGATCTAGGCCATGTTTCTAACAAAGCCATGAGCCAAATAGACCTACCTTGCAAAAATAAATCTCTTGTTTACCCTCTTTGAGCCTGACTAACCATTTTTCTGATATGACAGCTCACTACAAGCCAAAGCCGAAAAACCATGTCCAACCTCAACCTTAAGGGCTAGAGGAGCTTTGAAATTGTTTTAGGAGTGGGTCTCGTTCAAGTGTGAGGGGGACACCTAGAGACATAGCAAGAGTGGTGTATCTAAAAAGGGTTGAGAAAGAAAAGAAAGAAAAGTTACAAGATGAAAACAAAGAAAAGGAAAGTAGCTAAAAGTCAGAAATTGCAGCAAAAATGCAACACAAGGCTGCAAAATAAAAAGGAGATAAGGGAGAAAAGAAAATAATACAAAAGGTCCTAAGGGATGCCCTCCATATTTGCGAACCCATTCCCCATTGCTCCTCTTTCCCCTATGGTTAGCAAACTCACTTCACCATCTTGTATCCAACCTTTAACCCTGGTCATGTTACAAGCTGAAAAGAAAGCCCTGGTGATCATAACTACATGTGTTTTTGAAGATGTGTGACAGTTCACTTTTGTCGTGGTGACTTTCATCAAATAATACTAAAGCTAACTATAGTATAGCTAACCCTAGGTCATTCTTCCCAAGGACATAGTGTATTCAGTTATGCCCGATGCAGGATCAGAAATTCATGCAGACAATAGAGTTGTGTAGGAATGCAGACTCACTCTCAGCTAGATACCGAGTTGCTTTCAGCAAGGTGCCGACTTTATCTCAGTAGAGACGAGTTTGACATGATCTTGGCTAGAGTGTAATCGGTCAACTCGGCCTTGACGCAGTATTTATAGAATCAATTCGGTCGATCTCGGACAGATGCAGCTGGGAACATAAATGGGGGATTGAATGTAAAAGTATGGCAGAAAGTAAACTAATCTAAGGAAATGATAGCAACTACATTAATTACAATTACTGCATCAATTCACAGGTCTACAACACATGGTTTAGCTCCTTAATGATTTACATGCAAAACCAAACCAACCTAAAATCTTACGACGATCGCCGAACATCTGTCCGTTGCCTGGCCGAGGATTTACACAACCACAACCGCAACCTCATAAGTCGGTAGGGAGTAAGCACGTGATTGATCTAAGGTTTCCCTAACTTGTTATATCGGTTCCAACCGACCTGATCTAACGTGCTCTACTCATACGTTTTCACAAACATGGCTATGATACTAATAAGAGCAGATTAATAGAATAGGAATTGCACATGAGAAGTAGATATGGAACGCAACTATATATTGAAAAACATGTTATTAAGACAGGGTTTGATACATGAAATGGATAAGAATAACTCAACCTCCTACACCGATAGCGACCCTAGCGGAAACTATGGTGGTTCACCTTAATTGGTCCAAGCCCTGAGGTTTCCTTCTACCAGACCATGCCGGCTATACCAATCGATCACCTTTGATAACCTCCGCTTCAGACATAGAACCTGCACCCCCTCAACCAATTGAACACCATACTGAGGAATTGTGCACCACCGAGCAACAATGGAGCGAAGTGAAGAAGATGAACAAAGTGCGAGAATTAGAGTGAATGAGTGTGTATAAACCCCTTTAAATTGTACCATGCGTTCTCCTTTTATACATTTCCTTAGCTTCTAACGAAAGATTTCAAAGAAGTTCCTAGAAGCTTCTAATCTCTAATGATTACATAACTAACTAACTCACAATTTTATAACAGACTAACAATCTACACTAACGAGCAGCTTCTAGAAGATTCCCATTGATAACCTCCTACGGCTGTCATGGTCTTCCTGTAACCTTCTTCATGTGCCCGTGCTAGAGATTGTTGGAGTCGATCTTGATGTCCAAAGCAGATCTTACTCGAGATTCATAGTCGGTCGGCTATGCTGGGAGTCAAGTTCGAACTTCGGTTTGGATGGACCTAGACCTCTGCTACAACCTGTACAATGAACATTCCATTAGCTAATATCCTTATATTAACATAAATTTGGATTTTTCCTATTTCTAGGCCAATGAGCTGAATCTTAGCTAATATGAGTTTCTTAGTCACAAAACATGTTCTATTGTGCTCATCTTAAGACCTTGTATAGTGGATAAAATATGACCCATCAGAACCCCGCACTTACACTTTTGCACTCTTAGGCAAAATCAGACAAGAATTTATTTCAAGGACAATGGGAAAAATTGTGACTGTGAGGTCCAGCTACAGTTCAATCAATTTTTGAAATCCTTAAGTTTTGCTAAGGAAGATAAGCATGAATTCATCCCAAAATTCATGGCAAAATTTTTCCTCATCCAAAGTAAACAGGCAACTTCAGAATTTTTAAAGTTCAACCAAGAATGACAGAGCTTTTCTCAAGGTAGGTGTATACCCTCAATCTCTGAAGTGTTTCGGATTTGTATTTACTCTCCACACACTCTGTGTGACTAGTACTACCACTATTTTGACTAGGCTCTCCTTCTTACTTCTTTTAGAACACATGCAGTTGTGATCAATAGGACTTCCATTAAGCTTGTAACGTGGTCAAGGTGAAGGTAGGATAAAGAAGAAGGGAAGTAAGGTCAAGCAAGCAAAGGGAAGAGAGGAGCAATGAGAAATGAGTCCGTCTGTTTGAGGAACATCCCCTTAGACATTGTCGTTCTTGGTATGGTACTAGAGACCGTCATTAAGAGTATCACTGATCTCGGCTTTACATTAGAGACCTATTATCGTGTTGGTCTCAACAACATTTGTTTTTCACTGCTCTCATTTTTCCTCTTCACTTTTTACATCTCTTTGTAGCTTGTGTTATAGTCTTTTTCCTGCAACCTTTTTATTTTGCTACTCCTTCCTTTTTTTCTTTGATTCAGCCTACACCCTTTCCTACATTCTTTTTCTTTCTTGGATCGGCCTACTATTTTCCAAATGTACCACTCTCGTACTGTCCTAAGGTATTACCCCCACACTTATTCGAAACCTATTCCCAAAACAATTCCAAAGCTCCTCCAACCCATAAGGTTGAGATATTTCATGGTTTTCCAGCTTCGGCTTGTAATGAGTTTATTCAAAGAAAAAGTTTTATAGGCTCAAAAAGGGTGACAAGGGATTCATTTTGCAAGGTAGGCTTATTTGGTTTAGTGGCTGTTTAGAAAAATGGCCTAGATCATATCACTTATGCATGTGAAATAAGGAGTTTTAGGAGAGTCAAGACAAAATCAGGAGTAATCCAGCACATAGGTGCAAATTCACACCAAAAAGAAGAGAATGGCAGACTTACAACCATTACTTATTTACAAGGCTCAAAATATCCCACCCGGTTAACTGTTGCTCTTTCACTAAAAATTTCTTCAATCACTTATTTTCCTAAGGATGAAAATTTTTCTTACCATGTCAAGTTGAAAAACCTTTTTCCAAAATTATTCACTATCTACCTCTACTTCATCCAACCTACTGATTTCTAATTGACTTTCTACAACATGGTTTTCTCAGTCGGTCTACAGAAGCTTATTATTGAAAATGAAAACAAAACAAAGTAAGAATGAAATAAAATCAAACAGGAACAGGAAAATAGAAAGATAGAACTACTTAACCGAAACAGAAACAAAAGAAGAAAATAGAAACACACAACGAAGACAAAATAGAAAGAAAGTAAATGGAGTCGATCGGAAAACAAAAAACAAAGTCGGCCAGACTTGCCCAAGCATGGAGTTTTGAGTTGGGTCGAATTAAAGGCAAATAAGCTAAGCAAACCCAACACCCGGCTATATATCCCCCCACACTTAAATGATGCATTGTCCTCAATGCATTACAATAATATAAATGGATTGGGGAATTTTATCAAAGGGTGTCATTTAGTGTGGCCAGCTCCAGCAGAGAGATGTTGTCCACTTCCCCCACTATTAGAGTCGGACCTTCATGGAAATGCTTTAATTGGTGTACATTGACCTGAAAAAATTTATTATTGGCCTCATCTCGTACTTCTACTGCACCACCATAAGGAAACACATTAGTAATAACAAATGGTCCGTCCCATCTAGAACGGAGCTTACCAGTTATGAGCTTTAAGCAAGAATGGAATAAAAGCACCTTTTGGCCGACTTTAAACTCTTTTCTCAGGATCTAGTTATCATGAAATTGTTTTACCTTTTGCTTATAGATCCTCGATTTTTCATAGGCCTCCAAGCGTAATTCCTCCAGTTCTTGTAACTAAAGTGGCCTTTCCCTTCTGGCTTGGTCATAGGTCATATTGCATTTCTTCACAACCCAATTTACTTTGTGTTCTATCTCGGCTAGCAAGTGACATGCTTTCCCGAACACGATCCGATAGGGGGACATTCCTAGTGGTGTTTGATATGTTGTCCTATGAGCCCATAGAGCATTGTCTAAGAGTCAGCTCCAGTCCTTCCTGCTGGGATGCACCATTTTTAGTAAAATTTTGTTTATTTCCCTATTAAAAACTTTAGCTTGGTCGTTGGTCTAAGAGTGATATGGAGTGGTTATTCTGTGCACTACTCCATATTTCTGGAGTAAAGAGGACATAACTCTATTGCAGAAATGAGTTCCTTGATCACTGATAAGAGCTTTTGGCATACCGAACCGGTAGAAATATTGGATTTTAAGAAATCCACAACAGCTTTTGCATCGTTGGTTCTGGTGGCTCTTGCCTCCACCCATCTGGAAACGTAATCAATGACAAGCAAAATGTACAAGTAGCCATTAGAGATAGCGAATGGTCCTATGAAATCAATACCCCAAACGTCAAAGATTTCACAAAATAGGACTGGTTGTTGAGGCATTTCATTCTTACGGCTTATGGCCATTCTGGCCTTTTGACACCATTTGTAGGCCGAGACAAATTGGTACGAGTCTTGAAAAATAGTGGGCCAATAAAATCCACATTCAAGTACTTTTCTGGTCATCCGGGTGGATCCATAATGGCCCCTCTAGGTGAAGAATGGAAAAAATGGAGGACCGACCGGGTATTAGAATCCAAAATACACTTACGAATAACATGGTCATTGCAACATCTCCATAGATAGGGATCATCCCATATGTAATGCTTTGCATCTCTTTGAATCTTTTCTTTGTAATACTTGGATTCACCTGGCGAGAATGTGGAAGCGACAAGGAAATTGCATATGTCCGCAAATCATGGCTAACTGTGGGCTACCAATAGAAGTTGTTCATCAAGGAAGTCGTCTCGAATAGGTAGTGGGTCGAATTTTCCCTTAATGTGACTCAAATGATCTGCTATTGTATTGTCAACACCTTTCCTATCTCTGATTTCAAGATTGAACTCCTGAAGGAGGAGCATCCTGCTTCTTTAGCAAGTACTTAAGTGTAGCATGGTCAGAGAAGACTATGACTTTGGAGCTAAGCAAATATGCTCGAAATTTATCCAAGGCGAATGTAATTGCGAATAGCTCTTTTTTCGTAGTCGTATAGTTCTTCTGGGTTGGGTCCATAGTTCGAGATGCATAAGTGATTACATGTGCTGGTTTGCCGGTTCCAACTCATTGACCTAAGACAATGCCTACCACCGAGTTGGAGGCGTCACACATTAACTCGAATGGTAGCTCCCAGTTTGGTGCCTGCAAAATTGGTGTGGATGTTAATCTGGCCTTTAGTTCCTCAAAGGCTTCTACACATGCTTCGTCGAAAACAAAATCCATATCTTTTTGAAAGACGTTGGGAGAGAGGTAAGGTGATCTTGCTAAAGTTTTTGATGAACCACCTATAGAAACCTATATGCCCTAAGAAAGAGCGCACATCCTACACTGAGGCAGGTTTAGGGAGAGAAGTAATGACATAGATATTTGCTTTGTTAACTTCGATCCCTCTTTTTGATACCAAATGGCCCAATACAATTCCTTCTGTCACTATAAAATGACATTTTTCGTAGTTCAACACCAAGTTGGTTTCCATGCATCTCTTTAGCATGCGGGACAGATTACCGAGACATGCTTCAAAGGTGTCGGCATACACCGTGAAGTCGTCCATGAACACCTCCATGCTTTCCTCCAACAGATCTGAGAAGATACTGAGCATACATCTTTGAAATGTGCTTGGAGCATTGCATAGTCCAAATGAAATTCTAGTATAAGAAAATGTGCCGAAGGGACATGTGAAGGTAGTCTTGTGCTGATCTTCAAGTGCTATATGTATTTGCATGTATCTGGAATATCCATCCAAGAAACAGTAATGAGACTTCCCAGCCAGTTTCTGTAGGATTTGATCTAAAAATGGCAAAGGGAAGTGATCTTTGCGAGTTGCTTGGTTTAGTTTTCTATAATCAATACATACTCTCTAGCTAATCCATGTCGGCATCATCTCATCATGTTGATTCTTAGTGACTGTCATTCCAAATTTCTTGGGAACGACCTGAACCGAACTAACCCTAGATAGAATACCATCTTTTCAAAATTTAACATTATGAAATATGATTGAAAACAATGAAGTGGTGTGTAAAAGATGTGGATAAAGAGAGGAAAGTATAAATCACTTCTTTGATTATATAGTATCATTGAATGTTTGGAAGGCAATCATAAGGTGATAGGTGGTTAGTTCTATGACATCCTTTACCCCAACCATAATTATTGATAATATTTACTAATGAAATACTATGTAATTTAAATAATTCATTCCAAGGTAAAGGTTTACATTTATTCAATAATCAAACTAAATTTAAACATTCTAATGGCACTCTAAAAACCATTAAACAAGTAAAAGATATTTAAAAACCATTTTTACAACTCACCCTAATATCACATCCTATTAGGTTTACAATCGAAAAGAAAGGAAAGAAATAAAAGCAAGTCTTTCTTCATGCTCCAACTCATTCTTCATGCTCTAGCTTATTCTTCATGCTTCTACTCAAAATGACCTACAAATGATAACTAACCCATACCTGCACAAGACAATCAATAACAAAGAGTGAGAATACACCTCACTATAAGCTTGTGGCATGAGCACAACTTAGGTAGCACATAATTAAATACACAATTAATCAAGGAAATATCACATATTTGTATGTTATGACAATGATGCATCCTAGTTATTACTTCGTATGTAATGTGATACCAACTATAAACCAAGAGGAAGTCTAGAGGTAGCATACCTCAACCCTCTATTGTTCATACCACTCTAGAATGTTAGCATGTTAGGTAATACTCAACTTCCATCGTCTTTTCTTAGGTTGCAGGGTCAATCACAACCATTAACATTTCTATATTGAGTATGTAATAGCCCAATTTTTATTCTAATTACTATTAGTTATAAATAATGTATTTTATTATTTATTATTGATAAGTGGTTTAGTTGTTTTATAATTAAATAAATAATATTTTGGAAGAAATATAGGTTGGGTTTAATTAATTAAATTAAAAGAAATAGGCTATACAAATATAGTAAAAGCTTTTGTCCCACATCGGACAGCATAAGCTCATGCCTCACTTGCTTTTCCTACATAAAGGAGTGGGATAGTTCAAGTCACATATTGGGAAATATGAGTTTATGCATCCTCTCCTTTTTTTTATATAAGGAGTTGGATACCAAGCAAATAAAGGAAAGAGATCCTCTAAACAAGTAGGATTTGGATGCAAAGCATTGAACCACCATCTTCTCTCAAAATATAAATCTTCTATAAGGGTTGTGTGACCTTTTCTTTGGGTTTCACATAGGCTGTCAATGGGAGTTGCAAGGCCCATTTTAAGGCTATATAAAGGAGTGACCAAAGGAACTAGAAAGACCTCAAGTGTTGAGTTAGTTTTCCACCTAGGAGAACCTTTGAAGGAAACCTCAAAGAACAAGAAGAGTGACCCTAAGAAACCCATTTTCTACGTCTATGCTTCTTCAGGTAAGAGGAGAATGAGAAATCTTGCTCAAGGGTATAGGTATGGTTGTGGGTAGAACGTTTGGCCCAAGACTCCACTTAGTGCTTGTGTTTGATTGTGCTAGTTGAGAGAGTGTTTAATTGTATTCTTGTTGTTTGTATGTGATTTTCCTTCACTATTTATTCTTGCCTATCTATGATGAATTAATAAAATACAAAACTTTTAACTTATGGTTGTGGGTTGAGGGTTTCCCCCCTTAAACCCCAAGGTTTTGTTCTTTGGGATATCTAGAAGGGAGATTTAATTCCCTAGATTATAACCCTCCTTTTTGTTAAGGGTATAGATAATTATATAATTGATTTTTTCAACTATCTATTCTTGGTGTTATCTAAAAGGGTTGAGTTCCCTACCTTAGGTTTCTTGTTTATATTGATGGTTCATGGAATTTATTGTGTGCAACTGGTTGTGTGTATGCAAAACTTAGAAAAATCATAGGTTCCCTTTTATATTCAAAATTCTTGGCGGCATCCAAGATAATTCGATAGTAGGTTGTCTAACAAGGCCATACTCATGAAGAATAGATTGTGCAAGTTGTGCATGCCTATGTAGAATTTGAGCACAATCGTGTAGAATATCCACACCCTTTGAGGCCATTTACCCACTACAAGAAAGACGCGTTTTTGCGACGGAAATTAGCCACCAAATACAGCGGTCACATTTAGCGACGGATTTAGCGACAGAAACTGGCAACATTTTAAGGTGATTTTTTTGGGACCGATTTAGAGAACGAAAAAATTGGTTAAAAAAGAAATTAAAAACTGACTTTGTTAGCGACCGAAAATGTAAAAAAACAGTTTAGCAACGGAATTAGCGACGAAAAATAAAGATAAAAAAAAAAAAACTATTAACAATCGAATTAGCGATGGAACATGGAAAACAAAAACCTTTGATTTTGCGACCGAATTAGCAATTGAAAATTAAAAATTTTAAAATAAAAACCATTCAGCGACGGAATTAGCGACCAAAAATAAAATATTAAAACAAAATAAAAAGAAACTTTTAGAGACCGAATTAGCAACGGAACTGGGAAAAGAAACCTCTATTTTGCGACTGAATTAAAGACCGAAATTAAAATTATAAAAAAGATAAAAGGATTTGTTAGCGACCAAATTAGAGACGAGCATGGGAAACAGAAACCTTTCATTTTGCGACTGGATTAGCGACCAAAAATAAAAAATGTATAAAATAAAACCATTTAATGACAGAATTAACGACCAAAAATAAAATATTATAAAAATTTAAAAAGGAACTGTTAGCGACTGAGTTAGCGATGGAATAGCGTAGACAAAAAACCTTTTAATTTATATTTCTTGAAATATGCAACCGTATTAGCGTATATTTATAATTAAAAGAGTATTTTGAGCATATATTTCTTGTAATGATGGTATTGAAATTAATTTTAAATGAAGTGAGTGTATTTTTTAAAATAAAAATAAATATAGTATTTGTGTATTTTAATTATACATAATTTTGGTTATTTGTGTAAATAATTGTTTTATTTGTAATTAAAAAATCGTTTGACTATATATGTCTTGTAATTAGTATGTTGAAGTTTATTCTACAATAAGTGAGTGTAATTATTTTGACAATAAAGTAAATTTAATAATTTTTTATATAAATTTTATATATTTTCTATATTTATCCAAATAATAGTATGTTTAGTGTATTTTTTTAATTAAATGAGACATTTGACTCTATATTTCTTGTAATTAGGGTGTTGAAGTTTATTTTACATAAGGTGAGTGGAACTATTTTTAAATTAAAGTAAAGTTAGTAATTTTCTCGTTAAATTTAAGATATTTTCTATATTTATCAAAATAATAGCATGTTTAGTAGCAATTTTTTTAATTAAATGAGTCATTTGACTCTATATTTCCTATAATTAAGGTGTTGAAGTTTATTTTATATGAGGTGAGTGTAATTATTTTTAAAAAAAGTAAATTTAGTAATTTTCTCTTTAAATTAATGATATTTTCTATATTTATCCAAATAAAAATATCTTTAGTAGAATTTTTAATTAAATGAGTCGTTTGACTTTATATTTCCTATAATTAGGGTGTTGAAGTTTATTTTACATGAGGTGAGTGTAATTATTTTTAATATAAAGTACAATTAGTAATTTTCTCTTTAAATTTAAGATATTTTTCATATTTATCCAAATAATAGTATGTTTAGTGTGTTTTTTTTAACTAAATGAGTCATTTGACTTTATATTTCTTGTAAATAGGGTGTTGAAGTTTATTTTATATGAGGTGAGTGTAATTATTTTTAAAATAAAATGAACTGAGCAATTTTCTCTTTAAATTTAATATATTTTTATATTTATCCAAATAATAGTATGTTTAGTAAGAATTTTTTAATTGAATGAGTCGTTTGACTTTATATTTTCAATAATTAGGGAGTTGACGTTTATTTTACATGAGGTTAGTAAAGTTAGTAATTTTCTATTTAAATTTAAGATATTTTCTATATTTATCCAAATAATAGTATGTTTAGTGTGTTTTGTTTAATTAAATGAGACATTTGACTCTATATTTCTTGTAATGAGGGTATTGAAGTTTACTTTACATGAGGTGAGTGAAAATATTTTTAAATAAAAGTAAAGTTAGTAACTTTCTTGTTAAATTTAAGATATTTTCTATATTTATCCAAATAATAGTATGTTTAGTTCTAATTTTTTAATTAAATATCATAAGACTCTATATTTCCAATAATTAGGATGTTGAAGATTATTTTATATAAGGTGGGTGTAATTATTTTTCAAATAAAGTAAAGTTAGTTATTTCTATTTAAATTAAAGATATTTTCTATATTTATTAGAATATAATAGTATGTGTAGTAGCAATTTTTTTATTTAAATGAATCATTTGTCTTTATATTTTCTACAATTAGGGTGTTAAAGTTTATTTTACATGAGGTAAGTGTAATTATTTTTAAAATAACGTAAAATTAGTAATTTTCTCTTTAAATTTAAGATATTTTCTATATTTATACAAATAATAGTATGTTTAGTAGCATTTTTTTAATTAAATGAGTCGTTTGACTTTATATTTCCTACAATAAGGGTGTTGAAGTTTATTTTATATGAAGTGAGTGTAATTATTTTTAAAATAAAGTAAAATTAGTAATCTTCTCTTTAAATTTAAGATATTTTGTATATTTATACAAATAATATAGTATGTTTAGTGTGTTTTTTTTTAACTAAATGAGTCTTTTGACTCTATATTTCTTGTAAATTAGGTGTTGAAGTTTATTTTACATAAGGTGAGTGTAATTAATTTTAAAATAAAGTAAAATTAGTAATTTTCTCTTTAAATTTAAGATATTTTATATATTAATACAAATAATAGTATCTTTAGTTGCAATTTTTTAATTAAATGAGTCGTCTAACTCTGTATTTATTGTAATAAGGGTGATGAAGTTTATTTTACATGAGGTGAGTGTAATTATTTTTAAAATAAAGTAAAGTTAGCAATTTGTCTTTAAATTTAAGATATTTTCTATAATTGTCCAAATAATATGTTTATTAGCAATTTTTTAATTAAATGAGTCGTTTCAGTTTATATTTCCTATAATTAGGATCTTGAAGTTTGTTTTACATGAGGTGGGTGTAATTACTTTTAAAATAAGGCAAAGTTAGTAATTTTATCTTTAAATTTAAGATATTTTCTTTATTTATCAAAATAATAGTATGTTTAGTGTGTTTTTTTTAACTAAATGAGTCATTTCACTCTATATTTCTTGTAATTAGAGTGTGGAAGATTATTTTACGTGAGGTGAGTGTGATTATTTTTAAAATAAAGTAAAATTAATAATTTCTCTTTAAACTTAAGATATTTTCTATATTTATACAAATAATAGAATGTTTAGTAACAATTTTTTAATTAAATGAGTCGTTTGACAATATATTTCCTACAATTAGGGTGTTGAAGTTTATTTTACATGATGTGAGTGTAATTATTTTTAAATTAAAGTAAAGTTAGTAATTTTCTCTTTAAATTTAATATATTTTCTATATTTTTCCAAATAATAGTATGTTTAGTTGCAATTTTTTAATTAAAAGAGCCATTTGACTTTATATTTCCTATAATTAGGGTGTTGAAGTTTATTTTACATGAGGTGAGTGTAATTATTTTAAAAATAATTAAAATTAGTATTTTTCCGTTTAAATTTAAGATATTTTCTATATTTATACAAATAATAACATGCTTAGTTGAAATTTTTTAATTAAATGTGTCGTCTAACTCTATATTTATTGTAATTTAATTAAATGTGTCGTCTAACTCTATATTTATTGTAATGAGGGTGTTGAAGTTTATTTTACATAAGGTGAGTGTAACTATTTTTAAAATAAAGTAACATTAGTAATTTTCTCATTAAATTTAAGATATTTTCTATATTTGTCCAAATAGTAGTATATTTATTAGTAATTTTTTAATTAAATGAGTCGTTTCACTTTATATTTGCTATAATTAGGGTCTTGAAGTTCTTTTTACATGAGGTGAGTATAATTATTTTTAAAATAAGGCAAAGTTAGTAATTTTCTCTTGAAATTTAAGATATTTTCTATATTTATCAAAATAATAGTATGTTTAGTGTATGTTTTTTAATTAAATGGGTCATTTCACTCAATGTTTCGTCTAATTAGGGTGTGCAAGATTATTTTACATGAGGTGAGTGTAATTATTTTTAAAATAAAGTAAAATTAGTAATTTTCTCTATTAACTTAAGATATTTTCTATATTTATACAAATAATAGTATGTTTAGTAGCAATTTTTTAATTAAATGAGTCGTTTGACTATATATTTTCTACAATTAGGGTGTTGAAATTTATTTTACACGAGGTGAGTGTATTTATTTTTAAAATAAAGTAAAATTAGTAATTTTCTCTTTAAATTTAAGATATTTTCTATATTTATCCAAATAATAGTATGTTAGTTGCAATTTTTTAATTAAATGAGTCGTTTGACTATATATTTTCTATAATTAGGGTGTTGAAGTTTATTTTACATTAGGTGATTGTAATTATTTTTAAAATAAAGTAAATTAGTATTTTTCTCTCTAAATTTAAGATATTTTCAATATTTATACAGATAATAGTATGTTTAGTTGCAATTTTTTAAATTTAAGATATTTTCTATACTTATCTAAATAATATTATGTTTAGTAGCAATTTTTTAATTAAATGAGTTGTTTGAGCTTATATTTCCAATAATTAAGGTATCAAAGTTTATTTTACATGAGGTGAGTGTAACTATGTTTGAATTAAAGTAAAGTTATTAATTTTCTCTTTAATGTTAAGATATTTTTTATTTTTATCCAAATAATAGTATGTTTATGTAGTAATTTTTAATTAAATGAGTCGTGTTTATTTTTAAGTCGATTGACACTATTTAAAATAAAAATAAATAAAGCTAAGTTTATTTTTAAGTCTTGTAACACTATTTTTAAATTAAATTGAGTCTAATTAGTTTTAAAATATAGTATATTTCAAGTTTTTAATTTAAATTTCTGATATTTTTATTATGTGTAATTATGATGTTAAAGTTTTTAAAAACTAATTGAATATAGGTATTTTTAAAATAAAATAAATTTAGTATTTAATAAATTTAGTATTTTAACAATAAAGTTTTTTAAAACTAATTGAATATAAGTATTTAATAATAATATAGAAATTGTGTTTCAAAATTTTTCCATTTAATTTTTCCCACCTTTCTTATAATCTTTCTTGCACTCCAAATGTAGCTCTACTCCAAATATAACTTAGCAAATTTCCCCCTTTCTTCCCTACCTTCTGTTCCTCCCTTGATTCCCGTCACCACCACCGTAGCCACCATAGCCTTCCCAAGACCCCGACGATGCTCTCCTCTATGCCTCCACCTGAACTGCTATGACCCACCACCAATCTGCATCTAGTGCGTTTCCAGCAGCAACCTGGTTATCCGACGACGACCCAGTGTTTCTAGTTGCGACCCCACCCTTTCTAGCAGTGACCCCAACCTTTCCGATACATATTCTTGCTTGGAAACTATATTGTTGTATTTGTTGTATTGTTGTGTTGTTGTATTGTTGTATTGTTGTGTTGCTGTATTGTTGTATTGTTGTATTGTTGTATTGTTGTATTGCTATATTGTTGTATTGCTGTATTGTTGTATTGTTGTATTGCTGTATTGCTGTATTGATGTATTGTTGTATTGTTGTTTTGCTGTATTGCTATATTTTGTATTGTTGCATTGCTATATTACTGTATTTGTTGTATTGCTATATTTGTTGTATTGTTGTATTGTTGTATTGTTGTATTGTTGTATTGTTGTATTGTTGTATTGTTGTATTGTTGTATTGTTGTATTGTTGTATTGTTGTATTGTTGTATTGTTGTATTGTTGTATTGTTGTATTGTTGTATTGTTGTATTGTTGTATTGTTGTATTGCTGTATTGCTGTATTGTTGTATTGTTGTATTGTTGTATTGTTATATTGATGTATTATTGTATTATTGTTTGTTGTATTGTTGTATTTGTTGTATTGCTATATTGTTGTATTGGTGTATTGTTGTATTTGCTGTATTGTTTTAATGTTGTATTGTTGTATTGTCGTATTGCTATATTGTTGTATTGTTATATTGTTGTATTGTTGTATTGTTATATTGTTGTATAGACAGTGCATTGGTGTTTTTACTGCTTTGTCTTGCATTGTTTTTACACTGTTTTTAATAGAAATTTTCATAAAACTATTATAAATATGTTTAATGAATTGCAATAGAAAGAATAGTATTTTTTAAAATTAAAGAGTGAATTTAAAACTTTTAAAATGTAATATTATAATTGTATTTTGTTATGCAAAAAGGTACAATATCATGATCGCTGATAAAAACTCAAGTTACAATCATGATAAAAATACGTATATTACAATTATAGTCGTAAATTGTTAAGATTTATAGATTATCTCATAAATTTAAACCATCATCATATTAAGTTTCTAACTTTTATAATTTTGTTAGTCAAAAGTTTAATTAATCATTAAATTAGATTCTTGTATATTCCTTTTGTTATCGTTTTAATCCTTCAAGAAGACTAATAGACCAACCACCTAAAAGTGGATGGAACCGTCAAAGAGTTCTTTTTTTTATAGTAATGTTATATAAATATTCTTATATATTAAATATTTTACTAACATTTTTTTATATCATTTATCATATCTAATTTTTTTGTCTTTTTGTCAAATGGCACCAAGTGTTAATGGATTGTTTTATGTAATTTTTTTTGAACATTTTGATTACAATTCAAGATCTTCTCCAAGTTAAGCTAAACTTTTCATTATGTTTGTTCTCTCTTATTTATTTGTGGTTCTTTGATATTGACGTACATGTAAACTCAATTCAAAAACAACTTTTCATGCCTCTCATCAATGACTTATTTCTGATACATGTAGCTAGCAATAAAATGGAACATCAAAATCAACAAATGCAACTTATTATACAACACTTGTAATTGAAATCTCTTATGTCACCCCCTACTACACCAGATAATAATGATGACCATGGTGATAATGCTTAGGATGGTATCTTCAAGATGATGTACTAGACAATCATTTTTACAATGTTTAGGATAATTATGTTGATAGTTATTATAATTTTGAATTATTAGTAATCATGTTGATATTTTTAATTGTTAATATTTTCGTCTATAATTGTTTATTTCAAATTTATTATTGTATGTTATTTATAGTATGATTAAATTTGTAACTATTGATAAATATTTGGCAGGAAAAAAAGAAAAAATTTAGCGACCAAAATATCCGGTCACTAAATCGGTCGCTAACCTAATTGCAAATTTAATTTTAACCACTGAAATAGCAACCAATTTCAAAAAAAAAGAAAACACATTAGCGACCGATTTCAGCGACCGATATTTTTATTGTATTATATTTTCAAAATGTATTAGCACCAATTTTAGCAACCAATTATTTAAATATAATTCAATTTCTAGATTAATTTAGCGACCAAAATAGGCATCCATTTTCAGTCGCTAAATTTCAAACTACATTTATCAACCTAATTATATAGCGACCGAAATTTTTGGTTGCTAATTTTGCCGCCGAAGCAAAATCGGTTGCTAATTTGTTTAGCGACCAAGGTTTTAACCACCAACTGAATTCAGTCGCTAAAGGTTTTAGCAACCAAAATTAAGATTTAGCGACCAAATTTTGGAATTTAGCGACCGATTTTTCTTGTCGCTAATATTGAATTTTTTTGTAGTGTTGTTTATTCTGCATTCCCTTTCAAGGTGAGGTAACTTTAGGATGTTTCATTAAATTGGGCACACAATATAATTATGTGTTCATGTATTATGTCTATGTTATATTTGTAAAACTAATAATTATTCCTCAAATCACCTTAATTGGTTTATTTGCAATCAAGAACATAACTGAGTGTGTGAATGTTATCAAAATGTGCTTCTTTTCTATTATTGTTTTATTAATTTTTTTGATGAGATATAATTTCAAATTAAAAGATATATGATGAACAAATAAGTGACAATCACAAAAATGAATATACCCATTTAAAGCCATATAATTAGAGAAGAACGTAACACATCAATGGTAAAAAAAAAAAAAACCAGAACTAACAAGTAAACCCAAAGTCGTGAGAGGCTTCTCTACCAAATGGAAATATTAGATTTGCAAAATAACATCTAGATCTGCAACAACATATCCAACTGCCCTAAGCAAAATGTTAAAAATAAGAATTACCTTGGCTTTTCTAGACACTCTAAAACAGAACATTGCTTCCCTCCTCCAAGCACAACACGCTCTTGCGTTCGAAAATTGAAAATAAAAAATAAGAATGAGAATAAATAAAGAGTGAATAAGAGTAGTAAGCATCATTGAATTTTGCTTTTTGTAGCAGCAAACATTCAGAAGAAATGAAAGTAGTGGCTTGAATTTGTTTTTAGATAAACCAAGTTCTAATTATAAAGGGAAAGAGCTCAAAATATAAATGTCTCTTCAAAGGAGGAATTTATTTATTATGAGAGAAAGATTTATGCTTTTGAAGGAGAAGCTTAAATGTTGGAATAAGGAGGATTTCTAGGTTTTGCAACAGAACATAGAAAATTTGGTATTTGAGCTTAATGATTCAGATGAAAAGGAAATTAGACATACTTTTGCTACATCTAAAGTGGACTACTGGAGAAAAGTCACAGTTAAGCTATGGCAACAATGTAGATGAAGAAAATCTCATTGACTAACTAGATGGCTAAAGCAGGAAGATTCAAATACAAGCTAGTTTCATGCTTGCATAAAAGGTTGTAGGAGGAAAAATCATATCACCACTTTGAAGGGTGCAAATGGTTGGATCGAAGATTTCAATGATATTAAAAGGAAGGTGTTGATGTACTTCCAAAATTCTTATGTCGAATCTCATTATTTCGATCCATTTTTGGATGACATTTCATTTAAATAGTTAAACGTTGCTGATAAATTGATCCTTACTTCCTTGGTCTCTTATGATGAAATTAAAGAAGTCATTTAGAACTACGAAGGTCTTTCATCTTGAATTTCTTATTTAGAGATTGTTTTATTGGTATTTCATCCATATTGTTTCCAAACAAGACTATATAATCAAAATATACTAACAGAACCATGAAATGAAACCCTATAGAATTGGTAAAAAGAGAGTGATCAGTCTATGATTAGGAGTAACCAAGGGAAAGCAAAGCACTTGATAGTTTCGAGTATCATTATGGACTTGCTTGTTCGAGGCCATAGACAAATATATAATAATATTCACAGATTTTTTTGGAACCCAAGTTAGCTATGTATGTAGGGGAATGATAATCTCTTGCACGAGCTTCAAATTTTGAGAAAATTTCCACTAGTAAAATTCATATGTAGTTTTAGTTCTCAATTATTATAATTGTTAAATGTAAACATGTTAGAAATAATAATTGGAAAATGAAAGGGTTATAAAATAAAGAGTTTTGAGTTATTATGCTAGAAATAACAATTGGAAAATGAAAAGGTTATAAAATGAAGAGTTGTTAGTTATTATGCATTAAGGCATATTGTTTTTATGTAACCATTGAATATTTGAAGAGTTATTTTTGTTGGCTTGTGACCGTGTAGGGGCATTAAGGTGATGGAACAAGTAATATTCAACTTGGTGGTTTACTACATATGTAGTAGTAGCATGTGTTTCTCTCTTTGATTACCATGAAGGGGGGAATCAAGTCTACTATGGAAACTTAGTAGTGTGGTTGGGCATGACTTTGCCTTTTCTAATCATGCCTTTTAAATCAACAGAATGCACAATGTGTAGTCTCAAGCTTCACAAAGCCAGGATATGACTTTCCTGCTTCATTGTCTTCTTAGAGTATTGGGTCAATTTTTGAAAAATTGCACATTCCTGATGTTGATTCCTGATGTTAGGACACTACTCTACCATGAAGACTAATTTCATGTGATTGTAAGATCAATGAAAATGAATGACATCAAGTATAACCTAATGTTGTTCCCCTATTTGCTACTTTTTAGATACTAGCGTTTCTCATTGACTTTTTGGTATAACATATCCAAAAACATTTCATGAAATTCATGATTGAATATTTCAATGCAATAAATAACTCATGTTTTTCATAACAAATATCAATGGTTTCATTTTTTCTGTTTTAAATCTCATTTGTTTATTAATTTAAACTTTTATTACTTATTTGAAACTTAGTTTATAAAACATATTTTAAAATACAAAATTTTAAATGTATGCTAACATTATATTAATTTAGTCAAATATTGTAAATATATTTATTTCAAAAAATAATTTAATGAAAAACTAATTTATTAAATAATTTAATGAGATCCTACAATCGAAAGCACTAGCACAAGAGTGAAATTGAGCATGTGTTACCTTGTTTGTTTGAGATCAAATTTCCAAAAGCTAGTGTTATACTTTAATCTGTCTTCTTACTAAGATGTCCCACATCAGGCAAAACCCTCTGACAAGGTGTCAACTTTCCGAGCTGTGTTACGACAACTTATGACTCAAGTGAGGGCCTTAAAGTAGCGTAGCCACTGAAGGGTCAGGAGTTGTGCATGGAGCATTACTCTTTTAGGCGTTATAACTGTTGGGGAACCCAAAAGATTGCACGTTTTAGAGTTGGAATAGTAAGGGTCGTGTCATTTCATCGTTTCTCCTTTAATGCACTCTTCGGTTTTAGTAGTATGAATTCAATACTCCTGCTTTTTCGCGCCTACATTTAATTCCTTGGCTTCCTGGACACGCCTCGTTTTGGCTATAAATAGGCAAGCCTTATGCTGGTGTTCCTCACATTTTCCTTTCGCCACTTTTCCTTTCTACAAAAGTGTCTCCCTTCTCAGCCTTCTAATGCTTTTGGGCATGCTCCTTCTTCTTAACCTCTGATTCTGAGAGTATGTACCTTAGAGTGTAGCGATCATTTCCTTTGAGAGGCCTCTTTCCTAGGTCTACGTGATAAGTGAGTGACGTGCGTGTAGTGGCGAGCGGGCAACCTTCTTTTTGGGGCCTTCCCTGCTTCAGCATCCGAGATGGGTGCATGGAGGACCTTATCAAGTTCTGGCATCATCATTGCTACAACCAATGAAGTCCATGATCTGTGGCCTCTTCAAACACAGTTGCCCCTGTGCGATAGGAGTCCCCCCTATGACCATGACAAGCATCCTCTCAATGATGCTCCCCCTGTTATCCCCCTTCAAGGCCTCATTCTTAATGAGCTCTTCTTTTCTGGTCTTGAATTTATCAATTCGAACCTTCTTGGAAGGATGCACTTAAAGCCCGACTTCAGTTTTAGGGACACCTTGCATCTTTTGGATTCGAGCGTGGTCGAGAAGTACCTCACTAAGCTACCCCTGGTAGTGTTCATTGTCACCCTTCCTAGGGGGTCGAGATCGGGTGCTTTGCCATCGTGAGCAGCGAACGTCCCCTGGAAGCCAGAGTGGACGAAGTAGTTGTAGGAGTTGGCTTGGCCCCCTAAGATTTTCAAAGGCTTCAAGGGAAGGCAACTCCCAAAGCTTGCTTCAACAACTAAGACGTGGTGGATGGGAAATGCTTTTGTTGTCGTTTTCTATTTTGTTTTCTATTTTTTTGCTTTTTGCGATGTAAAGGTTCCTTTTGATGTAACTTTTGTTAAATTCAATAAACGAATCATGTTTGCTCATTTGTTATGTTTTCTGCTTATCTCTTTTTCTTTCGCAGCCGTAGAGCTATGGCAACTGAAATCCACAAAACAAACTAAACATCTAACCGGGAACCAAGGAACGCTTGACCTTCGCCGGTCTAAAGTTGACACACTCGGACTTCTAAATTGATAAACTTAGGTAATTTGGGATCCTATGCTAAACTTGTAATTCTACACTAAGGCAACTTTGGAACGACTCAACATTTTTCTGAGTTTGGATGGACTTTGTGTTTTGGAATCCTAAACTTATTCATTTTTCTAATTTGGGAATTAGGAACTGGCGACTTTACGTGTTTTGGAATTCCAAACATGAAGTGAGGTGAAGAAGTGATTGTCAAGTGTAACCAATTCGAACCTTTATTTCTCTTATTGCTTTATAAAAATGGTTATCTTTAGATTTATGACGAGGAGGTCGTCTTCGACTTGAAGTCGGCCTGAATTCACTACCCTAAGGTAGGCTTCGACACGAAGTCGGCTTGGATTCACTATCGTAAGGCAGGCTTCGACACGGAGTTGGCTTGAATTCACTACCCTAAGGTAGTCTTCGACACGGAGTCGGCTTGAATTCACTACCCCAAGGTAGTCTTCGACACAAAGTCGGCTTGGATGGCTTCAACATGGGGTCGACAGTGGTTCACTACGCTGGGTAGGCTTCAATGGCTCACTATGTTGGTAGGCTTCGACACGGGGTCGGTAGTGGTGATTCAATGCATGCATGGAGTGTTTCTCGTCCTTGTCGTGTTTTGCATGTATGTGGGGGTGTACCTTGTTTACACAAACGTTCTACGTATGCATGGAATGCCTTCTCGCCTTAGTCTCATGCTCATATGGGACATCCGGCTTGAGCACGTTCGTAGCCCTTCAACTCAAATGTGCCTTGTGGGGTGGCTTGGTGGCCAAAGCGGATCCCGCCATTAGCCTCAGCCTTGCGTGGGGTTCATTGTGGTATGGTGGCATGGTAGCCAAATCGTGGGGCGGGCAGTTGCACCCCCTTTCCCGGTCTCGGTGCAAAGGTGCATTAGTGTTCCTTCTTCCTAATAGAATATGTCGTGATAAAAGAAAAATTTACTGATGGGACTGATTCGCGGGTATGGGTCCCTCCTGGGGGACCTCATGGTTCCCCTCGTGTCGGCGGTGCTAACTCCTCCATCTTGGAGACTCGAGGTCAACCTTTAGGTTCTTCTTCAATTGAACTCTCGGGGATAGAACAATTTGACCGGGTCGGTTAATATTAATGCTCTTGCCGGGAAGGTATGTTTGACTTCGTATGATTTCTTCGCAGTTTGGAGTCTAGTTCCATCTCGAGTCATTAGGCTAGATTTTTCTGGATATCAGGCGTCCTTTCTTGAGTGGGCGAGACTTTACCTTTTTTTGTCAAGGGTGTTTTTGATTTCTCATTTTTTACTTTTCGTGGCTTTTTCCTTTTTCTTGTTTTTGTTTTTTCTTTTTTCCTTTTTTCCCTTTTTCTTTGTTGTTTTCTTGTTTTTTTTTTTGCCTCAAGGTGTCTGCGCCGCGGAGTAGTTGGGGCCGTACTTTTCTTATGGAGGATTGGCTTATTCCAGACAGAACCGACTGCCAACCTTCTTAACTCTCTTGTCATTCTCGATTGCCCCGCAGCGGGTGGGTATTTCATGATATCGGGGTTCATCGTCTGCCCTGTCCTGATCGGGGATCTTGTATTCTGTTACTTTTTCCCTTCCTCTTTCTTGATGTTTACCGGACTAGGGTCTTCCCTGTTCTATCACCCTTTCGAGTTCAATCGAAACTTTTTCCCCTAGATTTTCCCCTCATCTTGCCGACTGGATTTGCTAGAGCTGTCAGGCGCGAGAGCCACGTTGTTGATTCAAAGGGTAGTTTTGGTGTCTAGGCTTTTGACTTTACCACATTTAGGAAGTAAGAAAAAGGAGCTTCGGGTGCGGTTTTGGACGAATGAATTGGATGAATTTCGGAATGCCAAATAGACAAAGAATAAGGGACGAAGGAAGTATGCAACAAACTCTATTAAGTTAGGTACGGGGCCTATTTTCATACACGTACTTGATTCTCATTTGCTAGGGGACCGGGACAAGCAGTACTTCGACCGTTCGACTGTCCGACTCTTGGGCCAAGATGCACCACCATCGTAGTTTGATCTGAGGTATGATGTCCCCACTAATGTGCTAGTATGTGCTAGTAATGGAGGCCCGACTGCATTTGGCGCATACCTTGGGTATCCTACCATGGTTTGCTCTCGTTCCTCATCGGTGGAGGTTTCGACATCTCACCCAATGGTGTTCCAAATGGCTGGGCCTTCGTTGCATGGAGTGAAGGGCCAGTGGTGTTGCCATCTTGAGTGCGCCTAGCAGCGCTAGGATTTGTCATGGTTGTGACAGTGGCGTTGGTCTGGCAGAGGATCTGAAACATCTGAGTTATCTGCTCCTTCAGTTGGCTTAACTCTCCTTTGCGACCCTTATTCTATAATTTGAGTGCTCCAATTTTGCTTTCCATGGCCCTAGATTTGAAGCACGTCGTGTAGGCAGACGACTTAGCCCTTCTGAGATCCCGGCGCGTATTCACGAGACTCGATTACGTGATGCGTGTTATGGGCTAACGCATATGGAGGGTTGATATGTCGTGTTGTACTTGTTCAAACACGTGAGGATCGATGACCAACTATTGTTATTCGTAGGGAGATCTCAAAGGACGAAGGTCAGTTCTCATAGGCCCCAATAATCTAGGTCTCTATGGCCACGTGTCTGCAGGGTTTTGCAGTTGGGTACGCTTGTGTGGTGCATGTCATGTTGCCTCTCCCTTTTATTCTATGTTACATACTAATGCATGCCTTATGCTGTTGGCTCCTCGAAGGTATTCAGATGGGAAGACTCGGCTACAGGGGTTGGGGAGTTGGCTGACTCGCTACAAAGGGGTCCCTATCCTCCTAAGGGGTTGTGGCCAATCCTAAGGGCTCTAGGGCACTTATGGGATTTGTTCGTGGCTCTAACCACACCTTATTTTTCAGCCACCAGAACTCAGGATGTTTCCTTGGGCACCTTCCACAAACAAGAATGAATCCAGAGTGTGGGACCCTCTCAAAGATCGCGCCCTGATTGGGCTATCGTGACCGCCCGTCTAAAGATACGCTCCAAGGGAGGGGTCACTAGACGCCCATTTCTCTTCCTATCACACAGGCCTGCGAATAGGATCCTCTCAAAATTTGGCTTAGCGGCAAGCGCTAATAACTTTTATTCCTCGCCCCTTTCCCCCAAGCGATCGAGAGCACGGTATGAGCACCTACCCCAGGACATATGCGTATAGTAGCACGATAGGTTGAAAAGAAAACGAAGTTAAAGTAGAGGTTATGTAGCATATCGTTCCTTTGGCTAGGGCTTAGCTCACATGTACGTGTTTCTTCCCTAGTGGAGTCGCCATTTGATGCGACCTAAATCGTGCCGACCAACGGATCGCAGTCTGAGAACGCGTCAGGGTAGGGCCTGGTGGAGCGAGTCAGTATCGACTAAGCCATCCCCAAGGAAGGCGAGCTTGAACCGAAATGACCTGGATAGGAGTCGCCACCAGTGTTTAATGGCACATTGGGAATCAGAGAGGGATAAGACATTGTCTTCACAGTAGAGAGTCTGGGTAAGGAGTCGGTTACGCACGAGAGTGACATATCATCCCGTCCACCTACCATTTGGTAGTTACCCCACGAATTGCATATTGTGTAACTTCTACTATATGGTGATCGGTGTGGGGACGTGATTTGGGGTGTAATGATTGACTTGACAAGGGTAGGTCCCTTGCTCCTACGTATCTCCAAGCCGGGAGGAATCAAAGTCAACGTAGTTCTGGAGCAATGTGCGTGGCAAGCGATAGAGTCGGACCTTCCCTTAGGCGTCCTTCTCTTAAGGTGTGAACAGTGCTAAGGGTTGTAGCACGGTTGGACTTTCCCTTAAGTGTCCACCGAAGTCTGGGACGCAAGGACCGAGCTTAACGTTGGGTGCTCGACCTTCGTCGTTTAAGGGAGCCAAGTTGGGACTATCCATTAGGCATCCTTCCTCGGAGCTGGGTTGAGCATTCACACAATTGCATGCTGGGTTGACTCGGACGTACGTCCACTAACTCGGGGCAACATGAAATGCAGAGAGTGTCAGGTTGTAGTGGTTAGGACTGACCCAGTTTTAAGTTGAAACAAGCAATATACTTGCAATCCAAAGTGTTTGCAAGCTAGTCCGGTGTGAAGATGGCTCGCCTACCATCTGAAGTGTGGTAGACACTTGGGACAGAAACAGGATGGGCATGGTTGGCTATTAGGACGGTTAGTGCACAGGGGACTCTAAGTGTTTAGACTATGTGGCCTTGGGGGTGCTGGAAGTTTAGTGAGGAATGGGAAGAGAGTTTGTGTGGCGAATTACGTGTTCGCCATCTAAAGTGTTCACAGGGTTGGACCGGGGCTTTGCCCAAGAAGTTACCTAGGGATCCAAAGGAGTTGGTCGTTGTGTGAGCTGGTAACTGATCTTAGGGTTGGAGATGTAGTTTTGTAGCAATTCCCCAGTGATTGTACTCCCTTATTCTTCGGTTCTTGGCCTCGAGCTCCTTGAGTCGAGGCCTTTAATAGCCTTTGAGAGGGTGATGAAGGTGCGTATAATCTTGCCACGTGGGGGTTGTTCCAACCTCCTGATCCAGTTCGTTAGCCTTGGTGATCCCCAAGTTAATACTCATGTGCTTGATCGTGGCACGTTCTCCTAGATTCGTAATGTCTCTCAAGGGTAGTGGCTGACGTGGCCCCTTCTCTTGTTGTGATTGGCGAGGATTTTTATTTTGTTATGGATAATAAGTCCCTTGTCCCCTTGACATGGTCTCATCAGAGGCTCCACCCTCTTGGAAAATCTCATGGTTCAAGATCTTTAGAGCATGACGTCATGGCGTCTTTTCCTACTGAAGTGGCAAATTCCTTGACGTCGTTTAGGTGGGGTCTCGTGTGACCACTTATGACCATTCGGGCCTCCTTCCTTTGTCTGCCCTGCAGGGAATGTGGGCACCTGCCCTTTTGGGCTTCGTCCGAGCCGCGGGTTGGTTTTGGTCCTGCCCTACTATCAAATGTGTTGTGTTCTTCTCCTCGGATGGGGTCGTACGGCTGACTTCCCTAATGGGTCCCTTTTTGGACGTGAGTCTTCCTTGGGCTTCGATACCCTGCCTACTGGGCCGAATAGATTTAGGGTCCTACGTTGACCTAGATAGAGTAAAGGCTATTTTGAGCTGCAATGGTTTGGTTGGTTTGAACATCATTCTTCAAACGACTAGAACATCGAAGGAACTTTATTTCAACAACTATAAGTTGTTCACCTTGAGGACAAGGTGAATGTTTAGGGATGGAGTATTGTTAGATAACCCTATTAGTAATTAGTTACAATAGGTAGTATTTGCATAATAGTTAGTTATGATATATTTGTTACACATTAGTTAGTTAAAGGTTTTATAAATAAGAAGGGGATTTAGAGGGAAAGTGGTTGTTTTGGATTTGGGAAGTCTTTAGGAAAGAACCAGGTATCTCAAATACCTATAGTGTAACACTATTTTTCTATCAATAAAAATAATTCTTCTCTATAATCTAATCCAGTTTGTATAAATTTCTAATAGTGTTCTTGTCTCATATAGCTTTGCATTGATTTCTTCCTTCAGGCCATTCAAGAACATGTTCATCAAGTACTCCTCCTCAATTCCTTTCATCGCTCCTACGAATATTTCAAATTGAATAATAAACTAATTCACTAAATTGATCTATTTCAAAGCTAATAACAACTCGAAAGGACTTCTCAACAAAATGGGCTAGAATCTTTAAATAATCACATTCTTGAACCCTTCTTAAGATAGGTTTAGGTTAAAATATTATCACCATTGGTACTACCCTAAGGCATCGCCATCCAAAGCCACTATCACATTGTAACACCCAAGTTTTTATTCTATTTTATTATTGGTTGTAAATATTGTATTTTATTAATTATTATTAATAAGTGGTTTAATTGTTTTATTATTAAATAAATAATATTTTGGAAGAAATATAAGTTGAGTTTTAATTAATTATATTAAGAAAAATAGGCTATTTAAATATAGTATATGCTTAGTCCCACATTGAATAACATAAGCTCATACATCACCTCATTTTCCTATATAAAAGAGTGGGACCACATCGGACAATATAAGCTCATGCATCGTCTCCTTTTCCTAAATAAGTAGTTGGATACCAAGCAAAGGAAGACAAGAGAGTCTCTAAACAAGTTAAGATTGATACAAAGCATAAAACTTAGATAGCTTAAATCTTTCTCATCTCTTAGAGCTTCCTCAAGAGATGTGGGATCCTTTGTTTGTGTTTCACATAGGTTGTCGGAGGGAGCTACGAGGTTCATTTTGGGGCTATATAAAGGAGTAACCAAAGGAATTGGAAAAACCTTTACTACTGAGTTAGTTTTCCTAAAACCTAATTTCAAGTATACAAAGAGAGCAAGGATAACCTATCGAGGAAATCCCAAAGAACAATAAGAACGACCCCGTTTAGAACGTGTTTTCTACGCCTGCGCTTCTCTAGGTAAAGGGAGACTGGAAAATCTCGCTCAGGGGTATGGGTATAATTTTGGGTAGAGAGGTTTGCCCTAGACTCCGTTTAGTGTTTGAGGTACAAGACTCTTAACCTTATGGTCATGGGTTGAAGGTTTGTCCCTTAGAACCCCCAAAAGTGTATGCTTTGAGTTATCTGAAGGGGAGATTGAACTCCCTAAATTAGCAACCTTCCATAGTATTAAGAGTATTGATAATTATGTAGTTACAAACTATGCCTTCAATGTTCTATAAAGGGATTTGAGCTCCCTAGATTAGATTTCTTATTTATATTGTTTGTTTGTAAAATTAATTGTGTATAATTAGTTGTGTGTATGCAAAATGTAGAAAAACCATAGGTTCCCTATAGATTCGAAATTCTAGGAGAAAATCCAAAAAATTCAATAATAGTCTATCGACAATGGTCGTGCTCATGAAGAACAACTTGTGCAAGTTGTGCACACCCATGCAAAGTCACATTGACTATCCATTCCCATGCTAATAGGAGCACGTCCATGCTACCCTATCTATGTTGTATGAGTTTTTGGTGTCATACACAACATGCATTTTCTCCCTTCTACCAACTCCCTTCATTATAAAATATCACTAAGCTTGCTAACCCTACCATATGCATCTTCCTCCATAAAAATTGGTATCTTCAGCTTTATCACTCGACAGTTCTCCACCTTGGAAATCACCTTCAAACTCCATGGTAGTTGTCGGAATCTAATTTGTTAGATCACTTCTTAGTAAATTTCTTTTTCGCTTATGCACAATTTTTCTATCATCGCTTTAAGCTTGTTGAGTTTCTTAGTTTTCTACTAGAAACATGATGCCCAAGATTCATCCTACTATGCTAGCCTTACTTCCAACCTTATCTTCAATCTTTCTTGAAATTGGGTCCTATTTTCCATTGTTCTCTCTAAGGCCTCTACTCTTGTTTCCATTCTTTAAGTCATCATGAATACCCATAAAACCCTCAAAAGAGCTCTGACTAGTTGATAGAAACTGGATCAGAAAAAGAATTTTTAATTGATTTCAAAATCACAGGTTTTCAAGAATTATACTCTCCACAACAATGACCAACTTTGATACCTCTTCCTGGCTCCCATTTGTTTGTTATACTATCCACCCAATTAATAACTTACTAATTATAGTAGACTCACCTATAGTAGACTCCCATCCTTGTGTCCTTCTTATTTCTCCTATAGTAGACTCACCTAATAGGAAGTCTTAAATTCTTATCAAAGGGTTATTGATTAAGTGAAATGAGTTCTCTAATAAGGAATCTACCTTAAAAAACAAGGCCAAAATCCTTCATTGTCTAATCTTACACATTGTCATTACCCGAAAAGTGCCAAGGACAATGTGTTAAGAATAGATAGATTATACTCATTCAATCTATTAATGAAGCAACATATTAGCCTCCCATCAATTATTCTTTACTGCATGGATAAATGTATTAAGGATCAAAAGAAAACCCCTTATGGAATGTTATTCATAGAGATTTTCCACATGCATCATGTGGATTACATAGGCCATGAATTGATTGCTACTTGAACAGAGTTCGCAAGGGATTGGACATAGTCTTATATTTGTCAAGTGAATTAGTATAAGCCTTTGCTTGCTCTAATAGGGAAGAAGATGAAGAGCCAAAAGGAGGTGGTGATATGGGACAAGATATTGAACCATCAAGCTTAATAGGGTCCTACTCAAATGGATGAACAATTATGAGATGACTTTAAAATGCCTATAATTAATTACGATGAGTTATCCTTTGTGTGTATTGAGTTATTTTATGTGTGTGTGCTTTTGTTCTAAGTCTTTTTGAATAATAAGTTGTGGTTAGTTATACAAGGAATGTGCATATGCTCCCTATATATAGGGGAGGTACGATTTTTATAAAAGATATAGAAAAATCTTTATCAGTCCAAATTTTCCTTTTGAATTTTTTCTTAAGGAGGCTCTCCCATCGAAGAGAGGAATCTTTTACTGCTTTTATTGAGTTCATCCATGGGAAACACATTTCACACCATGGATAAGGCCTTACCCCAAATTCTTTAAACCTTTCAACAGGAGTTATGTTCCATAACTACCATCTCTCTTTCTTTGGAAGCTAAGGTAGATGCTCATACTTGCCACTCATCTAACTCTAAAGCTAGTATTTCTTCCTCCATGGTTGCTCCTATTTCGATACCAATGATATTGAAGTTCGTTGTTCCTTATTTTAATGGTACAGATCCATTATGGTGGATTTTCAAGATTGAGATTTTTCAGCCTACATAACTGAAATATATTAAATCAATTTTTAATCCTTTCTCCTTTTATATGTGTGCTTTTTTCTGTTCAATCGTATAACTTGTTAAGTTTTCAATCATGGTATAAAGAGTTTCATTGATCTTTTAAAGAAATGTGAGATAAAGAAAACCAAAGTCTATGAAGGAGAGATAAATAAAAATCAAAGTGAGAGAAAGGTTGCAATATGCATTGCTCATAATTGTGTCAAGCATGATAAGAAAAAATAAATTGAGATTGATTGTCAATTTATAAAGGAAAAAATAAATGCTAGAAGTATCTACTTACATTTGTGCCTTCCAATCAACAAACAATTAGCAAAGCCCATTTTTTATCATTTAATAAGTGGGGCATGATAGATATTTATGCACCAACTTGAAGGGGATATTGTGACACCTTTTACCCTAATTTTATATAATTATAATAAATAAACTTAAAAGAAATTTAAACTTCCAACATACATTAATCAGTAAAGGATTTCACGTTACTTTCTCACATACTATAATTTTAAGCAAACATATTTTTCTATTGGCACTCCAAAAGGTTAGTTTTTAATATTGTAGGAATTATAAAATATAAACCAAAACATACTATCATAAAGTAATTACAACTGTTCCAATGTCACATGTCCTATTAGAGCATTAAATAAAAAAAAATAAGTGAAACTAGAAGAAAAATAGTAAAATGAGGAGCCTAGCTCAATCCTCATGTTTTCGCTCATCATTTCCTGCATGGTCGCATTCAACCCAAACATAAACAATATGATGAAAGGGAGTGAGAAATATACCTCACTCAAGCTTATGATATAAGTACAATGTAAGTAGCACACAATCACACAATTAACTACAAGATAGAAAATAAACAATCTATATATGCACTCCTAGCACCACTCCATATATGTGGTACCAATTCTAATCTAGAAAAGTAGGCTAGGGGAATACAACTCAACATTTTTGTTAGTCATCCCACACTAGCATGATACCCTTTGGTAATACGTCAGGTACTACTTAACTTGCATCGTCTGTTCCAGCCCGTGAGGTCAATTACAGCCATTGGGATTTCGTATTGAGTAGCCCTTGGGAGGTTTCCTTACCACTCAGGTTCGTGTCTACTTCCTTAAACATTTGCTTCATTAAATGCTGTATGAAATGCAGTTCATTTTAGTCATTATTCAACTTTCAACAATGGGTCAATAAGGGTCATTCTTACCTTTCACAGGCTAGGCACCTCATCTCACAACCCATCGCAAATTAATGAGTATCATTCTTACCTCTCATAGGCTAAGTCACTTGGGCTCATTCTCACTATCTCTTTGCCTAAGTAACTCATCGACACTTATCGTCATTACTTATCTCAATTTCGTCTTTTCAATGCATATCTCAATTATTATTATAACATGTATCATAACTCATCATATCTTGATTTTGTTTCAAGTATAAGTACTTAACTTGGTTCTCCTTCAAGAAACCAAGACATATAGTCTTTAACCATAGATAAAAGTTATTAACTTGATTCCTCTTTTAGGAAACCGAGTCCATGACTACAAGGTTAAAAGCCTTGTATTCTATCAATCGATAGAGATAAAAACTGCAAACAACCAACCAAACATTTTGTCAATCATAGAGTCAGTCAAACATAAGCAACTAATAGACAAACAACTAAACACTTTGTCAACTAGAAAGGCAATCAAACTTAATATGGAAATTTTCCACCACGACATTATTGATTTTTAATAATATTTTCAAAAAATGTTGTTAAAATATGAAAAAAAATGTTACTATTTGCATTAGTAACAATTTTTCAAATGTAGTATAAAAGTAAACAAATCATCAATAACATTTCAAAATTTTACTAATTTATTGTTAGTGTCAGTCCTAGTGGTCAACTTATGATTTACTTTTGTATCTTATTTAATGATAATAAGATATTTCATTTATTGTGTATATTTTAAACATAAGAAAAAATTCCATAGAATAATTTATTTGATATTATTCTTAAAATGTCCCTAGTGAAGTACTATTGTTAATAAGTACAACAATAATGCATTACGACTAGCATGTAAGTAAATTGGTGACCATGTACTACGAGTCATGAATATGACATATCAAGTCTTCGTATGAATATATGGTTAGTATGATGATTTATTGGATTGATCAACTATAAAAATGTTGTATAGAAGAATTATGAAAGTGTCATAAGCGATTCTCAAGGTAAATCGACCACAATCTTGTAGGCTAGGTGTTACTCATTACAATAACTTCATCTCTATCACTTAGTTCTTCACTCATTATTCATAATTTATCAACATGACCCATCCAAAAATTCTCAACATAGCACACTTATAATTACTCAATATAATACATCACTCAATTTATCATAATTGTTGAGCATAGGCAAGCTCACCAATTTGTAGGTCACAAATTTCTAGATTTTTATTAAAAAAAAACCCAAATTTTCTAAGAGAAACTAAAGACTTTATACATTACTATAAATTTTGAGAACTTCATAATTCAAAACGCAACCAAAGCATACAATTTCATTAAAGCATATGCAAAATCTATACAAATATTCCAATGAGTTTAATCCCCCTTAAGAGAACCAAAACATACAATGTCATAATGATTTTGCACAACTAATCCAAGAAGTTTAATCTCCCTTTCAAAAAACCAAAGCATATAATTTTAGGGTTCTCGAGCCAATCTTCTACCCTCAATTTCATGAGGAACACCTTTCTGCCCTAAGTTTTTACATTCCACATAAGAGGAGTAAGATTGTCTCGCTCAAGGATGTGAATATAAATTATTAGGTTTTTCTAACACCTAAAGGGTTGCGAGCCCCATTTTAAAATGATTTGTACCGCAAATCCAACACGAGCATTCTCATATGTGTATTGTTGTGCTCAACAGCTTGCACACATACTCTAGTAAAAAAACATGGTCCCAAATGGCTCCTTTTCTCAAGTTTTAATTATAGGAACCAAATTTAATGATTCAATACCTATTTTTCAAAAAATACAATTTATTTAATTAGTGACAAAGTATAATTTAAACACTCACTTATTATTATTATTATTATTGTTGTTGTTGTTGTTGTTGTTGTTGTTATTATTATTGTTATTGTTGTTGTTGTTGTTATTGTTATTATTATTATTGTTACTATTATTGTTGTTGTTGTTGTTGTTGTTTAATGAAGAATTGAGCTGTTACAAAGTTCAACCTCAATTTACCAAGTCATGAATCAAATATTTGACACATATCAAAATATTTATTCACCAAGATCATCACAAAGGATCCAATTATGCTTTATGTGGTGACCTATGAAAGCACACAACAATCTCATCTCATAAAAGTCATACAAATTGAAATATATGTATATTTTCATACATAATATGTCAAAACCTAACTCCAATCTATTTTTGTTCCCAAAATCCAAGAAAATATAATTTCTCCCCTTACATAAGTGAGAAACCACAATGATAAGGAGAGAAAAGAGGGAGAGTGTTGTTTGCTATAAGCCTCAAGCCAAAGTTCCTTAAATGACAATAGAATGGAGCAAAGAGAGAGAATAAAGTGAAGGGACCATAAGGCTTGTTGAAAATCGAGCAACGACAATGAAGGAGGGTTTTGGTTTTGTGATGGCAAGTAAGTTTCCAAAAATGGAGGACCAACAAAGTTATGAATAGGTCACCAACACTACAAGTTAGGGGATGTAGGAGGGAGATGATGGTTTGTACTTGTAGATAGGAGATTTATTATAGATGTAATTAGTTAGAAATTAGTTAAAGAATTAGTTAGTAGATGGTTATTAGTTAGTTATAGTTATTTACAGTTAGTTACTTGCTTTCTCTACATAAGTAATGTTAGATGGCTTAATGTACCGACAGTACCAACTTTACTCATTTCTGTTGAATACAACTTATCCTTTTCTCTCAACCTTCTTTTAAGCCATGTTTATTAACATGGTATCAGAGTGTTGGCACCCACTATGATTCCTTTTTTTCGCTATAAGTTCATATCTTTCTTTTCCTTTTATCTTCATCATTTTCTTTTCTATTTTATTTTTCCTAGAAAATTCACTATACAAACCTTATATGCATTCAATCATTATGATTTCGTGGGACACCTCCACTGTCAAAATCAACATCAACATCTTTTTTCTTGATTTCTCTTATTTTGTTTGTTTTATTTGCCACCAAGTCAACATCCTTTTAAATTTTCAAGCTGGATATTCTTATTCGTGATGCTTGGTTATGGCTTGTTGCTAGAATCTTGTTCAATTTTTGGATTCTTCATCAAGTTTGTTTATGGTTTTCACTCTTTGACTTGTTCATGGTTGTTCCTTTGGTTCTGGTTCGTGTTCGTTCCACAATTCTCAGTTTAGGCATTTTAGGGTGTTTGGGTACGTCTTGTTCACACTGTTTCGAGCTCAAGCGCTTATCCAATTTCAAGTTCAATTATGCTTATGTTGTCGATCTTTGGTGGTTCAATGGTTTAAAAGTTTGGTGATTTGAAGATTATTTTCAAGGTGTTTGATGAAATATTTTTAGACTATTGCGTTGTCAAAAAAAGATTTTGAATAAGTTCATTGATGTGAAGTTGATAGTTATGCTTTCAACCCCTTTGGTTTATGCTTTTTATGCACAACAACTATTTGATGAAATGTTTTGAATTCAATTTGGCTTTTGAACCATAAGTTTGCTAAGTTGTGATTGTGGTTTCTGCTTTGCTCACGAGGTGCTTGTGGATTTTTTTTTTAAGATAGATTTGTATTGCAATGTTTCTTATAATTTTCTTTGATGAAGGCTTCTTTATGTGGTGGTTAAGCATTGGTTTAAGCTTTTACTATAGATAATTATGCATTAAGATGTTTTGCTTCTATTTTGAGTGCTTAAGCATTGTGTTTAGCTTCTTCTCTTGATAGTTAAGCTTTGTTGCTTCTGCCTTATGGTGGTTAAGCATTTTCTCATTAGTTTGCTTCTGCCTTTTAGGTGGTTAAGCTTGTTCATTTCTATTAAGTGGTTAAGCCTTGAGTTGTGGTTTCTACTTAATGCTTAAGTTTTTGCTTATTAGCTTTTGATCATTTCAATCTTTGTATGGCTTTTAGCCAATATATTTCTTGCACTTTTCATTGTATTCACTTTAAGTTTATGCACTTGTATTGTCTATATCAACTTGTAAGTGTTGTAAACACCTTCCAGCTTGTGGACAGCTATTAGAGATGTAATTAGTTAGAAATTAGTTAAGAGTTAGTTAGTAGATGGTTATTGGTAGTTATAGTTAGTTATAGTTAGTTATCGTTGATTACGTACTTATTCTCTATATAAGTCACCTTAAATAGCTTAATGTACCAAGAGTATCAACTTTACTCATTTCTATTTAATATAACTTATCATTTTCCACTACAAAAAATTTTAAGTTTAGCAACCACCAAAATCAATCACTAAACTTAAACAATCGGTCACTAAATTTTGGAAAATCGATGGCTAAATTGATTAGCAACCGATATTGTTTGGTAGCGAAAATTCGGTTGTTATTTAAATTTTTGCAAAACTCTATACCCTAAACCCTAAAAACAATATCAGTCACTAAATTCATAGCTAATATTTTGAGAAATTTTAAAAAATGTTTGGTGGCTAAATTGGTCGCTAATTTTTCACAAAAATAAAAGAAAAATTAAATATCGGTCACTAATTATCTGAAAAATAAAAAAATGGTCGCTAATTATCTGAAAAAATAAAAAAATATAAATTTTCGGTTTGTTAATTATTTGAAAAAAATAAAAAATAAATAAATTTTTGATCACTAAATTGATTGCTAATTTTCAAATGAAAATAAAAAAAATATTTTTTGTCACACATGGATTGATGGGGAGTGTGTGGATCAAGGGGTGCAAGAAATGGGAGTGCGTAAGACCAAGGGAGAGCACGAACCCAATAAGGTGAGCGTGGACCGAAGAAGAGCGCACTAACCAAGGGGGCATGCAAACAAAGGGAGAGGGGGGGGAAGGCGGCAAGGGGTGGCAGAGGGAGGGAGTCGTAGTGGGTAGGGGGAAAGAGTCCTGGCCAGAGTTGGCTTGTAGCGGGACAGCAGGTGGGGGGGAGGGTCACGCGAGGGGCAAGGGGCGACAGAGTAGGGTGGGAAGGGAAGGAGGAGAAAGGAGAGGAGGGGAGGGAGGGTCAACGATGGTCAACAGTGGTGGTCGGAGAGTAAGATGAAGTGATTGGAGAGTAAGATGGAGAGATTGAGAATGGGAGATAAAAGTGGAAGATGAGAGTTAAAGTGGTAGGGGGTGAGAGTTGAAGTTGGAAATGATTAAGTGACGGTGCGAAATATTTGAAAATGAAGGTGGAAAATTTTGAAAATGAAGGTGGGAAACAAAGGTTAATAAAAATTTATTAAAAATATCATTAATATTTTCATTAAAATTTAAAATATCACTAAATTACACTATTCATAAAGATATCATTAATCTTTTTTCTAAATTTTGAACATCATTCATATCTACAATTTATTAAATACCCCATTAAAAATAAATAGACTAAGTTGACCTAAAATAAACTTGAGCACAATAATTATACATAATTTAAACTCAAAAGACTAATTTAATAAAAAACACAATATTATTTGGATACATAACAAAAATATAAAAAAATTAAATACAAAAATACTAAATTTACTTTATTTTAAAAATAAATAGACTTACTTGACTTGAAATTAACTTCAATACCATAATTACACGAAATATAAACTCAAAAAGTAAATTTAATTAAAAAAACACACTAATATTTGGATAAAGAACGAAAATATCTAAAATTTAAAGACAAAAATACTAAATTTACTTTATTTTAAAAATAAATAGTCTCACTTGACTTAAAATAAACTTCAAAATCATAATTACATGAAATATAAACTCAAAAGACAAATTTAATTAAAACACACTATTATTTGGATAAAGAACGAAAATATATAAATTTTAAATATAAAAATACTAAATTTACTTTATTTAAAAATAAATAGACTTAATTGACTTAAAATTAACTTCAACACCATAATTACACAAAACTTCAATGACAAAAGATAAATTTAATCAAAACCACAATATTATTTGGATAAATAACGAAAATATATAATATTTAAAGACAAAAATACTAAATTTACTTTATTTTAAAAATAAATAGTCTCACTTGACTTAAAACAAATTTCAACACCATAATTACACGAATATAAATATACATTAGTTTTACAATAAAAGACAAATTTAATCAAAACTATACAATTAACGGAGCTTTCCATGTATGAGTTATTTACAAATGAAAAATAATCCATTGAGTTATTTTGAGAAAATAAACAAATACCACAAACAAACTTTAGGTTATATACGTTAGATTTGATGAAAATAAATATGAAACACAATATATTAGATTTGATCAAATATCGCAAACAAATTTATTGCTTGAATTATTTTAAATAAGATGAAATGGATATACTATAATAAAAAATATTTTATTTTTTTAATCGAAGACTTATATAGTATATCGTCACTGAAAACTTTATTTTATATTAATAACTCTTTTATATTTTTTTTAATTATGTTTCACATTTTATTTAGAATATTTTCTTATAAAATATGGTAAAAGAATTATTTAGTACTATTTTTTTTATAATATTATTACAATCATAGTGTTTTTTATAATATTATTCTTACCTAACATATTATCAAACAATATTCCAATTTTTAATTTTTTAAATTTGTTATTTTAAATGCACTAAAATAATTTATCATGTCCATTTATATAAATTATATCTATTAACTTAAATAGTTATATTAATCACTCTTCAATTTTTTTAAATATATAATAAATATATTTTTATCTATAATTCAGTCTCTAATTCGGTAGCTATTTATTTTAATTTTTTTTCAAATTAACAATTGGTCACTAATTTTCGTTCTTTATTTTTTATTTTTTAATCAAAATTCGATCTTTATTTCGGTTGCTATATTTTGCTTTTATTTATTATTTTTTAAATTAAAATTCAATCCCTAACTCTGTTACTATTTTTCTTTTTTTAGTTTTTTATTTTTTAAATTATAATTTGATTGTTAATTTAGTAGTTATTTTTTTTTTCAAATTATTATTGTTTACATTAAAATTTGGTCACTATTTCGATCGTTATTTTTTTTTCTTTTTTAATTAAAATTTGATAGTTAATTCGGTGGGTATTTTTCTTTTTTTAATTTTTATTTTTTAATTAAAATCTAGTGGCTATTTTCTTTTTAAAATTTTTATTTTTGAATTATCATTCGGTCGCTAATTTGATGACTATTTTTATTTTTTTATTTTATTTTTTATTTAAGAATTCAGTGGATATTTTCCTTTGTATTTTTTTAATTCGATATTAGATTTCAATGTTAATTCAGTCACTAATTTTATTTTTTAAATTCAAAATTTAAAATTTCGTCCCTAATTTTCACTTTTAATTTTTTTTAATTAAAATTTGATCACTAATTCAGTGGTGATTTTCCTTTTTGTTTTAAAAAATTCAAAATTAAATTTTAGTCACTAATTTGTTGTTAATATTTTTTTTTATTCAAAATTTAAAATTCAATCACTAATTCAGTGGCTAAGCAACGTTTTTTTTTTCTTTATTAAATTTTAAAATTCGGTTTAAGCTACACAATTTAATGATCGACATTTCGATTGCTATTTTAATTTCAAAGTTGCCTATGTGGGACACTACCCAAACTTCTATTTTGTTTTTGCGACAGAATAAGCAATTGATTTTTTTCGTTACTATGTGTTTGGATTATTAATTTATAAAAAAAAAAAAAAACTTTTAGTTGGTTTATTAGTCGTTACTAACGACCAATTTGTTTGGTCGCTAATTCATAATTTTCTAATGTTTTTTTTCTTGGCCTTCTTCTAATGCTGTCAAAATTTAACATACTTTTTAAATTGATTGGTGAGATAAACTGATTTTAAAAAAAGTACATCAATTTTTATTAATCGAACTAAAACCACTTCTAAAAATTTGTGTTTAATTCAAAAAATGTCACCGTTTTTTTTTAAATGATTGTCAAATAAATAATAAAGGTAGAAACCCGTTGTAAAATCCATATTTTGCTTAGGTGTCAATCTCCTCTTAATTGTGTAAAATATGTAAAATCCATATATTGCACTAGTGTCAAAAATCTTCTCTTAATAGTGTGAGGCGCTACCCATGACATCACTGAAGTTACAAATGGATCATATTCAATGGGAACACCATTGAAGAGTGCTAAAGTGTTAACAATTTCTTGACTCCTAGCAAGAATTCATTCAGTAATTCATTATTTTAATTGTTTCGATCTTAGTTGAATCTTGAGTTGATTCATTTTGCACGTGTTTGTGATGCAAAAAATACTTCAAGTTTCTTCCGAATTTAATAGGAGAATTCACTGACTACCATACTTCTAACTAGGTTTTCTGCCATTGAAGACAGCAACCACGAAGCCAACAATTGGTTCTGTTACTTCTAATTTGTGTACTCCTTATTGATTCACCCTTGTAATTCATCTTCTCTGGTAAAAAATTTCGAAGGCTTTCCTCTATATTTACCTATATGATGTTGTAATATGTGGCCTCTAATAGCAAATATTGTTAGAAATTTATAATTTTTTTTTAATTATGTGGGCTTTATATTTTAAATACAATTATATAGCTATTTATTTAAAGTGATTATGATATTAAGTGATCCAATTAAGTAATCAAAAGACTTCCTGATAAGACTTGATATGAGCTTAATGAGTGGATACCAGGTTGGCCCGTTAGGGGATAATGAGAATCCTATATGTAGGCTACACATCAGGAAAGGTTAGGATCCCAATATACCAAACCAAAGAACACTCTCTATTCTCCCCATCAGAAAAGAGAAGCTAAGGTCCCATGAAGAATTAAGGCGGTTTGGTTGAGGAAGACCACAAACCAATGGTTCTCAATGAGATGGAAGACATTGAAGACATTGAAAATTCTGCATTAGTCTCCGACAAATGGATCCAGGTATTTAGTTGTTTATACTTCCTTGTTTACAGTTTTGATGATCTAATATAACGGTAAAAGATTATAGGGAACCTAAGGATAGATAAAGATTTAGATAAAGATTTCCAACAAACATAGCTTGTTGCTTTCGTGGAAGAAAATTGCTTTCATCAAGCTGATTGCAACAGAATTCAAAAAATGGGAGATGAAATGTGGAGCTGAGCTTGTGGATTCATCCATGGTGGATCGTAAGCTATGATCCCATGTAGGTATCGAAGCTCCAAACGTGCATGGAATGATTATTGTACCGGTCGGGCTACGTGAACAACCCATCGGCCTACATCTCATCACGACCGAGTTATGTCCCAATCGATCCTCGCCACCCAACCGACCGGCATTAAAAACGAACTTACTCCTACGCTACCTACCCTCTAGCCCATCATGAGGTCAGGTGAGGAGAAGGTATGTCAGGGCTTTGCGTACACGACTCTCTGACGAAGCTTCCATCACTGACACACCTAACCCCACCTGCCTAAGGTCATGGGGATTACCACCACTAGGAGACAAAAATGGACTTTACGAAGCAAGGTAAAAAGGAGAGCGGGGTTTGATCTTAAGGCGGAGCTTTTTGGGGAAGAAGGAGAAACAGAGCTGTAAGGAGAGTTCGAACAGAACAGTTATGAATGCATGTGAAAAATCAGTATATTATATTATGAATCAACTCTATTTACAGAAGTAAATTGATAGAGAGGTATATATAGAGGAAAGTGCCCTTTCAAACTATTACATCCAACCATAACCATCATAAAGGGAGAATATTCTGAACTAACGGATACCGTAACATGGTAAAATTTTACAGTCAAATTGAACTTACATAAGAAAGGGAATTTTCATATATTGAGTCTTCTACCCCAAATTCTTTAGTAGATGTTTCTTCTCCAATGACTTTTCTTCTAATATAATATGCAGGTTTTTTAGGCAAAGAAGTCACTTTACTTTTGTTTGTTAACATAGATACAATGTTGGACATGGAGGGGCGATCATCTGCATTTTCCTCCACACATAATAGACCAGCATGAACACATCTTAGAACTTCATCCTCTGAAAATGAATCTTTTAATGCTGGATCCACCAACTTAAGAGCCTCGCCTTCTTTCCACAGCTCCCAGGCCTACGAGAGTGATTATTTTTCAAGTTAAACTACAAACTCGAAAGAATAATAATAACAATAAGGCTAAAATAAAAATTTAGTTTCTCATTTTAATTTTTAGTTTTAGTTTAATATCTTCACTTTATATTTTAAAGAACATGTATGTATTAGATTAAGTTGATCTTTCACTACAAGAATTTTTTGATTTTGCTACTAATTTTAGTTACCATGATTTTGCTACTAATTTTAGCTACCATTTAAATTAGTATCTAAATCCTAGCTAATTAACTAGAATATTATTTTTTCTAGCTAACTTGAAGTTATATTCATTTAAGTTTCTTATTACTACAAATTAGTTAGGAAATAACTACAAATTTTAAAAAATTTATTATAAATTAACTAAGATTATTTTCTTAGCTAATTTGCTACTTATTTCATGCTACCATTCAATATTATAGTAATTTTGTAGCTAATTATTTTTACTAGAAATTAGCTACAAAATAACTATTGATTTTAAAATTAACCACAAAATTATTTTGTAGCAAATTTTAAATTTTCTAGTAGTGTTTTCTTCATTGATCAATTTAGTAATATATAACAAATTATAAGAGATAAAAGATACTACTTGAGTTAAAATTAACATAATTAATACAAAATATGGATAAAAACAAATTTAGTATAACATAAAAACTTTAAAAAATTAAAGTAAAAAAATTTAAATTAAGAAATCAAACTAAAATTATAAATTAAAATGAGGGACCAAAATTCTAGCCTAATAATAATAATGTATGCTGAGAAATAGTTGAGATAACTATTTATCTTACATGACCAACTAGATTGAGTGGTTGTTCTTCGGTGTAGATGCTATTGTTTCTTTTACTGCTAACAATTTCAAAGAGTAACACTCCAAAACTATACACATCAGATTTTGTAGAAAAAATTCCTTCCATAGCATACTCTGGAGACATGTACCCACTGCAAAAATAAATAAATAATTAAAAAACATGACGTTACAAACTAACTATAGTTTATACAAGAACCATAATGATGAAATTGAGTGACTCACTATGTCCCAACAATCCTGCTGGTATTTGCTTCAGAAACATGTTGTGTGAACATTTTTGCTATACCGAAATCAGAAATTTTGGGGTTCAAATTCTCATCAAGGAGTATGTTGCTAGCCTTCAAATCTCTGTGAATCACTCTAAGTCTTGAATATTTGTGAAGGTACAATAATCCTTGAGCAATTCCTTCTATTATGCTAAAACGCTTACTCCAATCCAGCAACTGACTTTGAGTAGAATCTTCCAAAAAGAAACATGAATATTGTCATGAGAGAAATTATTGTAATTATTTAACCATCATAGTTTGTTTAAGACATTTAGTTTAAAAGGTGAAATGATATCTTCCCCATTAGTTGACTATTAATTAATTAGCATGGATGATATAACTTAGTCAACTTTTAGTTAACATAAGAAATACAATTTTTCGACTAATAATAAATTTTTGAAGCTAAAAATAAAGGATTTATCAAAATAGAATATCTCATAAAGTGGCTCAGAATAAAGTTTCTTTTTTCTTGAAGCATATCTAATGCCCAATAATCTTAAAAGCTTGTAATATTTCTCACCAAATAAAAAGAAATCCAAGCTTTTGTTAGGCATATATTCATAGATCAAAATCCGCTCTTCTTCATGAATGCAGTGACCAAGTAGTCGAACCAAATTTGTGTGCTGGAGTTTAGATATAAGGGTTAATTCATTTTTAAATTCAACAAGTCCTTGTCCAGAAGATTTTGAAAGTTTTTTCACAGCAACTTCTTGTCTGGTAGATAGAATACCCTAAAGTGACAATAAAAAATCGTCAATACTCTAAAAGGAAATTGGTATATGTAATATTTCAACAATTTCATGTCACCTTATAAACCAAGGAAGGAATAAAGAAGAAAAAGAATGACCTTATAAACTTCTCCAAAGCCTCCCTTTCCTAACATGTTTTTAGAAGAAAAGTCATTTGTTCCCTCTATTATTGATGCATAACTAAATACTTTCAAGTCATGTTCCTCCTTTAAATAAACTTCTAGTTTGTCGGCGCTAAAGGGTCTACTGGAAGCTGCAACATCTTGCTTCTCAGTCTCCATTCCATTTCCTTTATTCACTAGATCTGTTTAAATGAAAATGGAACAGAAAAAGTATAATATGGGTATTGTAATAAAAACTATAAAGTAAAACTTTTTAGGGAAATGTAGATAATATACCTTTAAGCACATATTTTCTCTTTAAGACCCTGCACAGAATGCAAAGGCATATTATGAGTATAGTTGCTCCTACTGCAACAATTGCCCATATCCACATTTTTATACCTGCATGTATTATTATATATAAGGAACTAATTTGAGTTATTTTCAAGAATTTCTTTATAATTTGTGTCATCAAAGTGCTATAATAAAAATCAAGAGACATCAATTGTGTTCACAAAACTCCAGCTAGTTTTAAAACCATTCTCAATTGTTATGATTTAGGTAAAATAGGAATCCTTCTTCGGTGTACTATAAAAAGTAGTAAAATATAATTAGTTTAAATAAGTTTTTATAGTCTGTAGACTAGAAATACCATTACTTTTAGTTTTAGTTCGTATAAAAATTTTCTTCATTTTTAATCTACATATTTAATAAAATGATGATATGGCCTTAGTTCTTCACTAAACATGTTTTCAGGTAGCGTTTGTAAAACATTTTTCTAAATATCTTTCTTTAAATTAAAAGAAGAAATCGAGTCAAACACAATTGCTAAAAAATTCTTTAACATTAAGAAAATTATATGTTATAAAAGAAAAGAAGGAAAAGTAACTTAAAAAAAAAAAAACCGAAGTAGCTTCTAAAAGTAGAATAAATAATACATAATTGATAATGTATAAACTGGTATCTAATCACACACTATTATATATAAAATAAATTTTTTAATTTTTATAATGCTTATCTTAAAAATTATTAAAAATAATTTATAATGGATTGAATGTAAATTAAGACTTTTACGGTTACAAGCCTGTTGAAGTCTAGAAAACAGCATACACACAGTCTCCCTCTCGCCCAAAACTACAATGCGAGATATAGAGACAAAACTTTAATTTTAAAAACATTAAGTTAAAATATCAAATCATTTCTGTCTTAATTTTTAATAAATAATATATATATTAATATGTATATTTCCATCCAATTACAAATCTATGATAAATTTATTGACTTTTATGATAAATACTTTAAAATCATATTAAAAATTATTTTTATTCGATTAATTATATAAAAACTTTTACATTTATAATACATATCTATAAAATTCTTGTTTTTAAAGTTTTTATTAAGAATTTTAACTTTAAATGTAAAGCAACAAGTTAAAAAAGTTGAACAAAAAATAAATAATTTTTTATTATGACTAAATATAAAATATTTTGTTAAATGTAAGGAGTACAAATAAACAAATTTTTGTATGGCTAAAACAAAAAATATTTTCATGAAAAAAAAAAGCACTTAAACCCAAAACAACACCTACAAGGTAGTAAGTTGTGAAATTATAGCAATAGTATACTTACGTTTTTGATGGTTGCTCCTTACTAGCATATAAAATTTATCACCCTCGCTTGCAAAATTGGTACCCTTCATTGAATCCCATAGAAAGAAGATGCAGCCAGTTTCATTATCATGATAAGGAGCAAATCCAACGCAGGTGCAATTTCTCCAGCAAATAGCCTGGCAATCACTTATGCCATAACTTGAATTTTGTTCATCTCTTTTCATGTTCAAATTGGGGTAACCCTGCTTGAGTTCAAATTGATCACCACGATGCCTACAGGAGGGTATCTCCTCCCATTTCTGGCACCCTTCATCTGTGTTGTACCCATAACACTTATCAGCCCTTGCAACATCATCTCCATTCCGATTTATCAGCTGCCCAGTTGACAACAGTGTCCATTTTGTGAGCTCTTCTGTTGAACTTTTCAATCTGAAGAACTCTTCATTTTCGTTTGAGACAATCTCGTACTGACCCTGCCCTGAAATGTGCTCCAGTCTCTTTCCACTTGTCCAGTAAACCTGTTCCCTTCGCTTTATGATCAACTGTTTTTCCTTTGCCTCCCATTCAAGCCTGAATGGACCGGGAGTTGGGACAAATTTACTCAACCATGAAACCAATGTCCAGTTATGGCCAGTTTTGTGATTCACACCTAACTTCATCTCAGGTAGCAAAGTGTCACTGGGAAAATCAAAACTTTCCCACAACACACCCATTGTAGACCCATTAGGGTGAAGTCGTTGGAGCACAAAATTGCCTGTGTCCAACAAGGTGGCAACAATGTTGTTGATTGGTTGAGGTGTTGAGAAAAGGATTATTGGTTCCCCATCTTGGGATTCAATTTTAAGTACCCTAGAATGGTTCAATGATAGAACTGCAGAATTTGAGTCAACAGGTTGGTTTCTATTAGCAACCCACACTACCCACTCATCTTTTTTTTGGGCATATATATTCAAGTAAACTGCATCCTCATCATCAGTGCTTAGGCCAAAACTCATGCAAAATTTACCGTTTTTTGAACATAGGGGTGCCTCAGCTGTGGCATTCAGCGTATCACCTGGCTTCAGACTATCATTGCCGGCTTCGACGTGGATACAAGTAGTCCACCACCACCACAACCACAAGTACGTTAGAACAAGCAAGACATGGGGTTTTCCTTGTTCACTGCAACCCATGATTTGAGTGACAGAATGTTTCAATTAGGGAAAGACTAAACTGGAATTAAGCTTTTGGTTTAGTAAAATATATGGTGCTTATTGGATGACAAGCTGTCTTTGTAGATGATCATTATTAGCATTGGGAAAAGTTAAACCTACAACCCCATTTTTTTTTTTTGGGAGAAATTATTCCAACCATCTCTGTCCATCTTGGAGTGACATGTATTAATAACTCTTTTCATAAATTACAAATTTTTATTACATGTGTGTAAAGATTGGTCAAATCTAAAAACTATAAACCTGATTGATAGTCTGGAAATGTGTAGGAATTTCTTAATTATTGAGGTGTATGAGTGAAAAGAAAGATAAAGAAAAAAAGAAAAAAAATATAAATATAATAAATTATACAATAAAAAATAAAATAAAATAAAATATAGTGAGATACGAAAAAATTTTGATTAATTCTAAATTCTCTTACTTTGTTTATATATTGATTTTAAATTTTTAAAATATTAAATTTATTTAATATTTTTTTATAAGAAAGTAAGAAGATTTATAAAAAAAAATTAAAAATTAGTATAATAACCCATTAGTATTACTAGGGTGAATTTAGTAGTTGAAATTTTGATAATATGTACCATATGGTAGTTTCTAGTCTTTACATTTCTGACTTTTAAAAAAATAATAACTCGTTATTTTTCTAGCCAAAAGGAAGCGCACTTCTTCGTCAGAGAAATTATTATTAATTCACGGTTTACTCTTTAGTTTATTCAAGAACAAGAAAACATCCATGTGAACACCAGTGGCTGCTGCTTTTCATTTTGAACACTTGCTTTGATAATGAGTGAAGCCATGTGTTATTTTTCAATTCAATCTGAACGCATGAATACCCATATTTTGTATCCAAAAGATATATATAACTATAAGACTTTACTTGCTTTAATTCCTCGTATGAAACACTGAATTTAAAGAATTCAATATTTAAATAACTTTTTACTAGTCAATATTATTCCTTTTTAACAAAATATTAAAAAATATTATTATATACTGATCACTAGGCGTATACACGAGAAAAGAGAAAAAAATAATATGACAAGTGATGCAACGAGGTAAAAACAAAGAGAAATATAAAAAGCGCGCATATGAATATTATTATAGAATATTAAAAACAAAGTAAGATAAAAAAAAAACATAGAGATAAAGTATTGCGAGCGCATATATATATATATATATATGTGAATATTATTATAGAATATTAAAAATAAAGTAAGATAAAAAAACATAGAGATAAAAATAAAATTGATGCAAGACTTTAATATTATATGAGAGCTTTTTTCAAATAGAAATGTTTTGTCTCTATTTTAAAACTAATGTGATTGATATTACAAAAATAAAATAAATTATTAAAAATAAAATCTGAATTAAATAAAAAATATTTAAAAACGTTTTCATTAAATTAAAATCAGTTAAAATTTCCTTTATGTTAGATTGTCATACCTAAATTTAGTTTGTTTATATTCGAATACGGGAAAAATAAAATATGCTATTTGATGATAGAAAAGTTTTATATTTCCTGTTCTTTACTAAATGACTTATCTACGAAGGAACTGAATGGAACGAAAATCAATATCTCGGAGGTCGATGAGCTAACTGAAAGTTGGGATTTTAGGACAACTTTAGTTAGTTTATTGGGAGTCGAAACAATCCTGAAAGTTTCTTCAAACATACACAAGCGTTCGTTAACTTCTAGAACAAATCATTAAATTAAGGATAATTCTATTCTAACAATAATTTTTAAAATTAAAAACAAATAAGAAAGAAAAAAAATAAAATGTGATTAAGAAATGAAAAATTATTATAAATTACAATTTGTTATAATTTTTTTATATAATATGGGACCCGAAATATGTTCTAGCAAAATGAAATCCCTAATGAAGAGTGGGAACCGTAAGATATACAGATATAACCACCAACGAGATATACAAATATAACTACATGCAGGATATATACTATGAATCGATGTGGTTATGCCTCCCACAATATTAGGGAGAAAATCATGGGATAGTGGATACGACCAAACCAATTCCATAACGACCTCAGACGAGGTCTATATAAAGCCTCAGAACGAAAAGAAAATGGCCAGGGAGAAAGAAAAGAGGTTGAATACAGGAAAGAAAAGATTGTTTCACTCAAGTCAGGAAGTGCTGCTAAAGAAAAAGAAGAAGGAAGACTACAACGCCAAAACTTCCGGATACCAAGTTAGCTGTTAAAATCTCATATGCATGCCCATAAGATAGTTTAATATCTCCTAAGACTGTGTTTTGCCAGACTAGCTATATAGTCCACACCCAGTCCAGCAAGAACTATGTAAACTTCCAATTCTCCATTGCAAAAAGAGATACATAGGAGGAGGAGACAATTCCTGTCAAGTTCCAATAATTTCTAAAGTTCTTTGAACACCAATGGACAGTCCACTCTATCCCAACTCTTTGGACATCAATGGAAAGTCCACTTTATCCCAACTTTCTTTTGACGCCAATGGACAATTCATTTCCCTCCAATTCACATTTTTTTATTACCTTCCAAGCAACAGTTAGAACTACGTGAACTTTGATTTCTCTAATTAAAAGGAGATACATAGGAGCAAGAGGCACACTCTTGTCAAGTTATCCATCCAAAAATCCCAAAAATATTCCACATTTATTTTGTATAAGTACTCCATCTTTAGAAAGGCACTAACCAAAACGTAAGAGTCATTTCCTTTTCATGCAACCAGCTAGGGTAACTATTGTGCGATAAATGTGTTAGGATACTTAGTGATCCTCACGCGTAATCGACTTCTGAGGTCGTTTCTCTAATTCAAAGATCAGTCTTATTCACTCAAAGGTTTCCTAGCATTTTCCATAAAAATGTTGGTGGTCACTCCATCCTCCCTATTCCTTCCCTGAAAGGAACTTGGAATCCAAATTTCTATCTTCATCGACCCCACGTCACGAATTTAGGTCGCGACAGATGGCGACTTCACTAGGGATTATTAATTGAGAGTCGAGCCCTATCAAAGCTACCATCATGGAAAACCTGACTCTTGCATGCGTTTATTTTTTGTTTCTTTTTATGTTTACATTCTAGTTTTTTTTTCTTTACTTTTCCATTTTTGTATGCTTCCCATGAACCTTAGGATAGAAGATTCAAACTATTATACTATGACATTGACATATTGCGGGGTTGGTTTTGGGGGATTCTTACATTATCACATTTTTTTAGAGGGTCCTATTCCCGGGCCTACGTGTTAAGGAGTGAGGGACGTGTAGTGGTAATCATCTTGGAGTTTGTCTCTAGATTGATGACCACGATAGTTCCGTCTAGAGCGTGATCTTTTCGGGAGCAACCACACTCTAGGATTTATTCTTGTCTGTGGTAGGTTCTCAAAAGAGGTCTTGAGCTCTAGAGGCCTAATGGTAAGCTTTAGAAGCCATGGAAAGGAACCCATAGTAGACTTAGACCCTAAGCAAGATCTGTCTCAACCCGGCTTGTAGGTAATGGGAAAGTGCATGCTGGATCCATGCCAGCTCCATCTCGGCACATGTGTCAATTCCAATTTCGAGCCAGCTCAATGCCGTTGTCCCGGCCACTATGTCGTTTCAGAACCCGGCCATGTGCCGATTTCAATCCGAATCCAGCTTCGTGTCGTCTTTCTTATTCAGCCTTATCCGGCCCCTATGCCAATTTCGTATTCGAATCCAGCTCCATGTCGTCCTTTTTATCTAATTTTGTCTCAGTCCCTGTGCCAATTCCAATCCGAGTCTGGCTCTATGTCGTCCCCATTTATCTAATTTTGACTCGGCCCTATGCTGATTTCAATCCAAGTCTGGCTCCATGCTGTCCTTTTTATTCAACTTTATCCCGGCCCCTAGGTCGATTCTAAGTCGCATTCGGCTCCGTGCCATCTCCTTTTATTCAACTTTACCTTGACCCTTGTGCCGATTCCACATTCGAGTCCGACTCCATGCCATCCTTTTTATTCAATTTTGTCCCACTCCCCGTGCCAATCACATATTCAAGTTCAGCTCCATGCCGCCTTCTCTTATTCAACTTTATCATGGCCTTGTGCCATCTCCCCAAATTGTGTTTTACCCCTATGTCACTTCCTAAGCTGGCCCAGCACTATTTTTCAATTTAGTTCTGATCTTGTCTGGTTAGGAATGTAGAATCGGTTCAAAAAAATAATAAATAATAAAATAAAATAAATAGCATACATCACATTCCACATTCATCATGTCTGCATTCAATCACCTTTGCCTACCTTTCTTCACCAAACAGTCTACCAAGACCAATAAAAAGGTAGGGATCGAGATCCGAAAAAACCTTTACAAGGTGCTTCCCATGACAAAACGGATGGAGGCAACTATAAGGAATTTAGCAGAATAACAAGAAGCACTAAAGAATGATGTTAGCTAGTTAAAGGTGCAAATGGGCCAAATCCTGGAAATACTGGAGTCAATGTCAAACCAAGGGGCATTGGAACAACATCAAGCCACCCCCCATCATGTCACCTTAAAGCAAACCTCGAATCAAGGCCCTTACTGTGAAAACAGTGGGGCCCAAACAGTTGTTCCACCCTATACTCATCCCGATGAAGACTCCCAGTCCGCTCGAATGCTACAACTCTTCGAAGAAAGACTGGATGCCTTGGAGGGATTTAAACACACTGGATTTGATGCGATTGACCTATGCTTATTTTCCAGCATCGCCATTCCTCCCAAGTTTGAGCTGCCAGCATTTGACAAGTACAGAGGAACCTCTTGCCCCAAGAGTCACCTCACCATGTACTATAGGAAGATGACCCCGCACACCCATGACAACGTTCTACTAATCTACTTCTTCCAAGAGAGCCTCATGGGAGCAGCTCTCCGATGGTACCTGGGATTAAGGCGTGAACATATCCCAACCTGGAGAAGCTTAGCAGAAGGCTTCCTTAACCAATACATGTATAATATGGATATGGCCCCAGACCGCTCTCAATTGCAAGACATAGCCAAAGGAAAAAAGGAAGCCTTCAGGGGATACGCTTGACGTTGGAGGGAGCTAGCCGCTCCTGTCCAACCTCCTCTATCTGACAAGGAAATGGTAACAATATTCATCGACACACTCCACTCACCATTCTATGAGACCATGGTAGGGAACATGTAGTCGAATTTCTCAAATCTACTCCTCCTTAGAGAAAGGGTGGAGGAAGGAATGAAGAAAGGGAAGATTGTGCCAGAAGCGGCAACTTCCCATACTAGTGAATTCTACGACAACGAGGAAGAAGAGGAGGAGACAAGCCTAATTGCGACCTTAAACTCCAACTGCCGACTCCATGAACCTGCTTAGACTCGGCAAAAAAAAAAAAACAAGAAGAGTCTTCTGCTTTGTGTAGCCTTTAATTTTATGCAAATTAGTTGTAATGCTTCCTTTCGAGTAAATCAATAAAATATATTTTGATTTCTTTTACCTTCCCACATTTAAACCAAAGAAAAATACTAATAAAAAAATTCATCCTTAATGCTACACATCTCATTTTCAATTTTAATAATTCCATCAATCAAAACCGGCAAGGATAATAAGGATAATCTATAAAACCTCAAGCGTCTAATTTGGCTACTTGGCCCCCAAACCAAGAGGGAAATAGAGTCTACCACATCAAACTTTACTATGCTTAAAATTCTCATTGGCTCAGTGCCCCAAGAAAAAAAGGGAATAAAAAAAAGAAAAATGAAAAAGTGACTCGCTAGATTGAAAACTCAAAAGAAACGGTCTAGGCAAAAGTTAGAGTCATAAAAAAGGAAAAGAGTCTTGGGATAGCAAACTGCAAACAAATAAAGACTTGCCCCTACTAAATGCACACTCCCTGTACCCTATCCAACTCCACATTTTGTCATTACCTTATACAGTCCATACCTTTGCATATACCCAGCAATCCATGCCAACCCACGTCAAAACAACCAAACCCCCATACTTCCATGCATTCAACAAAACTTCCATACATCTATACATCCATGCATCCAGCCATCCACAGCAAACCTCTATACATCCCAACAATCCATGCCAACCCACATCAAAATAGCCAAACCTCCATACATCCATACTTCCATGCATCCAACAACCCACGACAAACGTCCATGCAACCCACATGCATTCCAAGCATTCACGCATCCAATAGTCCGTGCCTATGACATGCATCCCAAGCATCTCCCATAAAATAAAAATCTCAAACAATTTTGCATACATGAATAAACGCATACATACAGCATGTATGCACGCCATCCCATGGTTATTTCATTAAGGCTAATATCGATTCTCACATTCCAACACCATGTCAAGGTCTATACCAACTCTATGTTAAGTCCTTTGCCCACTCCGTGTCGGGTTCTGGGCCGACTCCGTATCGAGTCATCACGCCAACTTCGTGTCAAGTCACCTATGCCAGCTCTGTGTCATGTCTCTAACCGACTCCGTGTCAAGTCTCTATGCCAACTCATGTCACTATGCTGACTTCGTGTTACGTGATCCTTGCTAACTAGTTCTAACTCAATCATTTTAGCTTCAAGTCTTTCATTTCGACCCCAAGTCAGTTTGTCTTTAAGTTAGTCATTCAGGTCCTAGGTAGTTGTGGCCCAATGCCAACTTTTCAGTTTGTCTTAGTCATTTTTGGCTCTGGGTCAACCTTTTACTTTGACCCTGAGTCAATTTTTTCTCAGTCATTTTTGGCTTCGTGCCAACCTTTCCCATTTCAACCTTGATTTGGTTTTTCTTAAGTTAGTTCATTTGGGCTTTGTGTCATTCCTCTTCTAGCTTGATCATGATAGTCTCAATTTTGACTTAGTTTCAATTGAGGATTCTGACTCTATGTCAAGGTTTGCCCGATTCCTTATTGAAACTCTTAGGTTTTTAAGGAGGTTCACTTAGTTGGGTTGCTCCCATAAGTGTTAATAAAACCAAAAGATCACAGAATGAGAAAATACACAGAATGGAAAAAGTCAATTTCATTAAGGTGATAACAAATATAGGATTATCTAGGGGGAGAATCAAGAAGGGACACAAGTTTCTCATCTATGACTTCTTTTGTCATAGAGTAGGGACTCAGGTCGAAGTTGGGGGCCAGCAATGCAATTTGCCGAAGGGCTTTGTCGAAATCATCTTAGTGTTGCTCCACGATGGCTCCTTCAATGATGGCACTTCGGTTTCCAACACACTAATCTTCTTAGTGGCCTTCCCCAACTCACATTTGGCAGATTGCAAAGTCGCCTTATTAGAAGTCGAGACGCCTCCATCTCCCTATCCCTGGTGCCCTCTATTTATAAACAAGGATTAGGCCAATTGTGGAGGCCCAACCCACTTACCCAAGTGTAACCATGACACTTGGAAGTCCTGGGCATGCTTAATGAAGCGCGAAACCCAAAGGTGGTGCAATAAGTGGTCACTTAATCCCAACAAAGAAGCGATGCCCGGAGTCCCTTAAAGAAATTAATGAGGCGCGCCCGGAGTCCCATTAGACGTGACCTTTCATTAACCTTCAAAAATTCAAAATTCAAAAACCTAAGGCTCCCCATATTGGCTTTATGCTAAGAACCACCCAATTCCGTGTCAGTATCATCCATGCTCCATGTTGAGTTCAATCAAATCAAATCAATGTCAACTTCCAAACCGGCTCTAGACCGAGACCATCTATCCAGCCCTAGGCCGAGGCATCCATCCGGCCCTAGGCCGAAGTCTCAATTTGGCTATGCCGAGACCTTTTAACCAATATTCATCCAGCTCTAGGTTGAAGCCTCAAATCGGCTCTATACCAAGACCCTCAATTCGGCCCTATACCGAGAACCATCCGACTTTATGTCGAGACCTTCCTACCGCCTCCATGCCAAGGACATTTAATAGGCTCTGTGCCAAAACCTCCATGTTGAGTCCAATCTAACAAGCTCCAAGTCAACATCCAAGCATCCAACTTTGTGTTGAGTCCTCCAACTCATGTCGACTTTGTGCCGGTATCAACATTTGATTCCATACCAGAAACAACTCAACCTGATCTGGTAACCATCCCTTGGACACCGAATGGATAGTCCATTGATCTATTCAACCTTGGACACCTAATGGATAGTCCATTGACCTATTCACCCATTGGACTCCTAATGGATAGTCCATAAACCCAATCATCCTTTGACGCCTAATGGTCCATTGATCTATTCAACCTTGGACACCTAATGGATACATTGATCTATTCAACCTTAGACCCCTAATGGATAGTCCATCAATCCAATCATCTTGGATGCCTAATGGATAGTCCATCGATCTGTTCAACCTTGGACACCTAATTAATAGTCCATTGATCTATTCAACCTTGGACCCATAAATGACAGTCCATTAACCTATTCAACCTTGGACACCTAATGAATAGTCCATTTATCCAACTATTTCATAGACCCCTAATGGATAGTCCATCAAGTCAACCATCTCATGGACTCCTAATGGACAGTCCATGGACTCAATCAACCCATTGGACACCTAATAGATGTCCATGGATTCAACCATCCTCAGACACCTAATGGATAGTCCACCACCATTCTAAGGATTTCTGGACACCCAATGGATAGCCAACCAATCCAATTATCCTCGAACACCTAATGAATAGTCCGTTGATCCAATGAACCGTGGACACCTAACGGATAGTCCATTGATTCAACTATCTTGTGGACACCTAATGGATAGTCCATTGATTCAACCATCTCATGGACCCCTAATGGATAGTCCATCAAGTCAACCATCTCATGGACCCCTAATGGACAATCCATGGACTCAATCAATCCATTGGACACCTAATGGATAGTCCATGGATTCAACCATCCTCAGACACCTAATGGATAGTCCACCACCAATCTAAGGATTTCTGGACACCTAATGGATAGCCCACCAATCCAATCATCCTCGGACACCTAATGGATTGTCTGTTGATCCAACGAACCGTAGACACCTAACGGATAGTCCATTGATTCAACTATCTCGTGGGCACCTAATGGATAGTCCATTGATTCAACCATCTCATGGACCCCTAATGGATAGTCCATCAAGTCAACCATCTCATGGACAGTCCATGGACTGAATCAACCCACTAGACCCCTAATGGGTAGTCCACTGATTCAATGAACCTTGGACACCTAATAGTCCATTGGTCCAATCAACCTACTGGACACTTAACGGATAGTCCATCCTGCCAGGGATCGTCGAACATCCCGCAATGGCCACATCACCCCATTTCAGCACGATGCCAAATCTATTTTGACACCCGCCAACTTCACCCAATTCGGCTAGCCCATGCCGAACCTACCTCGACACAAGCTAGCCAATCCTGATTCGAAGCCACAATCAGTTTACCCAACCCACCTGTCTATATCTCCTAGAAATCTTTATCCCTGTTCATTTAGAAAGACGTACATTGTCTCCTTTGAACGAACACAAATAAAGATGGGGCAATTGTGGGACCCTAAATCTGTCCTAGCAGAATAGAATCCCAAATAAAGAGTGGGAGATAACCACCTGCGAGATATACAGATATAACCACCTGCGAGATATACAGATATAACCACCTACGAGATATACAAATATAACCACCTATACAAATATAACTACCAGCGAGATACATAGATATAACCACGTACGAGATATACACTATGAATCAATGTGGTTATGTCGCCCACAATATTAGGAGGAAATCGTGGAATAGTGGATACGACCAAACCAGGCCCATAACGACCTCGGACGAGGCCTATATAAAGCCTTAGAACGAAGGGAAAAGGGTCAGGGTAAAAAAGGTCGAATACAAGAAGGAAAAGACTGTTCCACTCAAGTCAGGAAGTGCTGCCAGAGAAAAAGGAGAAGGAAGAGTATAATGCCAAAACTTCTGGACACTAGGTTAGCTGCTAAAATCTCATATGCATACCCATAAGATAGTTTAATACCTTCTAAGACTGCGTTTTGCCATACTAGCTATATAGTCCACACCCAGCCCAACAAGAACTACGTAAACTTTGAATTCTCCATTGCAAAAGGAGATACGTAGAAGCATAAGGCAATTCCTATCAAGTTCCACAATAATTTCTAAGGTTCTTTGGATGCCAATGACAGTCCACTCTATCCCAACTCTTTGAACGCCAATGGACAATCCACTCTATCCCAGCCTCCTTTGGACGCCAATGGACAGTTCACTCCCCTTCAACCCACGCTTTTTTAATACCTTCCAAGCATCAGCTAGAACTACGTGAACTTTGATTTCTCCGATTAAAAGGAGATACGTAGGAGCAAGAGACACACTCTTGTCAAGTTATCCATCAAAAAAACCCAAAAATATTCCACACTGATTCTGTATAAGTACTCCATCTTTAGAAAGGCATTAACCAAAACGTAAGAGTCATTTCCTTTTCACACAACCAGTTAGGGTAATTATAATGCGATAGACGTGTTGGGATACCTAGTGATCTCCACGCGTAACCGACTTCCGAGCCTATTTCTCTAATTCAAAAACCAACCTTATTCACTCAAAAATTTCCCAGTATTTTCCATAAAAATGCTGGTGGCGACTCCGTCCTCGCTATTCCTTCCCTACATAGAATCCACACTTCTATCTTCACCGATACCGCATAACGATTCAAGTGGCAAGATATAATATAACTCTTAAAACTAAGATTATGTATAGAGTTGGTGGTAGAGAATGAAACGAATAAGATAGAAACATAATATAGCGAAATGAAGTGGAACGCATTAGGAATATCCTTCTAATAAAGATTTCATTTTATTGTTTGAAAAAACATTAGAACAGAATGTCTTAATCTTTTAATTGTCATATTATCTTTACTTTAAAATTGTGTATAAAAGATATCATAAAAAATATTGAATAAAAGGCGTGTCTCATTTTTATTTTTTATATTTTAAAAAGTAATTTACCATTTACTATAAATTAAAATCTGAAAAGATTATGAAAATTAATTAATTTTTTTGATAACATTAAATTTGTCATATATATATATATATATATATATATTCTAAAATTATTCATAATATTAACTAGACATACTCTTATTTTTTTAAAATATTTTTATTAATATTGATTTTTTTAATTTATTTTATAATTAATATATTTATTATTTTAATTTTTATTAATTATGCATATGAAACTAAAATACAGTTGTACAAATATTACACACATTAGGCAAAGTTAGACTCCAAATCTCATATTTAATTAGGGGCATAAATTAACAATGAAATTTAAGATAAAGGTGTTTATGCTAATTACCATTTGCCTTAAACCATTTGCTTTTATGAATTTGTCCCTATTACTATTTAAAAAACTAAATAAACTCATATATATATATATATATATATATATATATATATATATATATATATATATATATATATATATATATATATATATATATATATATATTAGGATAATATATAGTGGTTTCTTTAAAGATTCTCTTCTCACAATTAATAAGATTTAAATAAGATACTATAATCTTCGTCCCTATACTTGCCCCTTTAAAAAAAAAATACTCAAATTCAAACTCAGACTATCTGAGAATTATTTGTATTGAAAATGGGAAATGAAAAGGAGTAGCCAATATTTACGAACGATTGTAAAACTAGTTTTTGAGATAAATGAGTCATGAAGTTAGGAATTCATGTTTTCAAAAGGCGATAATAACATAATAAATAGGAAAAATTGGAGAAAAAAAAAATAAATAAGAAAATAAAAAATAAGGAATCAAGAAAATAAGAAAAACATAATCTACCTATTATGTTTTACAATAATAATAATAGAGAATCAAAAGGAGTAGATAGGAAATTTAAAAACAAATTATTTTTTGAGATGGATAAACATGAAGTTTGAAATTAATGCTTTTAGAGGGTAATAATAGCATAATAAATTGAAAAAATTGAAAAAAAAATAAAAAATTAAAGAACTAAGAAAATAAAGAAATAAAAAAATAAAAAAATAAAGAAATAAATAAACAAGAAAATAAGGTAAATATGATTTACCTCTTAGGTTTTTCAATAATAATTAGATTTTTCAATAATAATAATAATAATATATAGATATGGGTAGGATAGGATTGAGTACAAAAGTACTTGTATCCACACCTATACCCATTAAATTTTGTAGGTAATTATTTATATTCAACTTCATACTTTGTAGTAGGTAATTTTCGTAGATACTCAGAGTTTACTATCCATTGCTATCCGTGCTCCTTATTGACAAGTTGAGCTGATCAAGATCTAATTCGCCTTCTTCCTTACTTGGGACCTCATTTTTGTTGAACTGAGTTTGATGGACACCAGGTTTTATGCATATCAACCTTGGTATTTTCTCTACAATTTGGAATGTGTCAATTAGTCCTTGCTCCTATGCTGAAGAATGAACTAGATCTCAGTGGTGTTAAAGGCGATGGAAGTGTAACCCCTAACTTGATAAAAACTATGGTCCCAAAGAGAAAAATGAGCTTCACCCCAGTTCCTTTCTATAATGCTTTTTACTGCACACCATGTTTCCACACTTGGTAAAAGAATTATTATACTCAATGACCAATCATTGTTGATCGATGCAACCAAAAGATGACTAATTCTTTCGACTTCTTACTGGATAGGGATAAAAGAATGAAAGAAAAAGAAACCAATCCAAAAGGATAATAGCCTAAAAACGAAAGGTAATTTCGAAACTTCCTTGATCCAAAATGATAATAGCCTCACTTTTGAAATTTCTTGATTTAGTTCCTTGTTTTCCAAGCTCCACCTAAAAAGATATGCTATATGCGGTACTAAATAACATACAAAATCCCAAACTTTGTAAGTGTCTAGTTGAACACCACAATTGAAAACTCCTGATAACAAAGTCAAGACAAATCTTGGGTGCAGGAATTGAATGTCATTGAGGTCTCAACATCGAGCCTCATCTAGAACTTTAGATAGAAAGGGTGATTTTTTAATTAACCTAAAATATCTTCCTTTGTGAATTTTTCAAACGATCCTAACACATACATTTTTCGATAATAGACTGCAAGAATGGATGAAGCAGCAAGATTATTTTGCTCTAGATAACAGATTATGCAAAACAATCTTGTTTGAACTTGGAATATTCACATCATTACCCAAAAAAATATTCACATTATAATGGAATTATACTCGAATAAGGAAACTTTAATAAGGCGAGATAAAATATATATCAATTAAAATAATTATCCATTGGAATGGTTATTGTTACGGTCGGCCCTAGCTCGGCCATCCACCAGGACGGACATATAGCGGGGCCTGTCAGGAGGGCCGAACATGCGTGTCGGCCTCGTTGATTAGACAACACAAAGGTCAATCAACATTAATTGTGCCTTGTATAAGTAACACTAATGATGAGCTGTGACATCACTTGTATGATGGGACATGAGTTGTTAGGCCTAAGGTATAAAAGGCTGAGATGGAGGAGTGTAAAAGGGTCCACTTTTTGAAATAGAACATTGGCGCCCACCGTGGGGCAGGTAAAACTAATCCCACCACCACAAGAGACCAGGACAACGACGACATGCCGATAACCAGGAACCAAGCTAGCTCAACCAACGAGGGAGAGGAGGACATGCTACAGAGGCTGATGAGAACTGTAGCCCAACTGCAAGCTCGAAGTGAAGAGCATTCGAGGCTGAGTGCGGAAGCAGAGACCAGACATCGATTGGCGGAAGAACGACACGCAGAGGCGATGAAAATGGCGGAACAGAGGGAGGAAGAGCTCAGGCGGCAGATAGCAAGCCTACGGATGAGGAACGAACAAGAGCCAGAAGGAAGGGGGGAACACATAGCACAACCCCTTTGGAAACAGCCTTTCTGTGAGGAGATAGATGAAGCTCGTATCCCGCCTCACTTTAGGGAGATACTGGTGGACCCCTTTGATGGAACACAGGATCCCCACGCACATTTGTAGGCATTTCAGACTCAAATGTACATAAGCGGGAGGGGTGATAAGTTGAGCTGTAAGTTGTTCCTCGGAACGTTGAGGGGGGTGGCATTGCAATGGATAATGAATCTGCCACCTAGGTCAATATACGCGTTTAATGACCTAGCAAGTATGTTTCTGTCCCAGTTTGCAGCTAACAAACCGAAGCGCTTGGAAGTGGCAGACTTGTTCGACATCAGGCAGGTTGGAGGAGAAAGTTTGAAGAGTTACATGGCTCGTTTTAACGATGCCACGGTGAGGGTCAATGACCCCGACCAGAAGTTTTTCGTCAAAGCCTTCCAGAAGGGGCTGAGGGTAGGCCCTTTCAGCGACGCCCTGGCCCTCCAGAAACCTACATGTATGGAAGAAATTCGCCTCAGAGCGTTAAAACACATTGAAATGGAGGAGAACCGCTTTGAGAAAAGGGAAGCCGAACACGTCAACAGAGATGGCCGGCTGAAACCATTGAACAAGCAACGGCCATTACTTATAGGTGGCCGGGATCCTCCTCGTAGACATGAGGTGGAGAAGGGGCTGGAAGCACAAGCAAAATTTCCTCAAGCAAAGTTTACCCCGTTGAAGGAGAAGAGGTCCCATATTCTAAGAGAAATTTGCCATACAAGGTTGTTGAGTTTTCCCCAAGCAGCAGGAGGGAAGCAGCTTGGGAAAAACAGGAGGGAGTGGTGCGATTTCCACAGGGCGGTCGGCCACTCAACTGAGGAGTGTTGGACTCTCGGAGCCCAGATAGAGGGGTTGGTTCAACAAGGAAGATTAGGGCACTATGTAGTGAGGGAAGGAGAAGGGAAAAGCAGCAGAAGGGGAGAGTCAAGTAGGGGCGGATGTGGCGCGGAGAAAAGGAGTAGGGGAAACAGTGATCGGTCTAGATCACCTCGGCCAACGACTTACCGAGGAACTATATCAACCATTTCGGGCGGAGAAGAGCAAATAGACGACCGAAGCTACCAGAAGGACGGAAGGAACTATCAATCTTACCAAGTCCTTACATGGGCAAATCTTACGCCCTTGGGAGGAAACAGGAGAGGACGCACAATCAGTTTCGAAGAGGAGGACCGAAGGTATGAACAGGTTGGGGATGAACCGATGGTGATATCGGTGGCGGCCGAGGGTTTCAAGGTAGAAAGAGTCCTCGTTGACCAGGGCAGTTCAGCCAACATCTTGTATGGATCTACCTACAGGAAGTTGGGACTCTCGGATTTGAAGGAGATGACGGGGTGTTTATATAGCTTTTCGGGAGAAAGGGTGCCAATAAAAGGAACCGTGGAGATTGAAACTACCTTCGGTGAAGGCAGCAATGCAAGGAGAATCCCAATAGTTTACACAGTGATAGAGGCAGAGGCCTCCTACAATATCATCATGGGACGGCTGGCCTTAAACTGGTTGAAGGCAGTGGTGTCGACGTATCATTTGTGTATGAAGTACCCAACAGCTGGAGGAGTGGGAGCCATCTGGGCGGATGCAAGCATCGCTAAAAGGTGTTATCAAGATAGCTTGAGAGTGGGACAGAGGAGAGCAGCAATAAATACCCTAAGTCTGGAATTGGATCCGAGATGCCATGAAGAACGAGAAAGACCACTCCCAGTGGAGAAACTTAAGGAAGTTCAGGTGGGCCCTTTGAACAACTAGAGGACGAAGATAGGCACGACTATGACAGAAGAACAGGAGGCCGAGCTAGTGCAATGCTTGCAACAAAATAGTGATGTATTCGCCTGGTCACCCCAAGACATGCCGGGAATAGATCCAAAATTTATGAACCACAAGCTATCAATAGTTGAGGGCGCACGGCCGGTCGTACAGAAGAAAAGAAAGCAAGGAGAAGAGAAGAGGAGGGCTATTAAGGAAGAGACAGAGAAGCTGCTAAATGCCGGGTTCATACAAGAGGTAAGATACCCAGAATGGTTGGCCAACGTAATCATGGTGCGTAAGGCTAACGGAAGATGAAGAATGTGCACGGACTACACAGACCTGAATAAGGTATGCCCAAAGGACCCATATCCCCTCCCTAACATAGATAGACTAGTGGATAATGTGTCTGGGTATGAATTTTTGAGTTTTATGGACGCATATTCTGGATATAATCAAATAAGAATGCACCCTGGAGATGAAGAAAAAACGGCCTTCATTACAGATAGCGGGGCTTTTTGTTATAGAGTAATGCCGTTTGGGCTAAAGAACGCTGGAGCCACGTATCAGAGATTGATGGATAAGGTCTTCGAGGAAGTCATCGGCCGAGACATAGAAGTATATGTAGATGACATGGTAGCTAAGTCAGAGAGTGGCCGAAATCATTGTGAGGCGTTAAGGCGGGTGTTCAGAATCCTGAGACGCCATCAGCTTAGATTGAACCCGGAGAAGTGTTCATTTAGGGTATAGGCGGGAAGATTTTTGGGGTACATGCTAACAGAAAGGGGAATAGAAGCAAACCCAGAGAAATGTAGGGCGGTCATAAACATGACAAGTCCCCAGAATGTGAAGGAGGTTCAGCAGTTGATGGGGAAAGTGGTTGCGCTGTCACGCTTCATATCCAGAATTTCTAATATTGCCACACCGGTCTTAGATACGCTCAAGAAAGGGAGGAACTTTGCCTGGACCCCAGAGTGCGAGGAAGCCTTCTTAAGGTTGAAAGCCATGTTGGCCACCCCACCTATCCTGATTAGGCTGGAGCTCGGTCGGCCACTACACCTATACATATCAGTCACCGAAACCGCCATCAGCTCTGCTTTGGTTCAAGAGAGGGAAAAAGAGCAATGCCCTGTGTACTTCATCAGCAAGACACTACAAGGACCAGAAAGAAGGTACCAGAAGATTGAAAAAGGAGCGCTGGCCCTAGTGATAGCCTCTCGGAGATTACGCCCTTATTTCCAAAGCTTCAACATCATAGTGCGCACAGACTTGCCCATCCAGCAAGTATTGAGGAAGCCGGACCTGACAGGAAGGATGGTGGCTTGGAGTGTACAGTTATCAGAGTTCGACATAACTTTTGAAAAGAGGGGACCAATAAAAGCCCAGACACTGGCTGATTTTATCACGGAACTCACCACAGAACAAGAGCAAGCAGAAGGGGAATGGTACTTGTCAGTAGATGGGTCATCCAACCAGACAGGAAGCGGTGCCGGGGTGATTTTAGAAGGACCAAATGGAGTACTAGTGGAGTAGAGCCTACATTTCGATTTCAAAGCAAGCAATAACCAGGCCGAATACGAAGCACTCTTGGCGTGTATGAGATTGGCCTTGGAGATAGAGGCTAAAAGGCTGATAGCAAAAAGTGACTCCAAGTTGATAACAGGGCAGGTGAATGGAGAATATCAAGCCAAGGATCCGAGGCTGGCCAAGTACAAAGAGAGGGTGAAGACGATGGCGGCCTCGTTCGAAAGCTTCAAGCTCTTGCACGTACCTAGGGATCAAAATGAAAGAGCCGACCTATTAGCTAAACTAGCCAGCACAAGAAGAGGGTTACAACGGTCGGTTATACATGAAAACATAAACACCCCAATAATTGAAAAGCCAGAGGTCCAATGTAATGAGCAGAGGACAACGTGGATGGACCCAATACTGGAATATTTGAATGAGGGAAAGTTGCCAGTGGACCCAGCTAAAGCTAGTAAAATACGAAAAGAAGCGCCCAAGTACACTCTGGTGGAACAACGGCTGTATAGGCGAGGTTTCTCTTCCCCTCTGCTCAAGTGCGTCGACCCTGAAGAGGCGGAGTATGTTATCAAGGAGGTTCACGAGGGTGTCTGTGGAACTCATATAGGGGGGAGAGCATTAGTAGGGAAGATAGCCAGAACGGGCTATTATTGGCCCTCCTCAAAGCAGAACTGCATGGATTACGTGAAGAGATGTGACACTTGCCAAAGATTTGCCGACAGTCACCAAGCCCCAGCAGAACTGATGCACGCGGTGATGTCCCCATGGCCTTTTCACAAGTGGGGAATAGACATCCTAGGGCCGTTCCCCCTCGCACCTGGCCAACTTAAGTTTCTGATGGTGGTTGTAGATTATTTCACCAAGTGGGTGGAGGCCGAGCCAATGGCAACGATCATTGCAAAAAGGGTGAAACGATTCATATGGAAGAAAATTATATGCCGGTTCGGCCTGCCAACAGAGATAGTCTTGGATCACGGCACCTAGTTTGCATCCTCGACAACGGCCAAATTTTGCCAAGAATTGCATATCAGACAATCTTTTACCTCAGTCGAACATCCTCAGGAAAATGGGCAAGCAGAGGCAGCCAATAGGGTTATACTCAGGGGTCTGAGAAGAAGACTTGAAGAAGCGAAAGGAAGATGGGAAGAGGAATTACCACAAGTCCTATGGCCGTACCATACCACTCCTCACTCCACCACGGGAGAAACACCGTTCCGCCTGACATATGGGTCGGAGGCGGTCATACCAGTCGAAATAGGGGAGCCATCCCCTAGGACGGCTTGGTTTGATCCGACCGCCAACGAAGAGGAGCTGAGGACAAACTTAGATCTGTTGCAGGAAACGAGAGAGATAGCACATATAAAGGAATATGCAGTCAAGGCAAGGGCGGCAAGAAAATACGACAGAAGGATGATACACAGAGACTTTCAAGAAGGAGATCTGTGCCGAGAAAGAATAACCCTGGCCGCAGAGAAGAATACGCTAACGCCTAAGTGGGAAGGGCCGTTCAGAATAGCAGAAAAAGGTGGGAAGAGGGGCTTACCGACTAGAGCACCTAGAAGGCCGAAGAGTACCACGCACTTGGAAAGCTAGCAGCTTGAGAAGGTATTTGAGCTAAAATCCATGGTAAGCACAAGTACATGTAATATATATATACATGAATTTTGCCTGTACAATTGACAATTATATCTATGCGCGAGTTGAACTTCCATAACAGCAAGTGAAAGCCTAAAAGACCATATTGAAGCTACAAGACCCAAAACAGGCGGCCCAAGAGACCGACCCGGGGTCCCTCGGATTGAAGCTACAAGACCCAAAACGGGCGGCCTAAGAGACTGACCCGGGGTCCCTCGGATTGAAGTTACAAGACCCAAAACGGGCGGCCCAAGAGACCGACCCGGGGTCCCGCTGGGTGAAGCTACAAGACATAAATCGGACGGTCCAAGAGACCGATCCGAGGTCCGAAGAAAAATACTTGGTAAAGCCAAAGAATCAGCGCCGTACTTCAAATACGAAGGTAAGATGTAAGTCAATCTCACATGACGGAAAGGAAAATATAATAACGGCCATTCAAAATAGGGGCGGAAATAATGAAAGAAAAGCAATAAAGCGCAATGTAATTAAGACCGCGATAGCTCACGCAAGAAGTAGCTAAAAGGCCGAACGAGATAGCGAGATAAACGATGAACACAAATGCAATAAAGGCAAAACGAAATAAAAGTAAAGTAGATCAACGATTAAACAATGAACAGTTGTATAAAAACCAAAAGTTAAGGGTTCGGTTACAAAGAAAAATCCCACAAATTAGAAATACAAATTATTGAGGAGTAGGGGAACTGGGAGGAGTTGGAACCAAAACAAGCTAGCCGTCCACAAACTCCTTGAAAGGATCCGCCTCTGATACGTCAACAGTTGGGTGAAGGAAGCGAACTTGCTCCAAAGCTTTCGCGAACCCCGCCTCAAACTGTTCAACAATATCACCACCCATCTTAATGACGATCCTCTCATGAATTTTTATCACTTGATCCTGCGCTTGGATTGCTTGATCCCGAGATTGGATGGTTTCATCACGAGCTTGAACATCCTCCAAAGCTTGCTTCAGTGAAGATTCAGCTAAGGCCAACTTCGCACGCAAGTCTGAATTGGAGGCCTCCAAGTCTTCATTCTTTTGCTTTAACACCCCGACCTCAGCGTTTGCATGATCAATAGCCATATCCAAGTCAAAATTCTTACCCATCAGATCCTTATTCTTGGCCACGGTCCTTTGAAGATCCTCCTCAAGAGCAGCATTGGCCGACCTATAGGAGTTTATCTTAATCTCCTTCTCGGTGCAGACCTTGGATAAGTGGAGGAAATCAGCTTGGATTTTCTCCACACGCTCCTCAGAAGATCGGTTCTGGGACTCCAACCTCCCAAACTCCTTCTCGGCAGCCCTGGCTAAAATAAGAGTGTAAGCAGCATACTGCTGCAATGTTTTGCAAGTGCCAATCATGCCGAGCTGTTTCACCTTGTTACCTCCAGCTGAGGCCAAACCCTTATCCACAGCCTGCCCCAAAAAGAGTGGAGGCCCCATGACAGTGGAAGAAGCTGGATTTCCCGCTAGCAAGGTATCCCACTAGAAGCCGCCAGTAGGTTGAGATCCTGTCCCCACTTCGGCATCCTCAGAAGGGGGCTCCTCCACATGCGAACGTTTAGGGGGACGTCCTTCAGACCGCGGTGGAGAGTCGCCTCCAACTTCTCAGCAATTGGTGAAGAGGCGGCGTTGTTTAAAACCACCAAGGAAGCTAAATCAGAAGCTTCATTAGTGGTTGCCTGGAGAGGGAAGGGTTCAGCGGCCACTATAGGTTCAGCAAAGGCGACAACGGCCGAAGGTTCAGCAGATGCGACAGCTGCTGAAGGTTCAGCGAAATCAGTGGCCGCTTGTTGATCACCCTCAGCCATCGGGCCGCCTTTCCGTTTCTTCAACTCGCGAAGAGACCGAGAAGAATAATCTGCTAATGAAAGAAAACAAGTAAAGTTAGTCAGAAGCCACAAAATGTAAACACACAGCGGAGCAAGACGGTCACTCACCAACACCTTTAATGATTTTCGCACAAGGTAATAAAGGAAGCTCGCCCAACTCCTTGGCGAACTCCTTTTCCCAGCTTTCAAGATCCTCTAAATTAACTGAGATGGAGACAACGGGCTGATGCGTCCAAGACAAAGGAAAGAAAGGTCGGCCAGAGCGATCCACCAACAAATTAGGACCGGTGTCGCCATGAGTCACCTTGAAGAACCGAGTCTTAAATTTTTTATAACTGGCCAAGAAAGGTTGGAATAGCTTGTGTTTAGGGCGGCTGCAGAGAGAGGTCCAACCAACCTTCTCGGCCTTCTTCATGGTGTAGAACCAGAAAAAAACACCCAATGTTGGAGCCTTCTAAAGGTCCTCGCAGAGAAGTTCGAAGGCCTTCACATACGCCCAGCCATTTGGATGAAGTTGAGTCGGGGCTACGTTAAGAACCTGGAGCACGGCCCGCTCGAAGTGACTGAAAGGTAACTTGATACCCAACTTCGAGTGGAGGGTGTCATACAGGTAAAAGCAAGGTTTATCGTCGACCGGCGCAGTGGTATTGACCGACTCCCCAGCACGGCAAGGGGAAACGCAAACAGACCAAGGTCCTTTTTGACATATGGCCTTCGCCATACCAAGAAGGGAGTTGGAGCGATTTAACAATGTCGACATTTTCTTTACTTCGACGTCCACCCAAGAATAAGGATCATCACCGAGGGAGTCACGAGTGCCGTCACGATACCAGACCTCGAAGGGATATGAGTTGAAAGAGCCGGAGCTAGAGCCTGAAGGTTCGTCCCTAGGGGCTTCGAACCTTCTGCCAAGAGTAGCCTCAACAGGAGACTGGTCTCCTTGAGCGGAGGGGCCAGGTACATCCTCGAAGAGGTCCCCTGTCGACGAAAAAGCAAGGGTTAGTGGAAGACCCTGGCTGAAGGATCCAAGCAGAAAATCAAAGACATTCGAAAAATAGTATGTCGGAAGCGACTTGAGAAGTAGTAGAGTGAAGAGGCGTACCTTTAGGAGCCATGACGAAGAAGAGTGCAGAGAAAGCGGTGGAGAAGGAAGTGCGAAACCAGCAAAGGAAGTAGGGTAAGCAACAAGGGCAGAGAACAACGATCAAGAGAATAGGCGAAAGGAAAAGATAATGAGTAAGCGCCACAACGGAAAAAACATTAACCCCCAAATTGTCGAAACCGAAGAGTTGCGTCGTTCCTTGGGAATATGCACTCTGATGATTATAACAATAAATGAAGAGGCGTCTCGAGTTCCCAGAGAGAATTAAATGAGAAGAATCAAATGTCGCTTCTGAGAATAGATAGAAAGGGTTAAGCCTAGCCCCAATGAGCATTGGAGGACGCCTGCCACTAGCCGGACCGAGATTGCAAGCTTGAGTCTCGACTAAGCTTACAAGGGGTTATGTTACAGTCGGCCCTAGCACGGCCGTCCACCAGGACGGACATATAGCGGGGCCTGTCAGGAGGGCTGAGCATGCGTGTCGGCCTCGTTGATTAGACAACACAAAGGTTAATCAGCATTAATTGTGCCTTGTATAAGTAACACTAATGATGAGTCGTGACATCACTTGTATGATGGGACATGAGTTGTTAGGCCTAAGGTATAAAAGGCTGAGATGGAAGAGTGTAAAAGGATCCACTTTTTGAAACAGAACAGTTATGATAGTATTTTTCATTATTAAATATTAAATTAATATATATTTTAAATTTAATTACATTTTTAAGTCCGTTAGATTTTGGTCTTTATGCTCAAATTGTATAAATTGAATCCCTTAAGTACTATTTAATTTACAATCAAGTTCTTTCATTATTTATCTGTTAAATTTTTTACATAATTTCTTGAAATGTTGACATCAACCTGACATATCAAACTACAACTACAAAATTTACTTATTAACCAGTAGACCAAATACTTTATTGATAAAACTTATGAAACCTATATTATATACATTTTGTACTTATGAAACCTATGTTTATATTTAATTATTAAATGATAGTGTGTTTGGTCTACTGGTTAATAAGTAGATTTTGTGGTTGTAGGTATCAATTTTAATACTATTTTTCGTATTTTGATTTGTTTCGTAAGCCTAATGTTAGTATTTTAAGAAATTCCGTAAAAAAATTAAGATATGACTATTGAAAGTAACTTTAAATGATACTTGAGAAATCTAATTTTTGCAATTAGAACTTAGGAATTATAAGAATAATTAAATCTATATTTTATTTAGAAATATAATAAAGTGATATTGCACATTGTTTTAAAATACATATTTTATCTAACACAATAACTATAACAAGTATTTGATCCACTGTGACGCAACCTAAATCGTGCTGGCGGGCGGATTTAGAAGATAACGGCGTGGGGGTGGAATAGGGTTTCGTCATAGACTCGAATTGATGGATCGAAGTCTGAGAAAGGTGTTGGGAACCCACAGGGGCTCCGCGTGACGGGTCGGCATCTGTTAGCTATCTTGGGAAGGGTTGGTTCAAACTGATGTGTCTCGGATTAGAGTCGCCACCAATGTTTAATGGTATACTGGGAACCGAGGGTGGATAAGGCGCGATCCTAAGTCAGAAAATCTGGGTAAGGAGCCGGTTACGCATGGGGACTACGTGTCATCCCATCCGCCTACCATCTGGTAGTTACCCCATGAATTGCATGCTCCATAACCTCTACTATTGTGGTGGATGACACAGGGATAAGTTTTGGTGGGATGATCAACTTGATAAGAGCAGGCCTCTTGCTCCTACGTACCTACCAGTCGGGAGGAGTCAATGTTGGCGTAGCTCTGGAGAGGTGCATGTAGTGAGGGACAAAGTCAGACTTTTCATTAGGCATCCTCCCCCAGGGACATGAACTATGTCGTACATGCAGGGTGCGGGCTTTAGTAGGGTTGGACTTTCTCTTAAGCGTCCACTAGGATCTGGGATATGGGAACTGAACTTTCCATTAGGCGCTCGCCTCTCGCGATTTAAGCATGAAGTCAGGACTAGATTAATTTACTCTAGATAACAGATTATGCAAAACAATCTTGTTTATTATTACCAACAAAAAAAAAATATTCACATTATAATGGAATTAACTTATTACAATATATATATATAGCTGGGATGAGGAAACTTTACCGAGAAGAGATCAAATATATATCAATTAAACTAATTATCCATTAGAATGGTTATGATGGTATTTTTTATTATTAAATATTAAATTAATATATATTTTAGATTTAATTACATTTTTAGTCTTTTAAATTTTGATCTCCACGGCCAAACTGTTTCTTAAGTATTATTTAATTTACAATCAAGTTCTTCCATTAATTATCTATTAAAATTTTTGCATAATTTCTTGAAATGTAGACATCAACATGACATATCAAATTACAACTACATAATCTACTTATTACCCAATAGACCAAATACTTTATTGATAAAACTTATGAAACCTATATTATATACATTTTGTACTTATGACACCTATGTTTATATTTAATTATTAAATGATAATGTGCTTGGTCTACTGGTTAGCAAGTGGATTTTATTGTTGTAGGTATCAATTTTAATACTATTTTTCGTATTTTGATTTGTTTCGTAAGCATAATGTTAGTATTTTAAGAAATTCCGTCAAAAAAAAATAAGATATGACTATTGAAAGTAACTTTAAACAATACCTGAGAAATCTAATTTTTGCAATTAGAACTTAGGAACTATAGGAATAATTAAACTTATATTTTATTTAGAAATATAATAAAGTGATACTGCACATTATTTTAAAATACATATTTTATCTAATATAATAACTATAACAAATATTTTCTTATAATACTATATGTAGTTGATGCACTGGTTAAAAAAAAATAAAAATACACTACTAGAAATGTGTTATTTTCCTGCAAATTTTTCTACGAATTTTGTTCAAATTTTCGTAGGAAACATGTTTCCTGCGAAATTTTCTACGATTTTAAATTCGCAGGAAAATCGTTAGTGGATAATTTTTTCTAGCGAATTATAAATCTGCAAGAAATTTATTTGCGGATATATTTCGCAGGAAAATTCGCATGAAAGTTCGCAGGAAATTCGCATGAAAATTCGCAGGAAAATTCGCATGAAAATTCGCAAGAAAATTCGCATGAAAATTGCAGGAAAATTCGCATGAAAATTCGCAGGAAAATTCGCAGGAAATTCGCATGAAAATTGCAGGAAAATTCGCATAAAAATTCGCAGTAAAATTCGTAGGAAAATTCGCTGGAAAATTCACAAGAATTAGGAAAATTTCCCAAGAAATATTTTCCTTCTTACCATTTTAAATTTGCAGGAAAGTGTTAAATTTCGCGGGAAAATTCACAGGAAAATTCGCAAATTCATTGGAATATAAGCATTAGTTGATTATATTTCATGTCTTATTTTAGCTAGTTCTTAATTTTTTTATTAACTAAAAATTTTGTTAGACTTATTTTAGTAAATAAATTTTTTTAAAAGCTTGTAATATTTTTTAAAATGCTAACTTCTAATTTTTTATATTATTTCTCTTTTGTCCTAAAATATTTATTAATGAAAATAAAAGAGTAACTTTTAAAGTTATTTTTGGAATAACTTGCTTCCTCTTAATTAATTTTTTTTTGGAATAACTCTTACACACATATATATATATATATATATATATATATATATATATGTATATATATATATATATATATATATATATATATATATATATATATATATATATATATATATATATATATATATATATATATAAAAGTAATTATAGGACAATAAATTAAAATTTTCCTTTTTCTTCTAAGATGACATAAATTATATTATATTCTTTACAAGTTATTTATTGTACAAAAGCATCCAAAATAGTACATTTTTTTCAAGTGCTTCATTTTTTTTATAAACTCATAATAAGGGTGTGTTCCTTTACTATTCAATATAAAATATAACATGATAATTTATACTATAATAATAGGCAGGACAAGTTTTCATTTTTATACTAAACAAAATTTAGATCTAAAAGAAAAGAAACTCAAAACATAAAGAGTCAACATAGATTTCTAAATAAATATTATTCACTATCTAAAACTTTATTAATGACAATGTATATACAAATTAGAAATATCAAATTTCTAATTCATAGGACACCATCCTTTACTTAGAACACGTAATCATTACCTAACTCTAGAGAAATATTTCTGATTCTAATTTGATGGAAAGTCTTAAAACATAATTAATTTTTACTTTTTGAATAATAAACACAAATCACACAAATTATAGACCTGTAAGAGATACTCTATTTTTCCAATAAACCACATCAAAAATAAAAAATAAAAACTCAAGCAAGTTCATAAGTACTAAAATTTCCAAATTCATTAAAAGAAGCCAAATTTCCAAAGTAGTTGTTATCTAAAGGTTCAATAGTTCAAGCAAAAAACCTCTAAGGCAAAATCATATTCCTAAGAAAGGATCCAAGTGGACCATGTCTTGTGGATCATGTCTTGTGAAGCATATCCTACATCATAATAAAAGAAGAGAAAGAGTCAATTGTTAGTCAAATTTCACTTGTATATTATAGAGAAATAGCAATCAACCATACAAATAAAATACACTAAGGCTACATACCTCTTTCAAAAAATAAAGTGAGATATCAAACACCATTCTATCTGGTATGATCACTATCTTCATCATAATCTTCATCTTCATTTTCATTACTATGTTGAGGAAATGAAGGTGGATGAGAAGAAGAGCCACCAAGAAATCCCAAATATTGCATTAAGGTACGCATTTGTTTCCTATTCTCAATTAACTCATGTTTTATTTCAAAGTTATCTTGCTCTTGTCTTTGCAACGATTCATTTAATTTTTGAATTTGGCTCCTCAAAGAATCAATATCCCCTGAACTAGTAGAAGACTTTGATGGTTGACTTGAAAACAAAATCATTGTTCTTCCTACGGATCCAAGTCCAGATATCCTTCCTTTTTTCTTTCCAACTGCATTTACCCATATATCAAAATCAGAAGGCATGTGATCTATGGGTGATTGACTATCAGCTCCATCTTCTCCCGATGCAAATGTTGAATTTTGAGAAGATAGTTCAGATTTTCTTTTTTCAAACTTCTCCTACATCATACAAATTTTAGCCAGGAGAAAAATATTAGAAATACATAATATAATGAATACCTACATAGTATGCTCAAAGCTATTTGAATTTCATATAAAGAGAGGAATGGTGGAAAAAATATAAGATTATAGCAAGTACTGTGGTAGCACTAGACATGAAAACTTACGTAAGTAGATTTTGCATGAGGACCCACCCAACTTTGATCCTTTTTTCGATGCGTGCGAAAATAAAACTCACTTAATGATGGATCTATCCCTTTTGCCTCCTTCTGTAATTGATAAAAGAAGTTTTAATGTCATTAATTTTGGAACCTGAAATATAAAAAATGATAATAATTAATAATACCATTCTCTTCCAATGCAAACGATGTGGAATTGATCCACCAGTGTGAAGAGATGCACCATCCATAGACTCACGATTTCTTCTATTTGTTTCACACTTTTCTTGAAACTTGAAGACTCCCAATGTGCCTTCAATTGTGCCCATACATTGTCTCCCATCCAAATTGGTTTTTCATTTAAATCTTTTCGAACTTCTTGCATTAGTTGAGTCATTTTAGCTGCACCTCTTTTCTCAAAGTTACGTCGCACCATGTCATCATATTGAGATTGCCATGTAAATTTTGACTGCATTATTTGACAAAAAAAAAATATTAGTTAGACACATTTTCAAAAATATTATAAATACTAGAATCTTCTTAATAAATGTTTGAAATTTAATTACTTTAAATATGTCAAACCATGAGTCTCTTTGATCCATTGATAACTTCTTCCATGATGGTTTTGCCTCTTCCAAGTTACTACGCATGATTGACGAAATTGTTCCAACCACTAACTTGTGTTGGTCAAACCTATTGAAAACAAAAAAAAAAGATGAATAATATAGAAAACAAATACTAAAACTCATATATGATAAGAAACTAAAATGACTTACCCATCACCTTCTGGAAATATCAAGATTTTGTATCCACTATTATTTTCACTGACATGACTAGATGAAGAAGATGGAACTTCATTGACCATGGGGAATTCATGCATATGAAGGACTTGAATAGGGATAGGTTTAGATTTGGTGGTCCGAGGTGGAGGTGGAGGTTGACATTGGGTGGTTTGAGGTAAAGGTGGAGGTTGGGATTGGGTGGTCTGAGGTGGAGGTTGACATTGGGTGGTCTGAGGTAAAGGTGGAGGTTGAGATTGGGTGGTCTGAGGTGGAGGTGGAGGTGGAGGTGGAGGTAGTGGTTGAGATGGAGGTGGATGTTGAGATGGAGTGGGTCGAGGTTGAGGTTGGGTAGATTGAGTTGGGGTTGAGATTGAGTGGATTGAGGTTGAGTGACTTGGTTGACATAAGCTTGAAGGCTAGATGATGGTATTATTAATGGTATATGAAATTGTGCACGCTTCTTTTTTTTCAACTTTTTAGTAGAATCTGACATCTACTTATAAGAAATAACAACATCCAAAGCAATATAAGATAAAAAAAAACAAATAACAAATTAGATAACAATGCACAAAATGTATTTCAAGAATAATAACATCCAAAGTAAACAACAAATAAAAAAAACCCATCAATCTTCTGCATCTTCATTATCATCGATGAAATCATCATCCTCTTCATTCTCACTAATGAAATCATCATCCTCTTCATTATCACTAATGAAATCATCAACTTCTTCATTATCACTAATGAAATCATCATTCTCTTCATTATCACTAATGAAATCATCATCCTCTTCCTCATCAACGAAAGCATCCTCTTCCTGATCTTCATCATTCATGAAATCATCCTCTTTTTCAAGTTCCTCACCAATGAAATCATTTTCTCCATCCTTTACTTGCAAATCAACCTCTTCACCATCAATCTCATCATCTCGTAGGTGTTCAATTGGGTCATCCTCAATTGTTGCATTGACTTGTGACTCATGCATTTGATAAGCAATTTCTAGATTAAGTCTATCATCAACAACTCCCCTTGGCTTTGTCTTGATAACTACCAACCAACCAACCTTATCCTTTTGTCGCCCAGGATAAGGCGAATAATAAACTTGAATTGCAGCTTTTGGAAAGATAAAAGGATCAAATTTTCCATATTTCCTCCCTTTTCTTACTTCTACAATCTTATATTGCTTGTGCATCCTCATCCCACGATTTGAAGGATCAAACCAATTGCAATAAAACAAAACTATCTTTTTTGGTGCTTGACTTGGCCATTCTAACTCTAGAATCTCTACAAGGACACCATAATAATCATTTGAGGCTTCATCATGTCCAATTCCACTAACACATACCCCACTATTATATGTTGTTTTACCTTCACCCCAAGCTATTGTATGAAGTTTGTATCCATTCACAAAATAAATTGGATACGACTTTGCTAGTCTCAAAGGACCTCTTGCCAAGTCATACAAGTTTGGATTTTGTAACCTGAGTTGGTGATTCTGTCTTACCTATTCACATAATAAAAATTGTCATTGAATAACATAATAAAAAAATAGTATTATATTTATTAGTTTAAAGTAATGCTTACATATTCTTGAAACCACCGTGGAAAATCAGCTTCTATTTGTTTATCAATGATATCGTCATTGATATTTCTGTACATACCTTTTAAACTTTGTACATATATACTACACAAGATATTTATTTAAATTAGATATGAGTATTGCTAGATGAATTAATTGACATATATAGTGTTTGATACTTACTCAATGAACGGTTTAACCTCGTTACAATTCAAGAGAACATGCAATTGGGCAGCCATCAATTCTTTGTCACTAAGCCACCTTTCATTGTATTTTCCAGTTGTTTGTCCAAAAGGTTTAAAGATAGACAAAGTAGGTTGTATGTGGTTTTGATGAACTTCCTCAGTTGCACCAGTAGGAGACACAAAATAGTGGGAACTAAAATAGGATGTCTCTTGCAACAAATATGCTTCACATATAGACCCTTCCACACTTTTCTTATTCTTCACAGTTTTTTTAATTTTATTTAGAAACCTAAGTACAAAAAGTGTAATACCAATTGTTATATACATCATACAATGATATTGATGTAAAAAGATATAAATGATTATTACCTTTCAAATGGGTACATCCAACGATATTGAACTGGTCCACCCATCCTAGCTTCATAGGGCAAATGAATTGGTAGGTGCTTCATAGAGTCAAAAAAGGCTGGTGGAAATATACGCTCCAACTTACATAATATTATTGGAATATTTTGTTCCATTTGCAATAAATGATCTTTCCGTAATATTGTTGAACATAAGTCTTTGAAGAATTGACTAAGCTCAGTTAAGGGCTTCCATATTGGTTCAGGAAGAACACTCAAAGCAATTGGAAGTAGACATTCCATAAAAATATGACAGTCGTGACTTTTCATCCCAAACAATCTTGTAGATTTTATATCTACGCATCTAGAAATATTAGAAGCATAGCCATCAGGCATTTTCAACCTTTTCACCCATTCACACACATCATTCTTTTGTTCATTCGATAAACAAAATTTGGCTTTAGGCTTTACATAGTTCCCATTAGGATTTGTTTTCAACAATAACTCCTTTCTATTACAATACTCTGCCAAGTCCAATCTTGCCTTTACATTGTCTTTAGTTTTCTCCTTATTATCCATAACGGTATGGAACACATTTTCAAAGACATTCTTTTATATATGCATAATATCAAGATTGTGTCTCAATAGATTGTATTTCCAATATGGCAAATCCCAAAATATGCTTCTTTTACTCCAATTATGGGATTTACCACGACCTGGAACATTGCATATCCTAACTTCTGTTGTCTTAGAAATGTCTGAAACCATTTGCCACACTTGTTCACCACTCAACCTAGAAAGAGGTTCATTTTCCTCAATTCTATTTTTATAAAATGCATCCTTATTTCTCCTAAAAGCATGATTATGAGGTAAAAACTAGCGATGACAATCAAACCAAGACATTTTTTTCCATGTTTCAGTATGAAAGTGTTTGATTTTTTCATGCATGCGGGACATGCAAATTTTCCAACAATACTCCACCCAGACAACATCCCATATGCAGGAAAATCATTTATTGTCCACATCAGTGCAACTCTCAATCGAAAATTTTGCTTTTTCGAGGCATCATATGTTATTACACCATCATTCCACAATTGTTGCAATTCATCTATCAATGGTTGCAAAAACACATCAATTTTTCCTTTTGGATTATGTGGACCTGGAATGATCAAAGTCAGGAACATATAAGGAGTCATCATACATAGCTCTGGAGGTAGGTTATATGGTGTGACAATTATAGGCCAACAAGAATATGGTGTTGTTGATTGGCTAAAAGGAGTAGACCCATCAGCACATAGGCCAAGTCTAACATTTCGAGGTTTTGAGGCAAATTCAGGATATAATTTATCAAAGTGTTTCCAAGTTTCCCCATCTGAAGGATGACACAATACACCTTCTTCCCTACGATTTTCATAGTGCCATCTCATGTGCTCTGCAGATCTCACAGATGCATATAATCTTTGTAGTCTTGGGATGAGCGGCAAGTAATGCAATCTCTTATAGGGAACATCTTTAGAGTTTTTCTTTGATACATTGTGTGCTTTATATTGAGGCTTTTCACAAAATTTGCATTGCCTCAAAGTACTATCATATTTGTAATACAACATACATCCATCGATGCAACAATCTATTTTTATCCTCGATAAACCAAGCCCTACTACAAGTTTCTTTATTTCCCTAAAATTAGATGGAATGACATTCTCAGGATGACTTGACTCTTTCATAAACTTCATCACATCATTAAAACAAGCCTGTGACATGTTGTGTTTAGATTTTAGACTCAACATCGTAATAGCAGCAGACAACTCTGATGTAGTTTTACATCCTGGTCACAATGGTTGCTGAGCTGAATTTAACATTTCATAAAATTTGGCAGCTTCCATATTTGGAGGTTCCTTTTCATTTTGCACAAACCCCGTATCTTGGTGTATATTACCATCTTCGTAACCCCATTGTTGACTACTACAAGGCACTAAATGCATATCAACATCAACATCAACATTCATACTTGTACGAGGGATTCTTTCCCCATGAGATGTCCAATACCAATACCTAGGTGTAAATCCTTTTCGAAGAATGTGAACATTTACTTCATCTTGGGTTAAGTATGCCTCATTTTTACATAGCTTACACGAACACCTTATTTTTCCTTCACTCAAGTAATTAGGTTGTCGGCAAGCAAAATCCATAAATTCTTCAAGACCATTTAAAAATTTAGTGGTATATCCCTTTCGACAAGGAAGAAGCCTATCATACATCCATGCTCGACGTACAGATATCTCCATTTTCAGCTTTTGTAAGAAATTCAATCTTGTCTAGTGAAATGCAATCTCAAATGTAAGAAAGTTGTTGTTATGATGGTTAAATTCATGCAGGGTTTAGGGTAAGAGATTCTCTAACCTTGTCCTTTGATCTTTACCCGAACAAAGTTCGTGTTGATGAATGGACAAGATTCAACTACAAGGATGTAATTAATATATTTCACGTTAGTAGCCAACAATTGTGGAAAAAGTCTTAGACTATACCTACTAATAAATTCTATGCCAAAGAGAGTCTTCACAGTATCAGGATTTTCACTGAAAATAAAGAATAAAATGTGTTAGTAAATCAGTATGAAAGTAAATGAATTCACACTAAAGATGTTACAAAAGTAAATTTTATACATTCAATTATTATAATTTTAAAGTTATTTATAACATAGATTAAGTTTATAAATAAATTATAGTTAAAAAAAATAAATGATATTTTGTTGTTCTAATTTATTTTAGCGTATTAAGATAAACTATGCTTTTTATATATATATATATATATATATATATATATATAGGAAGGCAATAATGTGTTTTGCATCTTTGCAAGACCATATTTACACAACACCTTTGCAAGACAATAATCTAATTTTAACTTTTAAGAAGATATTTTACATGCAGCTTTAATTGATAACAATGGCTGTCAGTCACCGCAGCCAACTTCAAAGCTGCTGCTGATTGCAGTAGCTCAACAGTCTGGTCTGGTTTCAGGTTGAAGAAGTTTTAGTCACATTCATAATGTGTGTATATATGGAATGCTTAATGTGTTTTGCATTGAACCTACACGCTTGCTATTAGGTTAATGGTGATACGGTTATGAATATATTGCATTGTCTGGATAGCAAAGAATATCTGACTAAAGGGCTTAATAAATATCTAAATCAAGCACTTAATAAATACTTATCATATAAATATTTATAAATTATTTTTATAATAAAAAATGAAATCTAACTATTTTTATTTAAATTGTAAGCTATTTTTATAAATTGTCTTAAACACATAAATAAGTTGTAGGTAAACTCTTCTATACATACCCTTAGAAAAAATTTAATTCAACCTGACCCATTCCAACTTTCCAAGTTGATTTAAGCGTATTAACTCATCTTATTTTCATAATAATAAAAAAATGCTGAAAAGAAAAAAAAAAAAAAAAGCTTTATCCCGTGTCTCGCAAATTAAGTGAGGAAAACGTGAAATAAATAAATAACTTTTTTACCAACCAACACAAGAGTAAACCAATTTGACTAGAACTGTAGCAAGCAAAGCTCACATTTACACCTCGATAAATGAGAAAAGGACAAAATACCAAATACTAACACATGGGTAATTAACATCCTCATCCCTTACGATAGAAAATTGATATATATGCATAAAAGGTAAAGGAGGGTAGGAAGAGAATCACAATTTAAAAACAAAAGATAAATGGTTCACCAAACCAGAATTGACATCACTATTGAAAACATTATAAAGCAAGGAAACAGAGGCTCCACTAGCTAATTTTAACCCACTGAACACGTTATCAGTTACTGCCCGTGAACTCTTCCCCCTTCTCTCTTTGGAACTCTCGTCACCCTCTTGGTCCATCCCATTTATTATCAAATCTATACAAAGTAACCAAACCCCCTCTTACAATACCTAGTCTTGTCAATATCCATCCCCAGAATTTTACCTTTCTTTTATGTGGACACATCTCAACTACTTTCCCTTCAACCAAATAAACCAAGGATGCCACTAGATTGCATTATGTCTTACCAATTAGATTTTAATTTAACTATGTTACAGTCAATTGAAATTCAGCACAGGACTGAACATAATAGTTAGTCCAATATCTTTTGACTCAATTCACACAACATTAATTACTAATATAGAATTTAACATCATCTTACAATTTAAATTTTAACTCAAAATAAATATTGTTTCCTACTTTTGATCAAATCTCAAGTTGATGAAAAATCTCCCACAACTTTATGTATGAAATGCCACAACCATCTCAACTCTCAATAACCACATGTCCTAAAGGACAATACAATCAATGGTCACACTCACCATTGATTCGACATTGTTTCTGTTATTCTTTCAGATATATTAAATTATTCTGCCTAAAACATATTCTATTGACTTATTTTATGGGAACTGGGGCTCTTGATAGGTACTTTGCGGGAATGGAGAAGACAAGCTTTTACTTTTAGCTGAAGGCTTACTTAAGAAACATGTTGCTTCACATAGCTTAAACGAGCCTGAAGGTGATCTTATTTCTTATTTGTTATTAATTATTTTGATAAAAAAATCCATCTAGATAAAAGGAGAAGACTACAAAGAGATTTGAGAATAAGATATCCTCCTAAAGAATGAAACAAAAGATATATAAAAACATCAATGAAGCAAAGCTACCCAGTCCATGCACATATCTACAAGGGAGATCTCTATAACAAAACCACCAGCTTTACATCAAGTAGCAGCCAAACTCTAATCCTATCCCAAAGAATCTGCTCCTCATAGAGCCCTCCTTAAAGATATGGGAATTACACTCCAACTCTATGCTCTATTGCATAGGAAATACCAAAACCAGCAAAACTGCTCAAAGATCCTACGACACACCTGACATTTTACTAAGGTGCTAAACAAAGAATTCCATAAAGAAACGACTACACCCACAGGTCATTGTCAAATTTGATGTGGAGCGCTGACCCTGAGTTTGTAACAAACATGACACATCTGAGTTGAAATAGCCTGTGTCCTAGGAACTTGCAACATGTCACTGGTGTGGTATTAATTCTATTATGGACAGCTGTTCAAATAAAGGACTTGGCCTTAGAGGGAGCTTTAAACTTCCAAATAGGTTTATGAAGATGGAGTAAAACTGCATTCAAAGAATGATTTGGCCTATGTGTATGTATTCTAATATACAAAATTGGTTGCAGCTCTTATGATCTACATTTCTATATTGGAACGGCAAGCTAAGTTTGGGGATGCTTTGGAAATTCTCTCTGGAAAATTGGGATCATTGTTGACTATTGAAGTTGATAAGCTATGAATGCAGGTAATCTCAATAGTTTTCTTCCTGTTTTGTAACTTCTGTTTAGTATTTAACTTTTGAATTTTGTATGGTATTTGTTTTGAGTATAAATGGCTATCCAATTAAATTAAGTGATATTGAGCAACAGTAAATGATCAACAGAAAGCACCAGTAAATGAGCAACAGAAAGCTAGGAATCTAGTGAATATAACAACAAAGAAAACAGAGTTTAGGAAACTAGAAAGTAAAGAAGAACAATCTGAAACAGATTTGTTCAATTTACAAAAACAAATTACCATCAAAGCCATTGGTCACGAATTCACCCGATAAGAAAGTTCTGACCAGAGATTTCTCTTATGGACGTCACAGAAGCTCCAATAATAAATCCATTGCTTATTCCTGCGAAGTTGAGAAATGAAAGAAGAAACAATGAATTGAAATGTTCGGCGAATTCGAACTCTGTTGATGCACAGTGAAAAGGAACAAAATCTTGTTGATGCAGTGAAAACGAATGAAGGAATACGGTGATGTTGATGCAGAGTGAAAGGAACGAAAGAGACTCACCATCGAAAAGAAGAAGGTAGGGTTGGCGATGTGAGTGAGAGAGTTGAGATCGGTGTTCTATGCGAGTGAGAGAGCTAAGATGCGTCTTTGAGATGCGTGAGAAATGAGATTTGAGATGGTGAGTGAGAGTGAGATCGTGAGTGAGAGCAAGATGCGTGAGTGAGAGCAAGATGCGTGAGTGAGAGATGCGTGAGTGAGGGCTGAGATTTGAGATGCGTGAGTGAGTGAGAGGGAGATGCGTGAGTGAGAGGGAGATGCGGGAGGGAGATGCGTGAGAACGATAAGAATGAATAAAAAAATATTATTTAATTTAATTTAATTATAATAGTTGTTAATTTAATGAAAAATTTTTCTGGAAATTCTTTTGGGAATTTTCCTGCGAATTTTCCTGTGAAAAAAATTCGCAGGTATTATTTTCTATGGATTTTAAATTTGTATGAAATATTTCCTGCAATTATTTATTTTCAAATAAATTCATAGGAAACAAAAAAATAATTACGAATTTTTCTACCATTTTTTATCTGCAAAAAAAATTTCCTATGATTGATGAAATGGTAGCAAAATTTACAAGAAATTTCTACGGATATATTTTGGTAACAAAATTCATAGGAATTTCTTACAAATTATATTCCGTAGCAAAATTCACAAAAATTCCTGCAATTTGTTTTTTGTAGAAAAATTCGCAGGTAAATAGTATATTTCTAGTAGTGATAACTTTTTAAAATAAGAAAATTTATTATAAAAATACAAACTATATTTTCATGTTTTAAAAAATTGAAAAAAATGTAATACTTCTTATTTACGCAATAAGTAAATAAGATAAAAAAAATTATAATAATAAAAGGACCAATTACCGTATGCATGCATTTCAATTGTTGACTTGCTCATTGTGGGGACAACTAAAGTAAACAAGCTTTTATAACTTTGAAATTTGACCAATACTAATTAATTCCATGTGTACCTTGTTACCAGAATAAAAGACGAAAATAAATGTTTGAACAAAAGCAGAGGTCCACAAGTGTGTGCGACAAGTGACACTGAGATATACAGATACACTTTTTACAAGAATATTGTAATCCGTTTAGGTGAATATCATACTTTAAGAACGTATCCGATTGCATCGATTGCGCTTCATTTCTTGTGAGTGGTCGGTGACATTCCATATAAACAAGTACCAAAAGCTCTTCATACTTTGCCTTTACTAACAGTAAATTATTTTTTCTGTTTGACTTTCATAACTGTTATCATATATGTTTCAAAAGATTGATCATAAATATAGGAACACGCTGATTTACATTTTATATTAATATAATACCCATAACTGAATATTGATTGGATCGGTGGTGATTAATTTTGTTATAATATATTAAAAATAAAATTATATCAAATTAAAATTAAATTAACTTAAATATATTTTTAATCTTAATTAATTTTATTTTATTTTTACAAATTTAAATTATATTTTTAGTTCTATTTCAAAAATAACTTATTTTAATCTCTTATCTTGTGTGGCAAACAAAAAACAAGTCATTTTTTATCTCGTGTATAGTTAAAAATTAAATAATTTTAAAAAAATAACTTGAAGGTAAATAATATCTTTTTATTTTGAATTATACATAAGGATGACTTGTATTATTTTTGTCACATAATATAAGAGATTAAAATTAATTATTTTTAAATATAATTAATATAAAATTTTAAATTTAGAAGATGAAAAATAAAATTGGTCCAAATTTTAAAAAATTAAAAAACATATTTAAGCTAATCTCATAAATTTTTAAAATAATTTCTTTTTTGGTTACCAAAGATAAATAGCAAAACAGCGAAAAATAAAAAGTAATCAAAAGAAACTCTAACTACTGTATGGAAAAGCACACGCTCACTCATCAGCAAAAAAACAAAAATTTTAAAACAAGGATTTCACTCCATTAGCATCAAATTTGGAGAAGTCCACAAATTGGTTTCCCTCCTAAAAGATATCCTAGATTTTTAGTTGTCACCACTTTCACATGAAATCTTTCATCACTGTAAATATGGTTAACATCATGATAGTTGAATTGGATACAAATTATGAATCGAAAAGTCTATTTCTCGAATCGTTTATCGTATCGTGAATTGTAAGATTCATGATCAATAATAAAACATAACATATATATGTATACAATACATATAAAATTACAAATTCATTATCAATAACTAAAAAACATAATTATAGGAAGTATTTTAAGATAAAGAAACATATGAAAATAAAAACATATATATATATATATATATATAATTTTGAAGTCAAATAGCTAACAAAGTGACATATAAGCTTCAAAACAAATAATTATACAAATAAGGACAGTCACATGGCCAAAAAAAGTGGCTGCTACTTGTTGCTACACAAATTCAACAAACAAATTGTTTGCTATTGCACAATTCAGCAACATATCCTTCAAAAAAATAGTGTTGTTGCTTAATAAATTAACAAAAAAAAGTGTTGTTTGCTGAATAATTTCAGCAAACAATGGTTGTTGCTGCTGTTATATAGCATTTTGAAGTCAAATAGCTAACAAAGTGACATATAAGCTTCAAAGCAAATAACTATAGAAATAAGGATAGTCACATGGCCAAAAAAAGTGGCTACTACTTATTGCTACACAAATTCAACAAACAAATTGTTTGCTATTGCACAATTCAGCAACATATCCTTCAAAAAAATAGTGTTGTTGCTGAATAAATTAACAAAAAAAAAGTGTTGTTTGCTGAATAATTTCAGCAAACAATGGTTGTTGCTGCTGTACAAATTTAGCAGTATAGCCTAAAAAAAAACTCTTTCCCATAATCATTCATTATCCTCAAGATCAACATCAGTCAATTCATCCTCATCATCTAATTATTCCCCTTCCTCATTGTCTTTAAATTCATCATCATCTCTTACTTTGGATTTTCCCTTCTCAACCTTGACATTCAAATTTCTTGGACCTATGTAATCAAAAGAAATAAATAAGTTGCAGTTCTAGTTTGTTTTATGTTCTAATTTCTAAATATAAATAATTACCTCTCTTCCTTTTCTTGCTTGGAGCTCCCTCATGAACATCAAAACACTCATGTGCATCCATCCATGAAGCATCAATTGGTAAATAAGGATTTTCTTTTTCGGTGATCCATGAATCATTTGATTCAATATCAGACAAGCATATCGGATCATAGGTATCCCCCTTCTCTTCTCTACTCTTTTTCCTCATCTCAAGTTGAAGATTATATTTAACAAACACAAGTGCATTTAATCTTTGTTACTCCAATCAATTTCTTCTCTTAGTATGCACTTGGTCAAATGTACTCCAATTCCTTTCGCATCCTATGGCACTACATGTGAGACTGAAAATTCTCATGGCTACTCTTTGTAACTTTTTACCTTCTCCACCATAACTCTCCCACCAAAGAGCTATAAAAACAAAATGTACAATTAGAATATAATTAACAAAGTATGCAAGTTATGCTTACTTTATAAAGTATAAACAAAGTAAAGTGGTAAAGCCTAAAGTAAAGAGATACCCGGTTGTTTCTTATCTCTAGTATCTATTGCCATGTTCATTCCAAAAAGCCCCTTAGCTCCCTTAAATTTTCAAGTTGTTGATCCATTGCAAATCTTGTTCTTCTATCTGGAACCATTCTTTCAAGAGTTTCATATAGACCAATCAACACCTTGCTATCCGGATTGAAGTTTTTGTCATAATGATACCTAACCAAATAAGAAATAAGTTACTAGACACACAAAATAAAGTAATACTTAGATGCAAATAACTTACCCAGGATTGAGATAATAGGCAGCTGCATAAAGAGGTCTATGTAGTTGCAAGTTCCACTTAGTGTCAATAATCTTCCACACTTTTTTATACCTTGACTCTTGCTTTTGAAAATGTTTAGCAATCTACTCTTTCGCCCTATCCATTGCTTCATAAATGCATGGCATGACTGATTTTGAATCACTGTCTACAAGTCTTAACACTTTTACAATTGGAATCACACACTTTAGGCAATATGTGATAGATTTCCAAAATCTACCATCACTCAACACTAGGTTCATCACTTGCTTAGCCTCACTTTTACTATCATGTAAACTAGTAGCCCATTCCTCTGATGTAAACATAGATTTAAGAGCATTCTTTTGTTGCTTAATGTAATTTAATGTAAGATAAGAAGTTGCAAACCTTGTCACAGCTGGTCTTGCCAATTCCCTTCCCTTAGAATATTGTCTATATAAATTAAGAACCCATGTATGCCTATATATGTAGGTAGTGATTTTCTTTGGATTGACAATGATATTATAGAATACCGGAAGCTCTCCAATGCCCTCAAGAACTAGATCAAGGCAATGAGCTGCACAAGGGGACCAAAATAATTTAGTTCTCTTCTCCATTAAAATCCTCCTAATTGTCACAAGATTAGCAACATCGTCCGTCACAACTTGGACTACATTCTCCTCCCCAATTTCTTCCACAATGCTGTCCAACAACTCAAACATTTTTTGTCATCCTTTATCACATTACTAGTATCAATAGACTTCATGAAAACACTCTCACTTGGACTATTAACAAGAAAATTAGTAAGTGATCTTTCTTTCCCATCCGTCCAACCATCACACGTCAAGGTGCATCCCCATTTCTTCCATTTGTTCTTATATTTGTCTAGACTTTTGTGGATATTATCAACCGCCTTCTTCAAAAAAGAAACCCTCACCTCATGATAAGTAGGAGGCTTTAAACCTTTACCATTTTCTCCAACAACTTTCAACATTTGGACAAAAAGAGGACTCCTTACCAAATTAAATGGTAATGCATTACCATATATGTAATTACAAATTTCTTGAATTGCAACATCCCTATCTTTACAAATTTCATTCATTGTCTTTTGTTTGACAACTTTAGATACCCACTCCTTTCCTTTTGCTACTTCTTCCAAACAATCAAGGTTATTCTCCTCTTTTTTTTTTGTCTTTACTTTCCAATAGCTTGACAAACATTTCCTTAACATCATCCTGAACACTTGTACAAGGACTAACATTTATCTTTGTTACAGCAAGATGATGTTTCATTCTTGCAATCCCACCCAAACAAGCATGAAAACAATATTTACATTTCACTTGAAGTCTATTTGGAGGGATACTTTCACAATGTTGTCATGTAATATCATCCTCTTTCTTTTTTGCTTGACTCATTCTCTAATAACACACAACCAATAGCAACAAACCAACAGGACAATCCAACAAAAAAAAAAATAACAAGTCGGCAACAACAAAGTGAACAAACCAAAAAAACCAACAGCAAATGCAGATCACGTCCCAACAATAGCAACAGAGTGTAGAAACAACAACAGTAACAAAGTGTAGTAGAAACAGAAACGTGCTATAAAAATAGTGCACCTAGTGTAGCACACCCACACATTCCAGCAAGACGATGAAAATAGAAAAACATAAACAACATGAACAAAAATAGAAAAAAAATGAGAACGCACAGTAGCACACCACTTTCTAGCGCACAACAGAAACAGAGCATGAACAAAGGAGGAGACAAGGAAACTCGTGCTATAGAGGAGGGGACAACATAGGACCATACAAAGAAGGAAGGTCGCCATTTCCCACGTTTTTCCTTTAATTTTTGGAAAATAAAATGCGTTTTTGTTAGGGTTTTTGAAATCGGGTAACGAACGACTCGACCCGCCTAGAGTGCGCAACTCAATTGAAGCATAATCGCAAGATTCACCTGCAAATCACGATTCATGCGATTTTGCAACAATACAAATGATTCAGTTTGCGATTCGAAACCAAAAATGATACAGTTTGCGATTCGTATCGTTTAGGTTGCGACTCGTATCGAATTGCATGAATCGTATCAAGATTCATGCAATTCTAACTACCATGGTTAGCATACCAATGATGACCTAAACGATATAAAGATTAGCAACTTGGAGAGAATCAGAAAGTAGAGCTTAAGGTTGTCCAACAATGTCATGATCTCAAAGCAAACAGAACTTTAGCGATCTCAACATTGTTGCTAAACCCCAAAGAGAACTGACCCTAATGTTTTTGGACAAATCCATAAAAGCCCGCCTTACCTAACGTAACACTTCTATCTACATTAAGAATAACATGCCCATATTTGGGCAAACCCATAAAATCAAACAATGTTGCTGAAGCGAAGATTGGCAGCATGCTGAAAACATTTATTGTATAACTTGTACGAATAACATGCCTAACAAGAACCTATCTCACCAAGTGAGTGGGACATCATAGGTTTTACTCTTCCAGGATCATCCAACAAATCCTTGTTTTTCTTAGTAGATAGGATCAGAAAGAGTTCCAATTCTCTAGCTCCTATTCACTCGCTCAATGAGGTTATTCCTCACTTAGTAAATGGAGTCACAGTGGCTTTGACAAAGAGTACCAACTCTTTGTTACAAGTTCTCACTCAACAAGTCTTCCTGCTTGCCTAGTGGATGACTTGATAGAGAGTTCCAACTCTCTATTACACACTTTGCTTAGTGAGGCTTCCCTCTCACTCAATGAATAACATGACAGAGAGTTTCTAACTTTCTATTTCCCATTCTCACCTAGTGATTCCTCTTGCTCGCCAAATAGAAATCTAGGGGAGCAATTGGCTAGTGAATCAAGGTACTCGCCCAACAAATGATCCCCTATTGGAGGTTTTCTCCTCTTCAACATGCTCTCGCCCAGCGAATATAGAATTTTGTCCAACGAGTGCGATGAACAACAAAATCTCAATTCTATGATTCTGCACCAAAACTCAATAAATTCTAAAGAGCACTTAGGGTTTTTATATTGTTTCATCTTCTCTATCAAATTCATCCATAAAACTAAATAGAAAACTTCTTAATTTCTCAACAAAGCACATCAATCATAAAAGTCCTCAATTTTCCATTCAACCAAACAAACAATAACCCTCACAGCAAAATTTACAATCTCATAATACAACCACAATTGATAAGGAAAACTTATGGAAAAACATATAAGGATGCAACACTAATCCAAGGGGTGTTTAATCCCCTTTAAAGATCACCGAAAACATACAAAAATTAGGGTCTTAGGGATGATTCTTTTACCCATAATGCATACTGGTACTTCACAGTGAGATAATTTCACTCCCCTTCTTACCTAGAATGTCGGCTCTAAGCAAAAGTCTTGTTCCTCATAGTCATACTTCTTGTTCCTCCTCCAAGTCCTTCCAAGGTTCATTGTCTTTAACCCTTTAGAGACAATGATTTGTTACGAGCATAACGTGCAAACAAAATAGTCCCCACATCTCTAGTGGAAGCTCTAACAAATGAGAAAATAAAAAATAAAAATAGACTATCATAGGTTCAATGTTTTGCATCAAACTCATCTTATTTGGAGGTTTTACTGCCTAACCTATTACTTGGTATCTCACTCCTTATATAAGAGAAGAAGATGATGCATGAGCTTATGTTGCTTGATGTGAGACTTGAGTTATCCCACTCCTTATATAGGAGAAGGAGGTGATGCATGAGTTTATGTTACCCGATGTGGGACTTGAGCTTTTATTGTAATTGAATGACATATTTTACTTAATTTAATTCATTAAAACAAAACATATATTTCTCCCAAAATATTATTTCATTAAATTACAAGTATAAATCATTCAAACGCTTAATAATACTTAATAGTAATAAAACAACAATATTTACAAATAATATAATAAATAGAATAAAAATTAAGGTGTTACAATTAGTAATAGATAGAAACAAACATATAATTACACAATCATAATATAACTTAACTCAAGCATCTCACATAATAATCAAATATGTACATGACACAATGTTCTTCCAACTCTACTTCGTATGCATGTGATACCATTACACTTTACTCAAGAAAGTAGATTAGGATTACATACACAACGTCAGATGAAGTAGAACGCCTCACTAGTTGGCTTTAATACTTAGCATTGTCGCTTGAATGATATTGTTAGGTGACTATTCAGGTTTATCATACCCCTCATGGGATCAACATGTAATTAAGGTTTTCACACCTAACATTACTATCCCTATGGTCGGGTTGATAATCCCTTAGGACCTCCACCACCCCAATTCATAAATACTTACTACTTGCATAATTAATCTCTATGATATGATGCATGTTTCATACATATAATGCATACAAAATGTTCTCCTAAACTCTTTATTACAACATAAGTGAGCACTATTTTTGCTTCTCTCAAGATAGGTTACTTGTCACATGAATATCAATGCAAATATCACATCCTAAACACATAATCTCAAACTTCTCAAACACAACCATCCTCAAGTCATATCATCATTAATTCACAACATAATCTCACATCACTCGCCTATTATAACAATTACCTATTTGATATTTATGACCTGTATATCAATTCTTAAGTTCTTGGTATTATCTCCTTCATTTCCTCTTACACATCTATGATCTTGTAGAGTATAAACACGACATCTAGAGTTATCCTAATCTAATCAAGTTGATTTTATCTCATTTGAAATATAAGAAGATTACATAGAACTTCTATGTTGACATTGAAATTTGGTTTGATCATCTACTATGTCTAAACTCATGGGGAAGATGGAATTATTACCTAATTTTGACAACTTGACCTTTTCTCACTAATTTGATCATAACTTTAGTTATAAAGGTTATTTTTTGGTGAAACCAAAACCCTTAGTTAGCAAACATCTAGGGCTACATTTCATATGAATACTAGTAACTATAATTCGATCATATTCATAACTCATTTTACTCGTAAAGATAATTTATGATAGAAAATCATTACCTAATATCTTGGGTTACAAAAGCTCTTTAGGTGAAACTAAATCCATTATTTATCTAACATCCCACCATCTTTCCTATGAAGCCACTAAGCCCACCATCTTCATAACTCGTTTTACTCATAAAGATAGTAACACCTAAACATAATTCATTTCATTAATCTCTAGACTATACAAAGATTATTCAAAACTACACCAAAAACTCAAGAGTTCAAATCCTAAAAAGAAATTTTCATTTTTTTCTCCCAAAACAACCATTAAACAAGAATATCATATTATGTATGATTCATAAGACACATACATCTCTGGAAAATCCACATTTCCTCTCATAATCAATTTCATAATTTTAAAAATTACAAAAATAAAGTAAAATTGAAGTCTAGGACCATCTCCTCTACCCACAACTATTGTCATGACCATGAACAAGATGATCACATTCTCCCTTAATTAACTCAACACAAAGGATCCATAAACAAGAGAAAATAGGAGATTCAATAACAAAGCTCATGAAGTTACAAGAATGAGACTGTAATTAACATGAAAGGAACAAGGTTAGCATCAAGGACCATTCTAAATCATAATTGTAATGAAAGGGTGACCGAAAAATGTCTCATCCCAAGGACGACGGTGATGGTTTGACAATAACTTTGACGAAATGAAAATTATTTACATATGCGAAATTAGAGAATGTATTGGTACAAAGAATACAAATTTCAAAATTTAAAATAACAATATCTTATAAATTCCATATATGCAAAGCATTTAATAGATATTTTTAAGTATACCATCAATAAAATAAATTTTATAAAATAACCAATTTAATTAACAGTTTGGTCTGAAAAAAACTAGTTCAAATTTCATCAATGATACACAATTATAGTTCATTATATAACATTTAAGAGAGAATTAGAATTAGACTTGTGTACCTAATATCATAGAGAGATATCTTTAGTCGATTTCATTAAGGACTAGGAAAGAAAAAAAAAGTCTGAGAATGACTTTGTGTGAGGCTAAGGTTTCACACATTGAATTTTTCTTTTAATGGGAAACAGTTTTTACGGCCACAGTATTGGTATAATAGGGTAAAATATTTTAAATGAAGAGAGATTTCAATAATAGATTATGGATTTTGAGGAAAAAGAGCTATATCAAGAACAAAATTGTGAAGGTCTTTTCGATTTTTGAAGGCATGTCAACAAAAAAATTATTAAGATACAAATCAGTTATCCTAAAATACTATTATGGAAATTATATAAAATATTTTTCAACATTAACATACGTCACATGAGAGTAGAGATATTTCATCGGACATTATATGAGTAGCTTTAAGTCCCTAACCTATCATATGACATCCAAAACAAAGCTAAATTACAATACTATCAATTAGTGAAGTAATATAATTAAACTAATAATCTCCATATAATTAATATATTTAATAGCTCAAAAAAATAATTTAAATAATCATTTAATATTAATCGAACATCAAGTAAATAATGTAATAATGAGGTGACCATGTTAGTGTCTAAACGAAAAATGAGAAACTAAATAGTCCCAGTGTTTATTAATATGAAATTTTCGATACATAAAATTTACATAACTAGTTCCTTGTATTTTTCTTGTTAATTTCTGGTTCCTAAAGTCAATCGGAAGCGTGTTCCCAATTGTTAGGCCATATATTCACAACCTATTAATTTTTTTCCTTAAATCTCTCTTTCAACCTATTCCTTAACGCATTTTTTTAATGGTATTTTTTCTATTAGTTGAAATTTATTAAAAACTATAAAATTTTTATAAGTTTGATATTTTATTTAACAAATTTCTTTCATAATTTTATATTTTTTAATAAATATTAACCAATAAAAACATATTCAAAAAATGTGTTAAAAAAAATATGTTGTTAACCATTATACTTGTACGGACATATTTTCTTTTAATAAATTTAAGGCTCTATAAATATAAATGGTTGATATTTTTAATTCTTATAACTTATTTGTGACTTTTTACAATATTTTTCATCTCTTGTTTCGATTCTTTGTTATAAATTCACCATTAAGAGAAGTGTAATATGTTTTACATGTAAACATAATTATTTTGGTTTTATTTTATCACAAAATATATTGGTTTTGAATTTTAGTCCAAGTAAATATAATAATTTTTGTTTTTCATCATTGTATTTACACTCCTATTAAAAAGAATATAGTTTTTAATTTTAGTCCTTAATAATTACCATCGCAGTTATTGCAGAGATTAACAGCATTATTTTAGGATGAATTAAAAACAAATTTCACTATATTTGTAACGATATAAAATATAGTTAAATCTAAATTTAGAAAGGTAGGATAGGAACAACAATATATTATACGAAAATATAAACGATACTTACGAGAATTGTATTTCCAAAGCACAATGTTGTCACAATTAGATTGATTGACTGAACAATTTGAAAATTTATTTTTATCAATCATAAGTGGAAAGTATCTACGACTAAAAGTAATTTTTTATTAAAAATCGTAAGTTTATCAACTAGTAAATATTTTTCTTCAAAGATATTTTTTTCAAATTCAAATATCGGATTCGAACCTTGCCATATTTATTAAATTAGAAATATACATCTAAAATGGATCATTTAACTTTAAAATTGGTCTTGCAAAAAATTTATTGAAACAAGCTTAACCAGTTTAAAATTGGGGAAATTGGCAAAACAAAAAGTATTTTGAACTTATTTGCTTGAGAATGATTTGTTTTTTAATTTCAAAACTCAAATTGTTGATATTATTTTAATATAATATTATGATGATAGAAAATTATATCAATTATATTTATTTATTTATTAATTGTAATTTCTTAATAAATATTATTGTATGTTATAACATTTTTTATTTAGTTTTACATTAAATATTATATATTATATATTATGAGTTATGATCTATGAGTTATATATGACCTTTGAATTATAACATTTATAAGTGATGTTTAACTTTTAAATCTTGAGCCACCGTCTCTATCAATTTAATAACTAATCCAATTTTAAAAACCTTATCCGAAAGCATTTAATCAAGCCCCTCAAAATTTTCATTTAAATATGAAATTTTTTAGAAAGGAAAAACAAAATTATTTAAAGAGATTGATTCTTTCCATTTTTCTTCTAAAATATACATCCTAACTCAATAGAATGCCACAGACTACTATTTTATAACAAGGACCCTTCATACCGTTAACTCCAAACAGAGTTCCTTTCCGTTAAGGATATATATTTTCTGATATCAACGATTTTGCTTATTTCTTTCTTTATTTTTGTTTTGTTTGACTTTGGTGAAGCAATTTAAGGAAGAATCATGAAAAATAAATACAAACGTTATTTATATAAATTTAGAACTTATAATACTATTTGCTAGCTCCTAATAAATTGATCGCGTGGCCTAATGGATAAGGCGCTCGCCTCCGGAGCGGGAGATTGTGGGTTCGAGTCCCATCGAGATCGAGTACTTTTAATATTTTTGTAATATCCATTTCCAAGCTACATTATATCAAAATGAATTATAAAAATCACTTTATTAAGAAAGGTAATCTGAATTCATTAGTATGTATCTATAACTACTAAAAACCCATGAAAAAACACGTATGTATCTTCAACCCATATTTTATATTTAACTTATTATTTCTCATAAATTTAACATGCTAGTTAAATAGTGGACCTATATATACTTGACTAATTTTTATATATTTGAATTTATTGTTTCAAACTTTTGTATTTTTTAATTATTAGGTATAATTTATTTGAAATATATAAAAGTTTTATAATTTTATCATTTATGTCTCTATATTTATATATATGATGATAATTATAATTATTAATTTTTATTTTTTTAAAATAAATTGTCCCATTGGCTTCGGATCGAAGATGTGCCGTTGCAGTTAAATAGAATTATTGTTTACCATTTTATGAAAATTTTCAATAAAACTACATTGGGTCTCAAGACTAAAACCAGCTCACACATTATATTTATTTTTTATTCAATTATTATATTCAGAATCAAATTTTTTTTAATGGAATTACAACACATTTATTTATATTACGTAATAAAAGTTTATACATGTTACATGGACAATAATTCATACAATAATTTACATATTATTTTTTGTATCTGTCTCTTTCCACTACATCACTAATTACACTACACAACTAGTAAGTTTTAACATCGATTCTTTTACATCAGTTTTGAAAGAGTTGATGTAAACAAAAGTATAGTGACATTTTTACAAATATCGTATGTTTATTTACATGTGTTATTTAAGAACCAATGTAAAAAATATTTTAAAATACTTTCACACATTACAAAACTTAATCTGTTACATTCAAAGTGCACTTTGGCAAAGAAAAAATGTTGTCTGAACAAAATTATACTCATTCGAAACTCCACCGGTTAAAACTTTCATCAATATCACCATCTATCCACAACTTTGTCAATGCCTTTTTTAACCTATATAAAAAATCCTTTTTTAGCATTGCACACTTCTCTCGCTAATATATATATATATAACATTTAAAAAATGTTACAAAAAAATATTAAAAAATATTACCTATTAGTTTTGAGAATATCTTAACAAAACAACAACAACAACATTAATAAGGATGACGAGGATGACGATGATGATGATAACAATAATAATAATAATGACGACGATGACGATGAGGATGACGAGGATGACGATGATGATGACGAGGATGACGATGAGGATGATGAGGATGATAACAATGACTATGATGACGGTGACAATGATGATGATGAGGATGATAAGGATGACAATGAGGATGATGGCGATGATGATGATGAGGATGATGACAACGATGACGATGATGATGATTGTAATAATACTACTACTACTACTACTAATAATATTTAGTTTTAATTAAATAAGCAAATTTACAAGAAATTAATTGAGTATAAATGAAGTCTATGTTTTATCTTTATAAGTTATTAGATTGTGATTACTAATTATTTGAGAGATGAGTCATATACTCTTAAGTGTCACATTGAGCCAAACCAATCTTTCAAGAGGACAAAATTTGTTTATCTCAAAGTATCTTTTATGATCAATGAAATTAGTTGTCCAATAATCTCATGAAATCCTACATATGTAAAGGTATCTCGAAACACAATTAAATTTCTAAATTTATATCTGTTGAACAAGTGGAAACCCACCTAATTAACTATATAAATAGAACATACCCGCACTCCTATATTTCTCTTATTTTCCCCTCATATCCGTCACCCCTTTTCACTTACAACAACATAACAAGACAACACCTACCCTATCATAATAACCATCTTTGATCTTCTCATTTGTGAGACCTCAAAACTGTCCGGGACCAAGTCTCCAGCACGTCTTCATGGGCCCCACCATGACTCACGCTGAGGAAGAGACCATGGGGTAGTGGAATCAGCTCCCACAACCAGGTAACTGCCATGACAGTGAGGGAATCATGGGATTATGGGGAGTTACATCAGGCCAGCCTCAGGGCCTATAAAAGACCCTACGAAAAGAAGAGCACGGGGAAAATTGAAGGGAGAAAGAAGAGGCTAGTGAGAAAAATTGTGCGAGAGAGAACCGGCAAGTGAGAAAGAGAGAAAGCGTGAAAGCGAAAAAACTGACGATTGCTCGAAGGAGATCAGGCAGGAACCCCAAGGGCGGATCGAAGGAGAAGCGAAAGTACTAAACGAAAGGAAGAAGGGGCTTAACTCCTCTAGATACCAGGTTAGTACCATGCGTTCATAAACATTCCCTTAGGTTAAAACCTTGCCCCCTTTGAGTAAAACCGAAACCAAATCTCCCATCTTCTTCCCTGTTGCAAGGGCCGAGTCCATCTCGGCCCGTTGGTCAAGACGACCCGCCCCTACTGTTGAGCAACTTACCTGAACCTATCATGATCTTCGCTGGCCGAACCCATCTCGGCACACTTGCCGAGATGAGATAGTCTCACCCCACCAAAGCCCTTCACACTAAGGCTATGTCTATCTCGGCCCCACGTGATGAGTCACCGTCTCAAAATTACCCTTCACAATGCCGAGTACGTCTCGGCCTCAATAAGGCTAGGCTGACACGAGTCGGCTTTGCCTTCCCTTGATCCCATAACCTACTAGAACTACGTGGACTTTGACTCCTCTAAAGCCAAGGTACATATGAACAGAAGGCATACTCCTATCAAGTCATGAAATCCAAAAAAACCAAAAAAACTCTACTTTTACCCCTGCTACTCCATGAGCCATATAACCCCTAAGCATGAGCATCATTTTCCCTTCCTTTGTGACTAGCCAAGGGTAAGTATCAGGTGATAGACGTGTTGGGACACCTTATGGTCCCTGCGCGTAACCAACTCCCAAATCCATAACTTTGATTCCTAGACCAGCCTTTTCCATCAGGTTTCCTGGCGTTCCCTAAACCAAAATGTCGGTGGCGACTCCTAGTGGCTGAGTTGATGTCGGCCACGAGTTGGCCGAGGTGATCTCGACTCTGCCTATTTACACCCATGTTAGGCCACGTCATAATTTAGGTTGTGACATCATTCTTGGCTTTTCCACTAACACACACAAATCCTATCCTTCCTTCTTTCACTTTTGAATTTTCCCTCCTCATAACACCCCTCCCCCTCCACCCACACACATAACCACCCTTTCTCTTCTCATTCTCGGCTTCTCCACTAGCACATACACAAACCTCACCCTTCCCTCTTTCATTTTTCACTTTTCTTCCCTTCCAACACACACACACACATACACACTTTGCTTCTCCTCTCTTGCAATCGTGTGCTTTTCCTTTCTTACAATTGTGAGCCACCAAGGGTAAAGGAGGGTGAAATTCTCCTTTGAAGCCATACACACACACTTTGCTTCTCCTCTCTTGCAACCGTAAGTCACCAAGGGCAAAGGAGGGGGAAATTCTCCTTTGAAGCCATGGAAGGACATGATCTTATTCCCCTTTGAAGCTCAATTTCCCTCCTTTAACCCACCTTTATCTTTCCTTAATTAGCGGTAAGCATGGATTTCGTTGTATTTTCCTTTTTATTTAGCTTGTTGTGCTTGCATGTTCTCTTTCCCTTAATCAAAAGCCACATTCAAACCCATAAGTGTGTTCTAATCATCAACTTCTTCATTTTGATAGGCTTAAATTGTTGTTATGCATACTAAAGTGAAAACTACACTACTCAAAGCTTGGGAACTTTATGAGAGAGGAATGATGAATAAACCTTGTATTGCTTCCCAAAGCTTTCCTACATGCTCTAGGTAAGGGCAAGTGAGGAGTTACATAAAAGAAAGCATAGGGAGAGAGTTAGGAGTTCCTTGCTCCTAGTAGTTTATTATGAGTTTTACGAAGTATTTATGATCTAGTGAATTTTTTGTGTATGTGTTGCCATGTTTAGTAATTTGTTTATGATGAAGTGTTTAAGAGAGTTAAATTATTCCCTAAGGCTTGGCAGAACTGTTAGTTACTCTATGGTTGAGGTGAATGATTAGTGTAATTTTCATAGTTTGACTTGTGGAGTTGAACTTTGGCATTAATGTAACACCTAGTTTTTATTTTATTTTATTATTGGTTGTAAATATTGTATTTTTAAAATTATTAATAAGTGATTTAATTATTTTATTATTAAATAAATAATATTTTACGAGAAAATTTTAAATTGAATTTTAATTAATTAAATTAAGAAAATAGGCCATTTAAATATGGTAAAAGTTTAAGTCACACATTGGGAAACATAAGCTCATGCATTACCTCCTTCTCTTATATAAGGAGTGAGATAACTCAAATCCTACATTGGGCAATATAAGCTTATGCATCATCTCCTTCTCCTATATAAAGAGTTGAATACCAAGCAATAAGGAAGGCAAGATAGCCTCTAAACAAGTTGGGTTTGATGCAAAATATTGAACCCATGATAGTTTAATCTTTCTCATCTCTTGGATCTTACTCTAGAAATGTAGGGCCTATTTGTTTGGGTTTTATGCTCATAAAAAATTGTCATCCCGAGAGGTTAGAAGAGGAAGATGGGCAGTTCGAGCCCAATTTTTGAGCAAGCCACGCTCAGGCTAGCATGACTATGCTAAAAGAAGCAGCATGCTCGTGTGGCCAAGTGCTATGGGAGCACGCCTATGCTCATCATGGGTTGTCATAGGGAGCTACAAGTCCCATTTTAGGGCTATATAAAGGAGCAAGGACTCTTATACAATTGAATTAATTTTCTTAAACACGTGATTTCAAACTAGAGAGCCTATAGAGGAAGGAGAACCTCTAGAGGGAACCCCTAAGGAACAAGAAGAATGACCTTGAGGGATGTGTATTCTACGTCTATGCTTTTCCAAGTAAGAAGGGGAAAGATTTTTATCTCACTATTTAGGTTACCTTCATGTAAGATAGGTAAAGGGGTCATCATTAGGACCTCGATTTTGCATGATTTTTGAGGGTTTATAACGGGGGATTAAACCCCTGCATTAGTGTCGCATCGTTGTCTATGATTTTTGTTGATTTTGGTGTGATAATTTGCTATTAATTGGTGAATTTTGTAGCTGTTGTTTCATGTTAAGGTTTGAGGTTGTTTTGGGGATTTTTGTGTTGAATGAAATTGGATAAGATTGAATGTTGTTTCTTGTGTGTTTTTATGTGCTAAATCCATAAAGTATAGGAAAGCTTAGATTATTTAAGTTTCTTGTTTAATTTTGAGAATTTGGTTGAGTTTATGCAGAATCGTGAAACGTGAACTACAATTCGTCACCTCTTGTTGGGCGAGAGTGCATCGAAAAAAGGTTTATCTTACGTGGGGCCTATTTATTGGGCAAGTGCGAGACTTGCTAGCCAAATACGAGCCCTAAAGCTCACTTGCTAAGCAAGTAGGGAGGCTTGCTAAGCAGTGCATAACTGAAGGCCTATTAGTCATGGTGATGAAACCCTAGGATCCACAACCATGACCTAGTTCAAGTAGAATCCAAACATTAGCCATTTCTAACATGAATTGAAATTTTGGAAGAAGAAAGGTGCAAAACGGATTGAGGAAGAGATGATTCGCCAATAATTCCTAAGAATTAGATAAGAATTATAGAGATTCTCCACAAACATCATGGAAGCTTGATAAAAATTGATTTCTTTGTGCAAGACAGGAGTAGAGAGAAAATGCTCTCAAAGTGCTAAGGCACAAATTCAATTTCATCAAAAGTTTTTACACTAATTATATTGGAGGTTTATATAGTTCCTTCTTAATCCTAATTAAGGTCCAGAATCCTAATTAAGGTCATTAATTGAAGCCCAAGGCCAAACAAGCCTAAACATAAGTTGGATGGCCCAAAACGAAAAAACCTACATGACCCTTACGTGATGTGACTTTTGGAAGCAATTTTGGAGCAGAAATAGTGTGAACTGGATTGAGTGCTGAAAATTAAATTTTATATATCTTTCTTAGCTTTCCAATGACACCAAGTTTGTCCAATTCGGAGGTATGTTGCTTCAGACACATTTGATTTGGAAAAGTATGTCGGGGACAGAAGTTATGACGAGAAATTAGCGACTGAAACTACGTTATCTAAGAAAACAGTCCTAAAATGAGCTTTGGTCCAAGGCTAAGTTATCCTAATAAATATGTACTCAAAGTAGTATGAAAATACATGGAAGATAAGGTTTACTCCAGCCTTAAACAAAGCCACCTTGGCAATTGGAAAAATTATACAATTTAGGTGCTCATAGTGCTTCCTTTTGACTCTTAAGCATGACCAACTTTTTGGTGCACTTCCTCTTTAGTTCTCTTGAGCCTTCCCATAATCATAGTATCTCTAAGTACATGGGTTTCTATGTCTTTTAAGTTTTCTTTATCTCTTTGACTAGGGCCTTTTAAGGGAAAGACCTTATTCCTTCTTGGTTCTCCTGTTGGCCTTTGACTATGGTCAACTTGTGGCTTCTTTCCTTGAGACTTCTTGAGTTTACCCTTTGTTATTAGACTCTCAAATGTAGGGTAGCTTCCTTAACCTTGTCCTCTTGTTGTGTAGGGTAACTTAAAAATATCATGCAAGGAAATAATATAAGTTGTAGGCAAAAGCCATGGCAATGGGTTCCTTGGCACAAGTGCACAAGCTTCTTTAGGACACATGGTGCTTCTTGGAATGTGCAGGCCAAAAGTTTACTTGACATTAATGCCATGTCCAAACCTCTCCATAGCTTATTTCACACCTACAAAAAGAGAAGGTTCATAAGACAAGTGAATGTCATAAGGAGTTAGCAAACAATTATCCTTTTTATGAACATAACTTTCTTAATTCCTCTCATCCCTAGGCTTAGAGTTTCCTTTTTTGTTCTAATCTCTCTCTTTCTTTTCTCTCCGTCTTTTCTCTTTTCTTTTAGCTCTTTATTTTCTCTATCACTCTTGATTTTCTCTCCCATTTTTTCATTCCCTTTTACTTTTCTCTTCTTAGCATCACTCTTGCTCTCTTTTTTCTTTTTTTATTTTCGATTTTGATCCTCTTGCACCTCACTTGGAGACAAATGTTTAAGCACAAATCTTTACCCCATATGTATAAAAGTGAAAAGGTTGGTGACTCTATCATGGATCACCTTCTTATCAAGTTGCCAAGGTCTTTCTACTAATAAATGTGTGACTTCCATGGGAACCACATCACAAACCACCCTATCTTCATATCGTCCTAGGGTAAACATGACCTCGACTTGCCTATCCATAAGCAACTCACCTTTCTCACTTAGCCATTGGAGCCTATACGGTTGCGTGTGAACTATGATAGGAAGAGCTAGCTTCTTCACAAGCCTCTCACTAGCTACACTCACACAACTTCCCCATCTATAATCATAGAGCATAGGTTCCCCAAAATAAGACACTTAGAGTGGAAGATGTTCTCTCTTTGTGTCTTGACCTCCTCCTCGACATTGCTATTCATAAGCCTCCTTACCACAAGCAAGTCCCCCTCCTAGTGAGATCCATTACTTAAGCTGTTATACTTATTAGAGGTGCTAACCTTTTCTATAAAACTCTCACTCCTAATCTCCCTATCATTTTCCTAGACACTTGAAGCACTTAATGCTACTAGTTCTAGGAGGCATATCCTTCTCTCTCTCTTTACCCTTTCATCCACTACTTCCTTCATACGTCTTTCTAGATGCACTCCTCCTTCTATGTTGCATCTCTACCTTAATGGCTTGATGGACTAGCTCACTTAGGTTCCTATAATGTTGTAGCTCCATAACATCTTGGATTTCTCTCTTAAGGTCATGTAGGAACCGTCCCATTGTAGCCTCCTCACTCTCATTTATTTGAGAACCCAACAAGTCCATTTCCATCCCCTTATGATATTCTTCCACACTATATGGTCTTTGGTGAAGCCTTTGAAGCTTAACATGCAAGTACTAAATATATAATGATGGGACAAATCTCTCTCTCATCAAACGCTTCATGTCTCTCCAACCCTTACAGGGTCTTCTTTTATTACTCCTTATCTCCTCTAACACTTAATTCCACCATACCAAGGCATGTCCATAAAACTCTAGAGTGACAAGTCTCACTACCTTTTGGCCATAGAGATCGAAAGAGCTTACATTTGATCCACCATGAGTTCCCAATCTACATACTCATTTGACTTGCAATCTTCAAAAAATTGAGGGATTTTGCACTTAGACATGTGGAACTCCTCCTCCCTAGGTTCTCTCCTCTTGTACCATGTCTCTCCCTTCTCTCTTCCCTCCTATTCCTCTCCATCCTTACATCTCCCTCACACCTTTCCCCCATGGAAGACCGTGAGCTCCTCCACTACTCTCACTCAAGTTATCTCCTTCATAACTTCACTCAGTCTCATGCATAGAAGTTATTTTAGGCCTCCCCTCCTTCCCCTTGCTTAAGACCTCAAACTTGGCATTGACACTTTGAGTGTCCTTTGGGAACAAATCAAGTCCCTTACCAACCTTATCCAACTTCTCTCCTAACTCTCTAATGTAGCTCATAATAAATTTGGAGTTAAAGGACAATTTTTCCCAATCTATGCTAGTTGTCGTCATGACTTCTTTCTTACCTTTTTCTCCCAAAATAAACCTCTCAAACCTTCTTTTAACACTACAATATAGAGGAAAAAAAAAAGCACAAGAACAATCAATAAACTCACCACTCATCTAAGTGTTTCACTCTTCGCTCGTTTCTCACTCTTTTGTAGCTTTTTTCTAGTGTGATCTCTTGCCTTTTTCCACTCAACCTTCACTCATATCTTGAAAAAGAAAATCACTTTCTATAATCAAACAAGATAGCTTCAAGTGAAAGCCAAACAAATCTCAACACATTTTTAAGAGAAAACAAGGAAAGAAATCTCAAAGATTAAACTTAAGAAGCCAAAAATTGACAAGCAAGAAAAGCTCAAAGAAAGGAAGCTAAACTCAAAAGGAATTTAAGGAACACATTAAGGAAGACTAATAATGACTAAAAACAATCATTAAATGTAGGGGAATTAATTTCAAGCATAAATGTTCATTGTGTTTAACAATGTTCAACAATTAACGCACCAAAACTAGTTTACTAGTGATAGAAACTCAATCAACAAAGTCAACGATAATTTGCGTGACACTGGAGGTCCCATGGCTAGATCCAGAACCAAAATGATGAAGCATTCCTTGTTGAGCCATTAAGGAAAATTTAAAGCAAAATGAGTCAGAGGCTGCACCAAAATGGATCACTTTATTGCAAGTTGGTGAAGAATGGAACCCATCTTGAAGAACACAAATAAAGCCTAAAGTCATTGTTATCTGATTTAGGCTAAGTAGTTACTTAGGATCCATTTACATGTATTTCCACATAATAATTTTGGTAGTTGGTAGGTGGCAGAAAAAAAATAGGAAAGCTAGTTCTAGCGGTTGCGATTTTATATTGAGGAGTTATAGCGATTGTGATTTTATAGTGGTGAGTTATAACGATTGAGATTATGCCAATTCAAATACTAATGGGCTTTAACTTTCGGGCTGCCTAGCTAAGCCTATAAATAAGCTCTTGTAAGCAATCAAAATGGAGAATTTGGAATTTAATAAAATTTGTGTTTTCTCTTTGTGAGAACTTTTCCTTTGTTCTTAGGATTAAGAACTTTTCCTTTGTTCTTAGGATTAAGAACTTTTTTATAGTGTTGGTTCTACCGGCAGGTCATGGTTAGAGTCACGCTGTGATAACTTTGGTTCTACCGGTAAGTCGTGGTTAGGGTTAAGTTCCCCCTTCACCTATTTTCAAGACGGTCTCTTATTAAGATCGTGCCATTTAGTATTAGAGCTTCGACTCTTGAAATCAGGTGTTTTCTTCCTTTGTGTCTCTATTTTTCTTTAATTTTCTATCAAAAAAAAATTGCCTAGTATCAACCTGTTATTTTGCATTACATATTGCAATCCAAAAAAAATCTACACAGAAAACCAAAGTTTGAATTTTGTCATATTTTCCCCTTTGCATCTACAATACCTTCGTTGTACGTGTCAAACAATCTAGAACTCCTTGCTTCTTGCTAATTCTTGTTCTTTAAAGTTATCACATTACCCAAATCCTTATTGTTTCTTGCTGCTTAGCATCATTCTTAAAAGTTCTTACTTAAGAGCTCATAAGGAAAAGTTGAGTGGTAAAAGGTGAGAGTATTGAGATTAAAAAAAGCCAAATTGAGTGATACACTAGTGACTACAACATAATGCGAGCATAAACACGTGAGAGTGTTTGTGTGAGGATATTTTTTTCTAACTTGCTTTTGTGCAATATTTTAATCATGAGTAGAGAAGAAGGAGAATGGGATGTTGATATCAAATTATTCATCAAGGTTGTTCATGAACAATTCCAAGCGATAAATGCAAGATTGGATGATTTATAACCTATACCCAGGTATAGGATCCCTACTAATCGACATAATGATGAAGAAGAAAAAGATTCTGGTTCAGCATCCAAGTTAGTTTCTAAGGTGTTTAACTGTTTAGCAATCCTTTACATGAACATGAAGAAGAGGAGTATTCAAATGGATGACATAATGAAAATGAAAAGAGAAGAAGAGGTGAACCAAGACGTGGCAATTACTCAGGTAATATTAAGATGTCAATCCATGTATTTCAAGGAAAGAATGATCCTGAAGTATACTTGGAGTGGGAGAGAAAAGTTGAACATGTGTTTGACTGTCATAACTACTTAGAGGAGAAAAAGGTAAAATTAGCAATTGTTAAATTTATTGACTATGCTAGTATTTGGTGTGATCAGTTTATGATTAACATGTGTAGATATGGAGAAAGGCCTATTCGTACATGAGAAGATATGAAGTCTTTCATGAGAAGAAGATTTGTATCAAACCATTAGGGACTTGCGTAGAAAATTGCAATGTTTAACACAAGGTTCTATGAGTATGCAAAATTATTATGAGGAGATGAAAGTAGCCATGACTAGAGCTAATGTGAAGAAAGACCGTGAGGTAACTATGTCTAGATTCATTGGAGGCTTAAAGAAGAAGATAGCTGATGTGGTGGAGTTGCAACATTATATGGAGATAGAGGATTTGCTCCATAAAGCAATTCAATTGGAGAGGCAATTGAAGTCTAAAAGCTCTTCCAAATTCGCTTCATTTTCTAGCTCTTCATGGAGATCAAATTGGAAGAACAATAAAGTTGTTAAAAACCATAAAGAAGATGTGAAAGCCAAATATTCAAATGCTCCTCCTAAAGGTAAAATTGACACTAATACATCCTATAGATCACATGATATCAAGTGTTTCAGATGTCAAGGAGTTGGACATATTGCTTCTCAATGCCCAAATAAAAGAGCAATGATTATGTTGAATAATTGAGAAATAGAAAGTGAAAGCTCAAGTGATGATGAAATGCCACCATTGGAGGACTGTAGTGACATGGTAGTTGCTAAACCTGTAAATGGAGATATTATTGTCACTAGGCGTGCTCTTAGCATAAAGCCTAAGGAAGATGGTGATATGGAGCAACATGAGCATAATTTTCATACTAGGTGCCACATAAATGACAAGGTATGTAGCATGATTATTGACAGTGGAAGTTGCACCAATGTGGCTAGTACTATAATAGTGGAGAAAATAAATTTGCAAACTGCCAAACACACTAGGCCTTATAAGGTACAATGGCGTAGTGTTATTGGAGAAGTAAAGGTTGACAAGCAAGCTCCAGTACCTTTTACTATTGAGAATTACAAAGATGAAGTACTGTGTGATGTGGTTCTTATGGAGGTAGGACATATACCTTTGGGCTGCCCATGGCAGCTTGACCACAAGGTGACCCACAATAGGTATACCAATTGTTTGTCTTTTATTTACAATGAGTTGAAAATTACTCTTACCCCATTATCTCCAAAGCAAGTATGTGTAGACCAAATAAAAATGAGGAAAGTAAGAGAGTGTAAGTTGAGAGAAAAGTAATTTAGCATTCAAGAGAAAGAGAGAAAAGAAAATATGAGTGATAATAAGCAAAAGAAAGAAAAACATGAAATTGAGTGCAATGAAGAAAAAAGTAAGAAAATGAGTGCATTTACAAAGACAAAAGAGGTTGAGAGTGTGTTATTAGCAAAAGAGAAACTACTTGTACTCTTGTATTTTACTAACGAATTTCATTCTTCTTTTCCTTGTGAAGTTGATTCTTTGTTACAGAAATTCATTGATGTTTTTCCAGATGAGGTGCCTCATGGATTACCTCCTTTAAGAGGTATTGAGCATCAAATTGACCTCATTCCTGGTTGTCCAATTCCAAATAGACCAGTCTATAGAACAAATCCAGAGGAAACAAAGGAAATTCAAAAGCAAGTGAATGAGTTGCTGCAAAAGGGCTTTATGAGGGAAAGTCTTAGTCCATGTTCTGTTCCCGTTATCTTGGTTCCAAAGAAAGATGGAACATGACACGTGCATTGACAGTCGAGCCATCAATAAAATCACTGTAAAGTATAGATATCCTATTCCTAAGTTAGATGATATGCTTGATGAATTGTTTGGTTCTTGTGTGTTTACTAAATTGATTTGAAGAGTGGATACAACCAAATTCGTATTAAAGAAGGTGATGAATGGAAAACAATCTTCAAAACAAAATATGGTTTATATGAGTGGTTAGTGATGCCATGTGGCTTAACTAATGCTCCCAACACCTTCATGAGGTTAATGAATCATGTTTTGCGTTCTTTCATTGGGAAATTTGTAGTAGTCTATTTTGATGATATTTTGATTTATAGCAAGACTTTAGATGAACATGTTGAACATTTTCAAGATGTTCTTAATGTCTTGAGAGAAAATAAGTTGTATGGAAATCTCAAAAAGTGTTCATTTTGTCTTGAATCTGTTATATTTTTAGGTTTTGTTGTAAGCTCAAAAGGAATAAGTGTGGATGAAGAAAAGGTAAAGGCAATCAAAGAATGACCAACACTTAAGAATGCAAATGAGAAGGAAAAATTTGTTAGAAATTTGCATGCCAAAGTTCAAGCTATCATTGAGAAGAAGAATGGACAATATGCAAGACAAGCAAATAAAGGGCGTGTTATTACTTTTGAGCCTGGAGATTGCGTTTGGGTTCATAAGCAAAAAGAAAGGTTTCCTACTCAAAGAAAATACAAGTTGCAACCAAGAGGAGATGGAACATTTCAAGTGTTAGAAAGGATCAATGGCAATGCCTACAAGCTGGATTTATCAACTACATATGGTAATGTAAGTTCTACTTTAAATGTTGCTGATTTATCTTTATTTGTGGTAGGTGAAGAATTTGATTCGAGGACGAATCCTTTTGAAGAGCAAGGGAATGATAGAAATCCAATTGACAAAGACAACGATAATTTGCGTGACACTGGAGGTCCCATGAATAGATCCAAAACCAAAATGATGAAGCAATCCTTGTCAAACCTGAGTTTGAGAATTAAGGAAAATTTAGAGCAAAGTAAGTCAGAGGCTGCACCAAAATTGGTCACTTTATTACTAGTTGATGAAGAATGGAGCCCATCTTGAAGAACACAAATAAATCCCAAAGTCATTGTCATGTAATTTGGGCTAATTAGTTACTTAGGATCCATTTACATGTATTTTCGCATAATAATTTTGGTAGCTAGTAGGTGGCAGAAAAAAAAAAGGAAAGCCAGTTATAGCGGTTGCAATTTTATATTGGGGATTATAACGATTGCGATTTTATAGTGGTGAGTTATAGCAATTGATGTTTTATGCCAATTCAAATACTAATGGGCTTTAACTTCCGGGCTACCTAGCTAAACCTATAAATAAGCTCTTGTAAGTAATCAGAATGGAGAATTCAAAATTTAATAAAATTTATGTTTTCTCTTTGTGAGAACTTTTCCTTTGTTCTTAGGATTAAGAACCTTTTTATAGTGTTGGTTCTATCGACAGTCGCCAGTTAGGGTCACACTTTGATAACTTTGGTTCTATCGGGAGGTCGCGGTTAGGGTCAAGTTCTCCCTTCACATATTTTTAAGACGGTCCCTTATTAAGATCGTGTCAACTAGTTTCCCAAAAATTGACAAGCAAGAAAAGTTAAAAGAAAGGAAGCTAAACTCAAAAGGAATTTAAGGAAGACTAATAATGACTAAAAGCAAACATTAAATTCAGAGGAATTAATTTCAAGTATAAACATTCATAGTGTTTATCAACGTTCAACAATTAATGCTCAAAAAACTAGTTTACTAGTTTCCTAGGAGTCATGCGCAACTAGTGTTGCCATTGGACCTTCAAATAAAATTTTCTTTCACACTTTTTTCTTTTTAATTTTGTATTCATATACTCTGTTTTTACTACAATAAAGTAGTCACATGAACATTCTTTTTCTTTTTCTCTTTGAATTATTTTTTCACAAATTTTGGTCCACAATTTTTTTGGCAACTTCTACACTATTTTCTAGCACAATTTCTCAAGTAAATTCATCAAACACATGAGGCAACCTTTGCATATGTAGAACAGCAAAGTCAATTTTTAGAAATGATGCAATTCTGATCAATTTCAAGGTCTCAAGCATAGATGTCAAACAATCAAGCTCAAACAATGCACCAATTCAACAAGATCGCATCATATATGACTAGTAAAATTGAAAATCCCCAAATTTTGAACCTAAGAGCCCTAAAATTCGAAAACCTAAGATAAACTAAGAATTAAGATAATCTGAAACGTGAATGTCTGGAGAAGTGTTAGGTGAACAAAACCTAACAAGTTTGAAGCAAAACAATGAAGATTTGATCTAGAAATGGAAGCTTGAACTTACCTCTTGAAGTTTTCCCAAAGCTTCATGGAGTTCTTCATTTTTCTGAACTTTTCTACTTGAATCCAGCCACTAAATGATGATTGAAAGCTCTGATACCAAATGATGAAACCCTAGGATCTACAACCATGACCTAATCCAAGTAGAATCCAAACATTAGCCATTTCTAACATGAACTGAAAAATTGGAAGAAGAAAGGTGCAAACCGGATGGAGGAAGAGATGATTCACCACTAATTCCTAAGAATTAGATAAGAATTTTAGAGATTCATCACAAGTATTATGGAAGCTTGATAAGAATTGATTTTCTTGTGCAAGACAAAAGTGGAGAGAAAATGCTCTCAAAGTGCTAAGGTAAAAAATTTTATCAAAAAATTTTTACACTAATTACATTGGAGGTTTATATAGTTCCTCCTTAATCCAAATTAAGGTCCCTAATCCTAATTAAGGTCACTTAATCGAATCCCAAGGCCCAACAATCCTAAACGCAAGCTAGATGGCCTAAAATGCAAACCTACATGACCCTTCCCATGACCCTTATGTGATGTGACTTTCGAAAGCCATTTTGAAGCTCAAATAATGTGAAATGGGTTGAGCACTGAACATGAAAGTTGTAGATATCTTTCTTAGCTTTCGAACAAAATCAAGTTTGTACAATTTGGAAGTTTATAGCTCTAGATACATTTGATTTGAAAAAGCATAGAAGTTATGACAGAAAATTAGCGACCGAAACTACGCTAGCTAGGTAAACGGTTCTAAAGGGCCCAAGGCTAAGTTATCCTAATAAAAATATACACAATGTATTATGAAAATACAGGAAAAATAAGGTCACTCCAGCCTTTAACAAAGTCACCTTGACAATTGGAAAAATTATACAAGTTAGGTGCTCATAGTGCTTCCTTTTGACCCTTAAGCATGGCCAACTTTTTGGTGCACTTCCTCTTGAGTTCTCTTGAGACTTCTCCTAATCATAGGACCACCAAGTGCAGGGGTTGCTATGTGTTTGAAGCCTTCTTTAACTCTTTGACCGTGACCTTCTAAGGGAAAGACCTTATCCCTTCTTGGTTCTCCTCTTGGCCTTTGACTGTGGTTAACTAAATTTAAAACAATTTAAATTTAAATTTAAGTTAACTAAAATTTAATTTAAGAGAATTTCTTAAAAATAGTACTCCCATTTTGAAAGTTATTTTGAGTAATTAAAGAGGTTAATTTTCATGCCGGTCTATGTAAAGAATTCTATATCGTGAATTAATTAGAATTTATTCTCGGATGATCATATAAAAAGATTTGTATTATTATTATATTTTAATTAAACATTAAGTAGCCTATTAATTATTATTGAGTACGTGGATGAATTAAGAGTTTGTTTTTATTTTTTTTTCATAAATATATAGGAGAATAAAATAATAATTTTTTTTTATTTTTCTATAAATTAAATTTAATTTATGTAATTTATAGAAATCTTTTTGTATTAATATTTTTAAAATTTATTTTTAACTTATACATAAGTTAATTTTAGTTAATGGAAAAATTAATTTTATTTTTATTTCTTATTTTCTTCTTCTAGGATTTAACAAAAAAAAAAAAAAATCTAACCAAATCATAATAGGATATTATTCTAGCATGGCTTGTGTTCTTGAATTGAAAATTTAAATATATGAGTATGTAAAATATTTGAAGAAAAAAAGTTTTGGTCTGTTATGATAATTCGTTACGAGCAATGTTTTCTTTTACCTGCACGTTCCCGTACAACCAACTACCACCGTGGTTTGCACTAAGTTTCCTCATTGACCAAATATTCGTCCACATTAATTGAAGCTTTATCTTTATGCTTTTGCCGCCATTTAGGACCACAGTCGATTCCTTCTTCTTTACTCTCCAATATTATCGTTATGGTCAAATGCAATTATACAAAACCCAAACTAACTTTTTAACTGGTCACTCCTTTAAATTTTAAAATAAAATAAAAAGATCCATATATAAGCACAACTACCCTTGAACATCCAACTTCTCAACTAGTATGTAGGACCACACAGAAAGGAATCTTCCAGCAATAGTGGAATAGTTGATATGTTACTTTTGTACACTGATGAGGATTCTAGTGATGAGGCAAATCATCGATGATCTCTTTTAATTTTGTGATACTTGAATCCCGTGATTGTCAACCAATGATCATGGCCAACCCCATTACCATACATTGTGCCTCGGATCATCTGACCATGATGGATGAAATTTAACAATCATTCCGTCACGTGTGAGACTAGATTCATTTAATATATGTCTTGATTTTGCTAGCTAGAAGAACCTTAAAATTATTTTAAAGGAAAATCTGTTATTTTATCTTTCACGATATCGATTAACTAATATGAGACTGTTAGAGTAAATGAAAATGATATTGTATTAAAATTTAGATTTTTGTTTGGTCCATGTTACGATAAACATATTTCAACTACTGGTTTCACACTATTTAATATGTTAATAAGTCATGTGATGTTGTCTTTCATTTTTTTTTTTTTTTTGTCATTGTTTACCACAGTAGTATTATATTTTTTTGTGTGGAAATATTATTGATTTATATAGTATGTTTTTTTATAAATTTAATAATTTTTTAATTAAAATAAAAACTGGATTTTATTTTTAATTTTTTATATATTATAATATTAAAATGAATAATATAATATTAGTAATGTAGAAAAAGATGTGCAGAAAATGATATAGAAAAGGAGATGAAGCACATATGATACGTGTAAATATATAATTTTGGATATTTATATTTATTTATTCCTAGAAATGATAATAAATGAATATTTTTTTAACATATAAGTTACATTATAATTTAAAATAATAATAAATAAATATTTTTGAAGATATAAATTATACTAGAATTTTAAATTATAATAAGCAAATATTTTTACATATAAATTATATTTTAAATTTACATTAAATAATTTATATTGCGTTCCCAAAATAAATAAAAAATTAGAGTGAATCACCAATAGTTCTTTAAATTATAATATTCGATCAAATTAGTCTCTCAATTTAATAAAATGAAAAAATAATTATTGAAATTATATATTATCAATCAATTTAGTGTATGAAATTGTAGTGGAGTCAAATTAGTAATTGAAATTGTAATAGTTGATTAAATAAGTCCTTAAAATAAAAAACTTAATTACACTTTTTACCTCCTAACTTTTAAATTTTACGATACTTATTCCTATGTTTCACGCATATTTTACTCTAAAATTATATAATTTCACAAGTTTTGCCACTTACTTTCAAATGATTGCACATTTGCCCCCAAAATTTTAAGCCTTTAGAATGTTGTAAATAAGTTGAAATTGGAGTTTGAAGCTTTGACCTCTTCCTTCTCCACAACTTACAAAAGTCACTAAATCATTTAACTTATTTAATTTTTATAAAAAATATATTACATGTACTAGTATTGTATTTGTTAACTTTATTTTTGGTTCCATATCAGGTATTAAAGGCCGGAGGCCGGAGTTAGTATAGGTTCAGTTGATTCTCCCAGGGTTGATGGAATCCATACCGACTCAACGTCGGGTCAGTGAGCGAATCTAGTCCCCAACTTATCTTTACTTAAAAAGAAGACATTTCCAAAAAATTTAAACCATAAAGAAAAATGCCTCACGGCGCGATTTAGGTCACGTCACAAGTATAACAAAATGTTGTTATGGATTTACAAACAAATGATGTGCCAAAAAATTTCTATTATTTTCCTAACTGTTTTTAGTTACGTGTTGCTAACTTGTAACCATCATCCATAACGCTTTGGACACTTGGTTTGGACGATGAAAATTTTTGATTGTTTTTCTACATGATTGTTAGTGTCTTGAAATTCTGAGTCTTCGTATTATCTTCTGTTATTCCTAATTTGAGTAATATTTATTTTCTATTACGTTTATTGTTTGTCTTCATTTGGCTTCTTAGTTTTGTCTTTGAGTTTTTGTTTCTTTTGAAACTCCTAGGAGTTATTGTGATTCGACGACTTTCACTTGCATCGTAGAACTTGATTAGTAGAATCTAGGTTCTCTTTCAAGGCATAGTTATGATTTGAGTGAAAAAGGCAAGAATGCACATTATAGAAAAAGCCACAAAGAGTGCATACACGAGTCAAGAGTGTAAACACTTAGCAGTGGTGAGGTTTGCCTTTGTTACTAAGATTTTTTGTGAGAAAATTTCAGTGTAAAGAAAGGTATACAAGTGTAATTATGGTAGATAGCAGCAATGAAAAGGTAAACAGTTACTCTCCCAAATCTCAATGCATGATGAGGTAGATGGCCAGGTTGGAAGAGTAGTTGGCTAGGTTGGGATGAGGATTGGATGCTATCAAGGCAAAGACAATGAGTGTCCAAGCTATAAGGTGGAGGCACTTAATAAAGCAAAGGAGAAGTATGTCGCGTCCATATACAAGAATGAAGGAAGCAGAACTAGGAGTCCAAACGGACTGTCCATAGAGCCTCACAGTTCGTATCAAGGTGAGAGGAGTGAAAGGCCAAGAAGAGAAAGGAGGCGAGAAAGAGGACAAGAAGAAGAACCCCGCAAAGAAAGAAGAGGAAGAAGGGATGACGAGACTCCACTTCGAGATCGAAGAAACATAAAGGATTTCTCGAGAGCTTCTTTAGACACTCTCAAATGTTGCATTCCTCTATTTACAAGTGATGGAGATGTAGAAGCGTTTCTAGACTGGGAAATGAATATGGATCAGGTGCTAGAGTGCTTTGACTACGATGACTACGAAAAAGTTAGAATGGTCACTCATGAGTTCACTAGATATGCATTGGTGTGGTGGAACCAATTCTATAGGGAAGTGCGAGAAGGTAAGAGGAGGCATGCTCACACATGGGTTGATCTTAGGCGAGAGTTGAGATCAAAATTTGTGCTTGCATCCTACACGAAGGACCTATACAACAAGTTGGAAAGGATGTATTAGGGGTCTAAGAGAGTAGAAGAGTATTATAAGGACATCGAGGTCGCACTACTGAGGGCCAATATGCTAGAGTCTAATGAAGCAACAATGGCTCGTTTTCTACATTGGCTAAACAGAGATATTCATGATGTAGTAAAGTTGTACCACTATACCTCTATGGACGATCTGGTGCATAAGGCAACACGAGTAGAGACTTAGCAAAAGAGGTGTCCAACCTTGAAGAAGACCTACGCTAGTAATCCTAGCAACTAGATGGATAAGGAGAAGGAGAAAGATAGGTCGAGAAAGGACAAAAGTCAAAAGAAGGGGAGCTTCCCACCCTAAGGCCGACAAAAATAGAGAACATTACCAATTCCAACCTTCACATCCAAAAGCAACAATTTTAAGTGCTTCAAGTATTTGGGTAAGGGGCACATTATCTCCTAATGTCCCAACAAGAGGAGCATGATTTTGAGAGAGGATGAGACAGTGGACAGTGAAAGCTCACAGAACAAATCATCATCCATAAGCGAGTCAAACTTGTCCAACGATTACTCACCCAATGATTGAGATTTACTTATGGTGAGACATTTGGTGAGTGCTCAGATTGGAGAGGATGGCAATTTGTAGAGAAAAAACATATTTCACTCATGTTGCCATGTTTTCAGGAAGCTATGTTCAATAATTATAGATGGTGGCAGCAGTGCTATCGTTGCTAGCACAAGGCTAGTAGAAAAATTGAATCTCCCTACTTTGGTGCATCCTACTACTTGAAAAATGCAACATAGCGATCTAATTTTGCAATTGGTATTTGTGAGTCACTAATAGCGACTACCTTAGCCACTAATCACAGTTTGGTTATTGGATGTAGGCAGCGACCACTTTGGTGACCAATGTTCATGGTCGCAAAAATAACCAGTCACTAATTGCATCACTAAACAAATAATTGTATCAATTAATTTTTGGGGACTACCTTGCGACCAATTTGCGATTGAATAATGGTCAAGTTTAGCAACCAAAGGAATTCAGTCGCTAAACTTTCAAGGTATTTAATAGACAGCGATCGAAGCTCGTTTTGTCGCTAAAAGATATAAATATAGTACAAATTAGCAACCAAAACAAAATTCGTTGTTGGAGTTTTTTAGTATAGTGACCAAAAATTTCAATTTAGGGTTTAGGGTTTACTAAATGCCTGAAAAATAAATAGATATAAATACAATTAATATATATAAATTAATAAATTAAAAGAAATTAGAATTTACAAATTTTATATTATTTATTAATTAATTTGAAATATCTAAAAATAAAATTTATTTTATCTAAATATGAAATTATATTATTTATATTTAATTAATTTCAAAGAATAATTAATATGAAAATTTAAGTTAATATGCATAGGTTATGTAATGCACATGATAAATTATTATTTTAATAACTATAAATTTTTGTATAAATAAATATTTTTAAATATATAATTATATTATAATTGAAAATGTTAATAATGTAGTATTTTTAATGTAATACTAAGACTAATATAAAGACCCAAAATACAAGGCCTAAAACATTGGTAAAAATCGTAAGGTAAAAAGGTGTTACACCCAAGGATCATCCAATACACTAGTTCAAAAAATTCAAAAATTAGGTCTACGAAATTTAGGAATGTAAATTGAAATAAGAAATGAAAGATATGAAGGAGAAATAGGTGAAGATTTTTTCCACTAATTCATTGAAAATAGATAAGTAAGAGTGAGATTCACCACAAGCATCTTGGAAGCTTGATGAAAATAAGGTTCTTGCTGAAGATAAGAGAAGAGAGAAAGTCTCTCAAAAGTGCAATGCACATTTCATTCCAATCAAAAAGTGATTAAGATAATTATAATAAGACCTTATATAGGTATACACTAATCATGTTTAAGGATCCTAATTTAATCATAAACTAACCTAACAAGTCTAAGAGAGTAGACCCAAAAGGTTGGCTAAAATGAAACTCTATAGTCCTAGCAAAAAGTGACACTAGTTTTGGCTTCTATGGCCCAAAAAGCACATGGTTTGACTTCCTAACCCAAGTGCAGACCAAAAACGTTTATTAAAGATAAATGCCATTTATAAAAAGTGGTTTAAAGCTTAAAAACAAGTCTAGAAAGAGTCATGGTTACACTAAGAAATGTATACAAAAATAAAGCCACTATTGGATCCTCATTGGCCTTTAAGAAGGCCCAACTCTTGATGCACTTCTCCTTGAAGCTTCTTTATTCTTTCTCTAGTAATTTTACCTTAAATTGCAATGGCTTCCATGTTCTCGAAGCCTTAAAGTTGAATATGACCTTGCCCTTCCATATATACATCAAAAGGTCACCTAAAACTAGTGATCAAAATGCTTATTTTGGACTTCTAAACCCAATAACAAGGCCACCAAGGATTATTATATGCAAATATCATGTAATAACAATGATTTAAAGGTTTTAAAACAACTTCACAAATTACCACAGTTACACTCAAAAAAAATATACAAAGTTTGACCACTATTGGGTCCTCCTTGACTGTTAGGGAGACCCATCTGTCTTTGAACTTTTTGTTGAATTTTGTTCAAGATCCCTATATTTATGGTACCTTTGAATCTTGTGTTTCCATGTCCTTCAAGCTTCGTTGATTATTTTGACCATGCTCACCCATATTCATTTCATTTAACCATTGCAAAAATTTGTGTCATTTGTTAAATCATTGACATTTTGTTAGTATTCATTTTAAATCCTTATCACTAAGTTTAGTTTATTTAGTTCTAATATTGATAACAAAAGAAATAATATTAGTTAAGATAATTAAGGTAATAAATAATATTTTAAGTTAAGATAAAATTCTAAATTAAGAGAATTATATTGTTTTTAGGTGTCTAATTCGTTTATTTATTGTTAAAAAACAATTAAAATAGAATAAATTATGTTAAAGCTAAAAATTAATGAAAAGCAAGATGAAAAAAAAATACTCAAACAAAATATACTATGAATAAAGTATTTTATAAAAAGTATAAAGAATAAATTAATTTAAATATCATTCTCTAAATTATATATTTAAAATATTATATGTAAATATATTTAAATAACTATAAATTATATATTTTAAATATTATATATAAATAAATATTATATATAAATAAATATTTATACACCATAAACCCTCCTACTTCTACCATTCACATTTCAACCTCGAAATTAATAATTCCTATTGTCCAATGGGGCATACTTCCTACGGTTTAGGAGGAACTAGAGCCTACCTTTGTAGGCGAATTGGTTCCCACTATACCTTCTGTAGTGGCCACACCTCCAGCATCAGAAGGTTTATTGACAGCTGAATATCTATCTCTACACTCTAAATATCTAGTTCATCAAAGGCCTTTGCTTCAAGCAATAGACAAATGGTAAGTAAATTTTAATATAAGTTAATTTTTTAAATAACATTATTTAAATATTATTTTGCATAGATTTACACCAACATACGGCCCTTCCATTGTCATCTCACAGATCATTAGACAGAAATTTGATGAACTGTTGCTGATTTGGAAGAAGGTACGACTTCAAGTTCGTGACATGTGGTTTAAAGAGTTTAAGGTAATTTAAATTATGGTTCAATTTAAATTGTACTTTTTATTGTATTATGTTTGTTCCTTAACTCATTTTTTATGTAGAAAGAGTATAGGTCAGACCCATAATAGGAGCAAAATATCAAAGCTATTTTTGAGCAAAAAGGTTCATGCATTTTGAAAAATGCAATGTATAAGATTATGAATGGTCAAGAAAATGCAACTTCGATTTTGGCCAACATTGGGGTTCCATAGATTTCCATTACGAGAGCTTTATTGCCAAAACAAATCAAGCTATTGATAAGGGAGCATCAATCTACTATGGTGGGCCTATATCTACTGTAGCTCATTATGAAAAAATGGTAATTTTATTTGCTTTTTTATTTTACTTAATTTCTTTAAATTAAATATAATTGACTAGATATATTACAATTTTAACTCCTGTTTAAATTTATGTAAGCTAAAGAGCTTCAACGACCGCTAATTGCTTGGGAGGTGGTGGAGAAAACAAAAAAATTAAAGACTAGAGAATGGGTTAATGATAAAACTCATGAACGTGTTATAAATTTAATCTTTTAGCTTTTTAAACCTTACTTTAATGTTTATTAAGTGTTAATAAAAGTAAAAATTAGTATTCAACTTTGTTTTGAAGGTGAAATATCAACAACATCGAGAAGAATTCCAACAATGTGCCATGAAGGAAGGCACATCTAGAAATGACTCCCCTTCTGCCTCTATCAATGATGGTGGCGTATATTACGACATTGTTGAAGGTAATAATGGCAATAGGAACATATATGGACTTGGCAGATTAAGCAACAAGTTCATCTGCTTAACACGTCTTCAGTCTACTTTGATTGAGATGTCAATGGTAGAACAATTAGAAGAGATGCGCGAAATGATTTATATATTGAATAACAAGCTTATTGCAAAAGAAGCCAGGAAGAAGTCACTTGAGGAAAAGGTGGTGCAAATGATGCATAATCATGAGGAGCAAAGTGAGCAAATGCGACAACAAAGAAAGAAATGAAACAACAAAGTCAACAAATACAACTTATTTTACAACACTTGCACCTTAAGTCACTTATGCCAGACCCCAGTCCACTAGATAATAATGAGGATCATGTTGACAATTCTTAGGATGGTTATCTTGATGATGCACTAAAGGACCATATATTGCATGCTTATTTTCATCTTATAATACTATATTTTTTGTTGGTACTTTTAATTAGTTATTGTTTTATATTTTATTGTTCATTATAGCTATTAACATACTATTTTTGGAATTTATTTATCCTTTGTAATTTATAGTGTGATTAACCTTTTGATTATTTATAATTACTTGTCAAGTTAAAATTATAAATTACCTATTGCAAATACAAATAAAAAGAAGTTACGAAATTAGTGACCAAAATATAAGGGTATTTTTTAGAAAATTGGAAATCAAGAAAATTTAGTGACCAAAACATACAAGTATCCATTCAGTTGCTAAGTAGCGATAGATTTAGCAACCAATAATGATTTTTTTGTCTATTGTTAATTTTTATAGCGACTGATTTAGCGACTGAAAAGAAGAAAAAACATTATTTTCCCATTTCTTTTATAATTTAGCAACTGAATTTTTGGTGGCTCAATTGGTCACATGTTCAAGTGCAACTTAAATTGATAGCGACAATGTTGTTTCCTTAGTGATGGAATTTTTGGTTGCAAATCAATGATTGACCAATATTCGGTCACAAAATGCCTTAGCAACCTAGGTTTTTACGACTACATGCAATCAATCAGTAAGGTATTTAGCGATTGATGTAAATAATATAGTAACTGATATTGGGGGTTGCTAAATAGTCAATTTTTTGTAGTGTAGGCCTTACAAGTTGTAGTGGCTGAATACTAAGGGAAAGATGGAAATGATTAAGTAGGTGTCCTTGGCCTTTATAGTGAGGAAGTATAGCGATAAGGTATTATGTAATGTAGTGCCTATGGAGGCTACACATATTCTCCTTAGACGACCGTGGCAATTTGACTACAAGGTGACCCATGATGGGGTTACCAATAAGTTTTCGTTCATGCATAATGGACAGAAGGTTCAGAAGGTTACTCCTTTTGATTCTAATATGCATTATGATTCCTATCTAGTTGCAGGTTTGACACAGGCCATGAACATATTGGGAAGTGAAACCCCTACTTAGGAGGCTTTTTGGTTTCATTATCCAAACGCACTTATACCTCATTGAGATGTTTTGGCACTTGCAATATGGATGCTATAAGTTAATTTTGCATGTCACATGTGTTGTTTGAACTATCCCGTACGAGTATGCTTGCATGTTGTAATTATGTTAGTACTAGGCTGTTGTATGTTCAAAATGGCATGTCCCCATGCTTTAGCTGCACGTTGGTAGTTTACAACAACAATAGAGTACTGGAGTCGTTGACTGACCCCATTGTCACCAACGAATAGGAGGAAATTGAAAATTAGAGGGATGTGATCTAATGAGGATGCACGAGCATCAATTGCTTATAAATAGGCATAACAAATCTCTTTAAGGTCGAGTCCATCATATGGGTGCGTGCATTCTAAATGGCAAAGTAGTGTCCATGGCGAAGTAGTGCATTGTTGGACTAATATGCCTAGGAATTTGAAGTATAAACCATTAAGTCAAGGCATTCATGGGACAATGAAGTCTCAAGTCATCATTAAAGGACTTTATCTAGGCTAATGGACAACGATTATGGATGATCCTAACATTAGGAGTCCATTACATAAATTTTTGTATGATCATCCTTTAAAGCGTGATAGAGGTAAAATGTATCTCAATTGCCTTATCTGTAGGTGCATTCGTAAGGTCAGTGATGGATCCTCCATTCATATCTTTGATCCATGAGGAACGTGGAGCTAGTCTCCTTATGGGATAAGTAAGTGTTTGTTCTATCATTCATGATATATGGCTCATCCTTATCTTTCACTTTTTGTACGAACTCCAGTTCCAAATTTGACGACAAGTTCTTTTCAAGAAGGGGACTCTGATACGAATTGGGGAAGGCATGAAGAACATGGAAAAAATGTTAAGCATACGGAGGTCCAAGGATGAAGATTCACCTCCTTAGTAGTTGTAAGACTTTGAATATTTGTTTTTAGTGTGCTTACTTTGTATTGTCTGTTAATTGTGGTTGTTTATTATTGTCCATTGATTGTGGTTGCTAATTGTCTGTTAATTGTGTATCTATATTCTGCTTATGTTATGCTCATTCCATGAGCTTGAGTGGGGTACATTTCTCACTCCCTTTTGTTGTTTCTATTTGGGCTAAATACCACTTTGCAGGTAACGTTAAGCAAGAGTTTGAGAATTGAGTTAGGGCTCTTCATTTACTATTTTTTTTTTATTTTTGGATTTACACTCTAATAAGACATCTGACATCGAGACACTTTATGTAATTACTTTATGATTACATAGTTTGGTTTATGTTTTATGACATTAGAAATTGGCCTTGGAGTGCTAGTAGTGATATATATTTGTTTTCAATTACTGTATATGACCAGATTTGTGAATCATTTGTGAGTCAATGTATGTTTTTATATTTAAATTGTTCTAATCTTATTATATTCAGTATTAATTAGTACAGGGAGTAAAGGGTGTCACGAAGTGGTGATGCTACATCTTGGGTTCCTCATGGAGTTAACTATTACATAGCTTTTAAATCTTAACCATAATCGAATTGTTTGAAAGTCCAAAACCAGTGTTTTAAAATATAGTTTGGACTAGTTGGTCGAACCGATATGCTTTGGTACTGAGTCGAGCTTCATGTCGGATCAGATAAGCTAGATATCAATAAATCGGATTTAGCCAGACAAAACCGGTGTAACTTGGTATTGAGCATATCAATAAATAAATACATTGGTAATTGATCTGTTGCACGGCCCTACTGTACTGAAATAGCTAACACATACTGCACAAGGCTATTTAATGACATGAATGCACACTGCTTGAGGCTATTTACAAGTTGGTTTTAAGAATTATCAAGAAAAATAAAAAATTTCACAGTTCAAGAATCGAAAGCCATATGTTTCAAAGCTCTAACATTGTATAGTACTAGTATTCACCTATATATGACCATATATATATACATACAAAATTAGTTATTATGTCACCTATCTGGTTCTTACAATTTAATTAGTGATACATTAGTTTGATCAATGACTCATTAATCGAGTATCTTGATTGAGTTGTTGATGAATAGTCCAATTTTTAAAATTTCGTCCAAAACTGATAATTTGTCATTATATTTATACGTGTAGACTTCAAAAAATTAATATAACCTGCAGCATGTGCTGTCAGTGGCAAGTGCATCATATGCCGTGGAAGTTAATTCGGAGATTGTGTGGCTTCAATTACTAGATCCATTTGTTAAATTCCATCCATCATGGTCACCAGATCCGGTCCACGATGTAAGATAATGGGGTTGGTCGTGATCATTGGTTGACAATTTAGATTCAAGTATCAGAGAATGAAAAGAGATGGTCAATGATTTGTCATACGTACGAGTATGAATTAAATACCAAAGGAATGCATAAATAGTTTATTTATGTTGACATTTGATTCTTCTATTGAATTGATTTCTTTCATTCTGGATATTTGTATTATAATATGGATTTGACCTAATTCAATATTGAAAAATAAATTTGTGAAGTGAGAGTCTCACTTATAAGTTTGACAATGTTAGTAGTTAATTTGAGATTTTCAACCTACCTTTTCATGCCAAGGATTAGACGTCTGTAGATGGACTCATACAATGCTTGATCCTTAGAGTAGATTCTTGTACCATTTTATAATTTTGAATTTTGACCTAATTCAATCCTATAACACCATCTTATAAAATTAAAGTTTTTATTTATGTATTTTATTTTGGTCATATCACTAGTTGTCATTCGATCTCCAATCATAAGATCTCTAATCATAAGAGAACTTAGACAAACATAACTAATTAAAGGTTAAGCACATAAAATTTAAACTTTATTATGGATGGAAACTACAATTGTGTGTAAGGTACAACTTGGCTTGGCTTGCAAATCTTGCTAAAATGAAGTAGAATTTTAATGATTTGTCTCCTCGGGAACAACAAAATAAAGTAGGACCAAGAAGTTGAGTAGCAACATGGGAGAATCAGTATTACAAATGTTACAAAATTAAGTAAACGAACAAGTACATAGGACTTACCAAAGAAAACTACACACGTTGATATGTTATTAAATAGATGAACATTATACTGAAATTAATATTAATTAAGTTAGCATCACTATTAGAAAATCACTTATTAACGATCAAAATTAGCGATCGAAAAAGTAATCACTAATAGCAACCGATTTAGCAATCAAATGTGTGTTGTTTGTATTTATAAAATAGTAATCGAATTAGCGACCACATTATGTTGTAGTTAAAACATCAATCGCTAATTTCATCGCAAAAACAATAGAGAATTTAGGTATCATTATAGCCATCGAATTAATCACCAGAATTTGAAAGAAATTTAGTGACCAAAAATTTCCATTACTAAATGGAGAATTGTAAGAAAATAGCAACCGATTTAGTACCAAATTTTAATTTTTAACTAAAAAATAAAAAGTATAATAATGATCGAAATAGAAATCGAATTTTAATTTTTAACAAAAAAAAATGAAAATAACGACCAAATTAGCAACTGAATTTTAATATTTTATTAAAAATTAAAAAGAAAAATAGCAACCGAAATTTAATTTTTAGATAAAAATAAAAAGGTAAACAATGACCTAATTAGTAACTAAATATTTATTTTTAATTAAAAAATTAAAAAAAATAACGACTGGATTAACAACCGAAATTTACTATTTTAGATAAAAAATTGAAAAGGAAAAAATAACGACTGAATTTTATTTTTTAATAAAAATAAAAAACATGATATAGCGATTGAATTAGTGATCGAATTTTAATTTTAAATTAAAAATTTAAAAAAGAAAAATAGCGACCGAATTTTATTTTTTCTTTAGCTCACAGTTTGGCATCTTCGAATTTGAAGCTTGTGTAAGTATCCATTGCATTAATTAATGTGACTGTGTTGAACTTAACACAGTGTGTGACAACAAGTAGTGGGTTCTAATCCTTGTTCTTTTCTTTAGCTGTTTTGTACGACGTAGACTCCTTCCTCTAGTTTTAGCACTTATTTTCCCTCAATGGAGATGCTATAATGTTGCGTGCTTTTATGAAAAACATGTCATTATTGTTATGAAGTTTTGTAATTGGATTTCAAATAATTTTTTCTAGCCATTTTATTTACTTAATTAAATTCCCAAAAACGTACTGTTGTAACTATTTTTCCATCTATTTGGTGTACTTCATTCATTCGTCAATTTGTCATTTTAATGCTCGCTTCAACAGCCTTATTTTCCTTGATGTTTAGGATGGTAACGATAGATAACACTTGACTTCTAGTGCATCTTAGTAGGTGTCCCATTTATTCTCCAGACAAGTTATACTACATAATTCACTTTGTTTTTCTAATATATTTAATCATGTCAGGCTATTGAATAGTAACGTATTGGAAGGACGAGTTCCAAAGCAACTTTATTCGGTTGGGGTGCATGGTGGAGCTATTGAGTATTCCACTTTAATCTGCTAGCTCTTCTCTATTTGGTTCTGCATAATGTTGTTTGTCTTCAGATTCAAACGTGGGATAACTTAGATTGTATACATAATAATCCCTAATCCCTAATCCTTATTTAGATTGTATATATAATAATCCCTAATCCCTAATCCTTATTTGGCTTATTTTTTCTCTTTTCTGTCTGTTTTTCCTATCTCTCAGTCACTATGCCACACTAGGCCGATCCAGTTTCATGATGTCACTACAAGATTTTTTTTTAATTTTATTATTAATTTTATCTATCATTTAAATTAGTAGATAAGTTTTAATTAATTAACTAAAATATTATTTTTTCTAGTTAAATTTAAATTTATTCATTTATACTTCTTATTACTACAAATTAACTAGAAAATAACTACAAATTTTAAAAAATTACTATAAATTAATTAAAGATTATTTTCTTAGTTAATTTACTACTTATTTCATGCTACCACCAATATTATAATAATTTTATAACTAATTATTTTTACTAGAAATTAACTACAAAATAACTATTGACCTTAAAATTTTATAACTAATTATTTTGTAACAAATTTTAAATTTTTTAGTAGGGTATAAATCATCGGCTCTGAATGCTAGACTCAGCTTAAATTAGTTCTTAACTTGTTATCTAACTTGCTAGGGTTGCAATAGATGCAAAACAAATTTTATATCTACATTTATTACAACTATATAACTATAATCCAATGAGAAATAATCTCTATATTCAATTTGATCTGTTTCAATCAGAACCACTGATTTGTCTTGTTATATAATATATTACTCTTTGCACATGTACCTTTTTCTTGTAAATTGTTTTCTTTCATCTTGATGGAATCTCTTTAATTACATAAAATTGCCATTTATGGAACTTGGAGTTACATAATAACACTCTTAGGACTGCGTTTGTACTACAATTACTTATTATGATTTTATATTGATTATATTTTTATATAATTGATCATTGTAACAATTGATATACTATTTTTATAATTTATTTATCTTTTGTTAATTATAGTTTGATTAATCTTTTGAATATTTATAATTATAATTATTTTTTAGCGATCGAAATAGTGATAAAAAAATTAATGTAATTTTTATTTTTCAATTGATTGTTTTTAGCGACTGAAACAGTAACTGAAAAATTAATTTAATTTTTATTTTTTAATTGTGTATTTTTTAGTGACCAAAATAACGATTAAAAAATTAGTTTAATTTTTTTATTTTTTTATTGATTTTTTTAGTGATTGAAATAGTGATCGAGATGTAATTTAATTTTTATTTTTATAATAGTTTGTTTTTTAATGATCGAAATAATAACCAAGAAAATAATTCATTTTTAATAGTTTATTTTTAGCGATTACAATAACAATCAAAAGTTAATATAATTTTTATTTTTAAATTGTCTATTTTTGGCAATCAAAATAGTGATTTAACTTTTAATTTATTTTTTATTTTTTTATTGATTGTTTTTTAATGACTAAAATAGGGATCAAAATTTTAGTTGCTAAATTTGGTTGAATCGTGACCCTAACGTCATTGTGAACCGAATCTAACTAGATATCAAAACATATTTTGTGGCTAAATGATTTTGCAATTAGAGTACAAAATTGATTGCTAATTCAGTCGTTAATTCATTTAACTATTAATTTTTAAAAATAATAACCAATTTTTTTAAGTTTAGCCATCGATTTTAGAGTTCGCTAAAATTAAATTTTTTTTTTTAGTGTATTAAGCAAAGATATCACGTGGTTGAGCAAATAGACACGACTAAACTCTTGCTATTAATTAAACAGTAAATTTCAGCTGTGTGGTTCTGAGCCGAAGAAGGTATATGAGAGCCCCTTATCAACTAGGTTTGATACCTAACTTTATTTTATTCTCTTGCTTGCAAGATCTTCAGTGGGGTCAAGCTCAACCCTGTGAATATCAAACCTTTTTTATATTTAGTTTGAAGGTTGATAAATTTATTTCAGTTTTAATTGTTGAGTTCATTATCATGCAAAATTTAATCGAGCGTTGTAATTGGATTATGCGCTCAATAAAAATAATTATTGTACCAATTTATTAGAAAATAAAATTTACTTGAAATCCTTTTTCTATTAATTTTTATATTGTCTCTTTCTATTTGAACAAAATTGAAAAGAAAAAAAAAAGAAAGATAATGAGATTAATATCTCTTCTTATCACCAATCATCTACAATGATTTAAAATTCATTGTTATATTATAAACTCTTTTTATACATTTAAAACTTTTTAATACCTCATTCTAGTAAGTTAGATTTTAAAAAATAGGAAAACAATTTGTCATATTTTCCGCTCTCACTACAAGAATTTTTTGATTTTGCTACTAATTTTAGCTACCATTTAAATTAGTAGTTAAATCCTAGTTAATTAACTATTAATTAACTAGAATATTATTTTTTCTACCTAAATTGAAGTTATACTTCTTATTACTACAAATTAGCTAGGAAATAACTACAAATTTTAAAAAATTTACTACAAATTAACTAAAATTATTTTCTTAGCTAATTTGCTACTTATTTTATGCTACCATTCAATATTATAGTAATTTTGTAGCTAATTATTTTTACTAGAAATTAGCTACAAAATAACTATTGATTTTAAAATTAGCCACAAAATTATTTTGTAACAAATTTTAAATTTTCTTGTAGTGCTTTTCCCTCTTTTCACATCTTTACCACCGCCTATAAAAAAAAAATTCCATAGTTTTCTTCTTAATTATTCCATTTTAGGAAAAAAAAATAATCTTACTTTTATATTGTGTCCAAGACTTGGCACATTTATATGCACTAGAATCACCAAGTGGACCATCTCATTCACTATATTACAACCATCGGTCAGAATTTACCAACACATGCTTCCACCCATGCCCATGAATAATAACCACTAAATGTTAACAAGTATCTACTTCACCTATTGTATGACAAATGTCACTATTTCATTATTTTTTAAAAATTCATCATTACGCTACTGCTATCGAATGCAACCCTCACAATTTTAGTTTGAGAGCCGATGCCTTTAACTATGCTTAATTCACAAATTCGGATAAATATAATAGATCATCTAAACGATCTCACTCAAAAAACATTTTATCTAATTTTTTTTGTGTTGTATATCTAAGTTTTTACTTTAAAATATTGGACGTACAAAATTTAAGACAATTAAATAGATTATTGTATCATCAACGCAACCTTAAAATTCGCGTACACTCACAAATTAGATCTCATCTCTTAACAATTAACACATAGACTCATCTATCCTAGGGTTTGAAGTATCTGTTCAAGCATCTCTGAAGAATTTTAAAGTATCATTCAAGAGCATGAAAGAAAAACCAAGGATGAAATAAGAAAAACCATCATTTGGTTAGTTTATAGATGGTGAAATATTTCCTTCCACGGCCAAAAGGTGACACAAGAGAATGAAAAACATAAGAAAACGAATTACGAAAAAAAATAGTCTTATTTTATGATGTCCGACTTTGTCCACGACTTAGAGACATTTTTGTTATTTGACTGTTATTGTCTTATCAATTTACCATCTAATATATACAATCTTGTCGATTTGTACCATTTAAAAATTCATAAAAACAAATTGTTTGAGATCATTGTTGATTTAATTAAAAGCATTCTAAGTATTGAAAGAAATTTTTTTTGTTTTGTTTTAGTTCTTGATTTTGAAGAATCTGTCCGCATAATTGCCATATGGGTGTTAGGGATTACAATTTGTAGCATTGTATTTGTAATCTTCAATAAGGAGAGATAACGAGCCATTTACCAGAAGTGGGGGGCCAGTTAAAGAGTTCAGTTTGAGAGACCTTTTCAGAAAGTTTCTTCATGATGTTTTTCTGCCTACAACCCTTGTTTGTGTGATTTGTTGTTGTCTTTGAAAGAAATGGTTAAGTAGAGCTGAGGAATTTTATTGATGATGTTTGGGATTTTTGTAAATGTATAATTAAGATCCATGTGTTGGTAGCTTTTACACAATTTCTTATGGCATGAATGTTCTAATTCCAATTATTTGATCTGATCTCTAATTTGCATAGGCCTATTTTTATTTGACTAAAATTCAATAGTACATGTTATCTAATCTGATTTAGAAAAATACTAGATCTCAAATTTGTAAGTTCTAACACTCATTGTTCTTGATGATCTTCATATTTCAGCTCAGCAACTATTCTCCATGGAAGATGTTCTTTACTATAAGCTTCATTACGAGCAACCCTTCACAGTGACAGGATCTTTCAAGAAGAACTTTCAGTCACATATGGCTTTTTCTTTTTCTTCTTCCAGGATAATGCTCTTCTATGATTTCTGAATTATATGTTTGTTTAATTGGTGATAATTTGAATTTGAAAATGTGCTAAGCAAGTTGACAAAACAACTCTTTAGCTAGTAAAAGTCTTAAATTTGTCCTTTTGAAACTTTGTTGGGGATGGACAATATATAATGGGGTCTATGGCATTTGGTGTTTCTGCTTACTGTTGGCATATTTTGGTTATTCTAGAGCAAGTCCCTTAGTAAAGCTACTAGCATATTTTCTGGGACCTAAGAAAAGTGTGTTAATTGTGGCAAAACTGCTTGTTCGTTGGAAAAGGTAGGATTTAGAAATCTCATGAACGAATTATATGATGATATTTAGGGTCATAAACACCTCTGTTAATTATTGGTTATATGAGTAAGTGTATTTTTGTTCAATCCCTAAGGACGCCTATCTTTATTAATATTTACATATGCTCCTTCTCTATTTCACTGATTGTAATATTGTATGATATGTGAGAGACCAAAGCATTTTGGATTTGAATACCTTTTGCCTTCTTAATTCTGTCCAAAAATTGTTTTACCACCATACTGACATAAACCTCTCTTCGGCCTATGCAGGACTTGCAGGTGAGTATTTTGAAGGAATTTTTTTTTCTATGGAAGTTATTATGCTCTAGTACCCCATTGTGAACGACTACTATTCACCCCACTGTACACCATTACCAAGTTTGAATTCCTTTTAAATATTTTAGACGTAGATAGCTGTCGTAACCTAGGCCACGACACGGGTCGGCGAAAAATAAAAGTTTGGAATCTGAATCCCTTCCGGAGAAGGAACAAGGAATACAGAGTCGCCACCAACATTTTTATGGAAAACATTAGGAAACCTTAGATTAGATAAGGCAGGTCAGGAATCAGAGTGTATGTTTGGGAGTCGGTTATGTGTAGGGATCACTTAGTATCCCAACACATCTATCAAAAGATAGTTACCCTAACTAGATGCAAGAAATGAGATATGACTTCTTCATTATAGTTTATGCCTTTCTAAGAATGGAAGATATTTACAAAATATGAGTGAGGGATGTTTTTGGTTTTTTTTTTATGAAGAACTTGACAAGAGTTGCCTCTTGCTCCTACGTATCTCCTCTTAGTGCACGGAGAAGTCAAAGTTTACGTAGTTCTGAGGAAAGGATGGTTAGATGGGGAGGAGCCGAGATCGACCTGACTTAGTCGGAGTGCCGACTAGATGTCGGTTAGTCTATGTGCTGAATGATAGGAAGGGCTGATATCGTCTCGGTCCAACTAGAGTGCCGACTAGGTGTCGGCTAGGCTATGTACCGAGTGACACTCGACGTGTGTATGTTTTAAAAGTGAGATGCCCGAGTCAGACTGAAGAGTACTGACTCTTGGCCAATCTCAATTTCGGTTATATGGAGCCGATTCAGAATCGGCCCACAGGCTACAATATATGGTTGGATTGAAATAGGGAAAGATGTTGGTTTAGTGCTAAATGGATATGCACTGTGGGGAACTTTGAAGATCATACCTTAGGTTCAGGAGTTGTCTTTAAGTTACCTACTGAAGGGTGGATGAATGTCTTCTCTCCTTCACGTCCCTTCTTCTACAGACCTCTTTCAACATTCACTACCTCATTGTATGTTGGATCTCTGGTCTCTCGAAGGATTTTATGGATTTTCTTTTTATCCCTTGTTTCTAATCCGAATCCCCCTTCACCCATGAGCTTGGGGCCTTTTATAGATCATTTCCTACTTGCAAGTCATCATTTTCTGGATCTTCAAAGAGATCCTCCACATTAATGCAGTGGCTCCTTCCCTATGCTCCTCAATGTCACGGTGCCTTCCTAAGGGTCCACTTCTCTCATTCACATTCAATATGGTAGTGACCGCTCATCCCTAGGCCCTGACGAAATCAACGGAAAAATAGCTTCTGCATTGAGGGTGGCAGGCCTGGGGGCTTCCTACAGAAGTCAATGCCTACCATCTCTTCTCCCTTGTACGCGCATGTCTGGAAGGGAAGGAGGCACAAGGGTCCTAACACCTCACGCTTCCTTAATCTCTTTTCTTCAGCTGTCTTTGTCTTTCCTTTTTTAGGAAGAATAATCAGCTTGAAGTTCATCCTCCCTCTCCTTTGTTTCCCCTTGTTCTATTTGCTGGGAATCTGATCCTCCCCCTTGCCCCCTTTTTTCCTTTTTTTTTCTTCTCCAGTGTCAAAAGCTCTTCTTTATCCTCTAGCGGCGAGGGTTCCTATGGAAGCAGACAAGGGACCTGAACCTATCAGAAGAGGAAGCTTCGTTGTTGGGTTTTTTCCATACATGTTAGTGACGCGCCGCCTCTGTTTTGACGATACGAAAGATAGTGCGCAAGTCTGCTGCCTGAATCGGCCGGCCATAGGACTGATCCGGACACTCCTTTTTCAACTATCTGTCACTGTCATGTCTTCTTCCAGAACCAGACAAAAATGAATATCCACCGTAGCCTTAAAGACTTAGCCAAAATATCAGAGTCGAAAATATTTTATATACACAAATGAAGCCTTGTTAATAATGATTATAGATAGTAGATATATAAGACATATATTAATTGAGACAAATAAAAAGATATATTGGTATCCTAAATTTAGTCGCGAATGTTAATTTTATTTATGTAATTAGAATATTTTTTAGCTACTAAAACATTTTTTTATTTTGATAGTGTAACTATTTATTGATTATTAGCGTATCTGTTCAACTGTATGATTGTGTATGCGCGTCAATATATTTACTAGAACTAGGAGTCATTATTTATTTATGAGATTTGGCAGCTTTTGATAAAGCAACTATTTCTTTCATTAGCAAATATAGAACCTAAAATAAGTTGGAATTAGAACTAAAACATGATCTCTGTAAACAAGAAACTTAGAAACTAATTAACTTCTCCACGTCATTTCAACCATTGGTTGACTAATGATTTGGAAACTTAATAATACTATAAACTCTTAATATTTGTCATTATGTTTAACTAAAAAATAATTCATTTTTATTTTATTTTACAACTAGCATGCGAAGCTTTATGTCAACCATGTACCTCCCTCCCCACTTTTGTACTCAATTTCTATTGCAAATTATCGATTATTTGATTTATGTTTAAATTTTGAAATTGTACTTTGACGGACAGCTTTATATAATGAATTGTTCTGAAATTTGAAACTGTATTATCATTATTTTTATTTGATTTCTTAATTACTTCAATTAATATCAGATATCTAAAGTAAATGTTAGTTTTATTTACATGGTCTAGGATGTTGTCGTTATCGTTTAGAAAGATTAATTAAGCTCGCAATTGGATTGCATTCATATTAATTTGTTTATATACTTAGGCAGTTGGGTTTATCTTGCTATTGAAATGTTTAATAAAAAATTATACAGTACAATTTAGTGACATTTGTATAACCGCCTTATATTGAATAATTTAAACTATTTAACTTAGTGGAAGTTCCCTAAAAAAAATTTGATTTTTAGGAGGTTATTATAAAATGCCACAAAATTGTATGATTTCTACCAATTTTTTTAACCTCTACAAACTACAAAACAAAATAGGTTTTTAGTGACATAATTTGTGGGGGTGTTCATAAACCTCCATAAAGATATGGGATTTCTGACACATAATATGATTGCTACAAATTGATATTTTTTTGGTAGCTTATATTTTTTTAGTTATACATTATTTTAAATTGATATATGTTATTATCTATTTTTTACTTAGTTTTAATTGTTGTTTTACTTTATATAATTCTTAATTTTTTTATCTTTTATCAATTTAACTTGTCCAAACGACAAATCAAATTTAAGAATCATATTTTTTTTATAAAAATCATGTTTATATGTACGTAACTTTTATTAGTAGTCAATACTAATAAAAAATGTTAATATAACCTTTTAAGCAGTTGCTATAAAATCATTACAAAATATTTAAAATTTAATATAATTTTTTAATACCAATAAATTTAGTAGATGATCTATAGTTAATTTAATATTTATACAAAAGTTTCATTTTTTAGTGACACTTTATTTGTAATAATTAACGTAACCACCACAAAATAATATAGTTTTGACAATTTTTTTAACGGTGAGAATTATTTATTTCTTTAGTGATCTAGTTGTTTCTTTTTTTAACAGCTTTCCCCCTCTTGCTCATACCTTCAGGTTTATCTACCTCTCTAAACTTTCTTTCTCAACTACGCTCTCTCCCTTCCACCTGCTATCCTTATTCTCACTATGCTATTACATTTTTTCTCACTCGCTCTTTCCCTTGTTGCTCATACCAGGTTCATCTACCTCTCTCGCTGTCAAATCTTTGTACGTTTCTTCTCTACCAAATCTAGGGTTTGATGCTTCAGTTTGTGTTTACATTTTTTTATTTCATTGATTTTGATTTCATTGTATGCTCATAAAAATAAACTGTGATCTTGCTTCTCTAGGTGAAAATAAGAATCGATCACTCCTTGGCATGGTCTCTGTCATTTTTTTCTTCTCAATACTTTTCCTTGTTAGAACCATTGTTCGAAGAGAAGCAAAGAATCTTTAGTAAAGTTGAAGCAATATTAGTTTGTGTATTTTGCTTTGTTCAATTTGGTGTCCTTTATTATTATGTATTTGATTATTTTCTCTTTTCTTTAGGTTTTTGTTTGAAGTAATTGTAACGGACAATGAAATTTGAATTTGGTTATTTCCGATTGAATTACATCTTACCTTCTGTTATTTGGTGTAGTGATTAAAGTAAACAAGTTTATTTGGATATGAATTTGTATTTTTGACTAATTATTCTATTTATATTTAAGTTTATTATATGTTTCTTTGCTATTTTTAGTGTCTTTTGCTACTTATAATTTGGTTGCTATGATCATGGACCATAAGGCAGATCGGCTGGAATATTTTAGTAGAAAAGTCTCCGCAAAGTCTAGTTCAAAGTTTCATGTGGCTGTGACTGCAACATGAGATGTGTTTAGAGGGAAATGGGATTGGTTTACATGATGGTTTTGTTTGAATATCTTGAATGTTTTTTGGACTATTTTGGCACTGGTTATTTTAACTATTCGTCGTTTTGGCATTTTGTCTGCCTTATAATGTAGTAATAATGACTATTGCTAGTTTTCACTTTTCAGATTTGAAAAGTTTCGTTTTCCAAATTTGCTGTCTTTATGATAATTTCTTTAATGTTCCCCGCTATAACTGCTACTTGCTTTTGTACTAATTAACTGAATTTGTAATATTTTGTTTTGTTTTTGTACAGATTTGTGTTCCCTTCAGTTCCCATGGTTCTGGTAGTGATCTTGTTCCCGGTCTTGCTGTTGGAGTGCTTCCTTCAGGTTATTCTTACCTGCATTACTTTTTCAATCTCTTAACACAATTGTTAATTCCTTTTTCTTTTCTTTCCAATATTTATATCCTCTGAAACTTTTCTCACTTGATTTCAGGGATGGTCATGGCATTGGTGGGAGCATGCTTGTAGGTAAGATTAACATATTCCAATTAGTTATATGAATTCATGCATTATTTTTGCATAACCATTATTGTTGATGTCAAGTTCAACTCTTGGAAGCAGGGCCTAATGACCCCTGTTGGTTTGGTGGTGGCATTGGTGGTGGTATTGGTGGTGTCATTGGTGGAGATCCTGCTTTTCCTGGAGGATTGCTGTAAGTTGTTTGCATCTCTTACATGATATATGGAGTAATATTAGAAATGCATTGTCAGCATTCATATGCATACTTGTTTGTTAGTGTCTGTTAATTATGGTTGCTTATTATTTGTTAATTATGGTTGTTTATTGTTTGTTAATTGTATGTATGTGTTCTTCTTACGTTGTACTCATACCATGAGCTCGAGTGAGCTACATTTCTCACTCTCTTCTGTTATATGTTGTTTGCGTGTTGGCTAAATGCCACTTTGCAAGTACATTCCTCATTTACTACTTTTTCTTTATTTTTGGGTTTACGCTTTGATAGGACATGTGACATTGAGACGCTTTCTATAATTACTTTACAATTACGTAGTTTAGTTTATGTTTTTTGACATTAAAATTGACATTTTGGATGCCAGTAAGAATACATGTTTGTTTTCATTTTAGTATATAATCAAATTTTGTAAATCATTTATTAGTTGATTTATGTTTTCAAAATTTAAACCTTTCTAAGTTTATTTTATTAGTATAGGTAGTATTTACAATAAAGAATGTCACAATAATCAATATGGAAATTTATTAATAAATATAATTTAGTTGTAAACCCTAAACCCTAAATGACAAAAAAAGATAATTAATATTGTTAATATATCTTGTTGATCATTAATCATTTCATGTTTTTTTATTATAACGTTTTTCAATATATTTGAAACTTTTAAACTTTGTTCAACCACATTCTAGTAAGTTATATAGTAAAAAAAAACAAAAATAATTGACATCTTTGCCGCTCTCCTTTTCTTGACATCTTTGCACGGTCTAAAGAAAATTTCAACAACTTTCAACTTTTCTTCTTTTCTAGAAAATGAATACTTTTTTTTTTATATAATGTTCTCCATGACTTAGGAAATATTATGATTCTTTAGTGTCCTTGTTAAACAGAATGAAAGACTTATTTATTATACTTTTATTATAATTATTTCTTATTTTTTCATTAATTAGATTATATATGCTAACTTAATATAGTTGTAAGAAAATAAAAGATATTAGCCCAAAAAAGTCACATAAAAAAGATACTAGCTATAACATTTTTAGATCATCTCATCATTCTTATTTTCTTATAATATAATTTATTATATCAAATACTTTAGTTAAAAATTTTGGAAAATGTCATAGATATTTGAATTAAAGATACATAAAATTATTGAAAAATAATTTGAAACTCCTCCCAACATAATTTTTTCCATACTCAAAATCAATATTATTATTATTATTATTATTATTATAATAATAATAATAATAATAATAATAATAATAATAATAATAATAATAATAATAATAATTAATAATAATAATAATAATAATAATAATAATAATAATAATAATAATAATAATAATAATAATAATAATAATAATAATAATTACACTTTGATATTTTAACTTAACTCAATCTTATAAAATTAATTTGTAAGGTAAAGTTAGAATTAATTATTTTTAATTGTATGTTTTATTTTATTCATATCACTCGTAGAGAAATCTCTAACCATTTGAGAACTCGGTAGAAAAAACATAACTAATCAAAGTTAGGCATAGAAGATTAAATCTTTATTATGGATGGAAATACAACAGAGTCGTTGATTCTTCTAAACAGCTAGCTTCAACGACAAGACATTGTACAACATGGAATAATGGAAATGATTCTTATGAAATAATAGTCCAATGCTATACAGCATTAGCGCTACATAGTTAATACGTACGTAACATAAGGTACTACACTGTACCGGGATTCTGGAAAACTTGTTGATGCTGAAAATCACAAATTATTTGTTGTTGAAAATGATTTCTATTGGCTGGTCACTCGAGCTTCAGATTTCTCAGCCTGCAAGAGATACATATAAGAATTATCCCCAAAATGTTGATCATATTAATGGACACATGAAATTTTTAACATTCTCTTTTCATTTCGGAAACAATATTTATAAGTGATAAACTCAATCATAATTACTAGAATATTTTCTCCTATTGTATTATAAAACTATAAAAATATGAGTTTAAATATAAATCAATTCTATAAAATTGATTTATAAAATTAGAATTGTCACTGTTTAAAAATATTATTTTTGCTATATCATTAGTTGGATCTTCAATCTAATTAACTAATACAACATATGGAGAAGGTGAAGATATATATATATATATATGTTCATTGATCAAGGTGTTGGGATAGACTCTACCTTTTCTCTTCTTCATCAGACACTGCAGTTTTCTTGTAATTTGGGAATGGCACTTGGCCTGATTCAATGTGGCTTATGTCTCTGAGGAGGAGCTCATAGTGCCTCTTCACTTCCTCGGGAGTTTTCCCAGCAACAGCACTGGCAACATTGTTCCAACGGTCAGGGGTGTCCTTGTCGTAAACAGCTAGAGCCCTTTCAAAGTCTTTGTTGTCCTTAGCACTCCATGATCCTGTAGCTGACATTGAGCTTGATGCCATTCCTAATAGTTAAGGTAACTAGATAGATTATGGCCTAAGCTTTCAAATGTAGTGGAAATGAAGTGAACTAGCTAGTGGTAGTGCTCAAGATCACCAAAGGGTATTAATTAAGAAAGGTTGAAGAAAGGTGCAGAGAGGAAGCACAACGCATGCTCCTTTTATAACCACGTTTGTGTGTGTAAGGTGCAACTTGGCTTGGCTTGCAAATCTTGCTAAAATGAAATAGAATTTTAATGATTTGTCTCCTCAGGAACCACAGAATAAAGCAGGACCAAGAAGTTGAGCAGCAACATGGCGGAATCAGTATCTTCAAACGTTACAAAATTAAGTAAATGAACATGTACATAGGACTAAACAAAGAAAACTATACACGTTGATATGTTATTAAAGAGATGAACATTGTATTGAAATTAATATTAATTAAGTTTAGCATCATGCAGAGATATCGTGTGGCTGAGCAAATAGGCAGGACCAAACTCTTGCTATTAATTAAACAGTAAATTTCAGCTGTGTGATTCTGAACTGAAGAAGGTATATGAGAGCCCCTTATCAACTAGGTTTGATACCTAACTTTACTTTATTCTCTTGCTTGCAGGATCTTCAGTGGGTTCAAGCTCAACCCCGTGAATATCAAACCTTTCGTATATTATATGCAACTCACAGCTACAATATCTTGTTCAAAACAACGTTCGATCGATTGGTGTTGCAGGTGATCTTGTACTTTCTCCTGAACAACTTTCCAACACTCTGGCTGGCCAATTTTGTGCGTACAAAGATTATTGTTTGTTACTTTGTTTACATATATATAACTCAAGGAAAGGTAAAAAATCTAGATTAATACTATTTATACGTACTGTTTCTCCGTAAATTATTAAAAAAAATATGGGTGAACATGGGAACATTAAATGACATCTTGAGAGAGATAAAGTGAAAAATATTGGTTATATATGTCTATATTAATAATATAATGCATGATATCATCAAACAATTCTAGCAAGAAATTGATACAATTTTTTTTTCAGCGAAATTGTCATGTTATCGATGTATTAACCTCTTAATTAGTAAGAGACATAAAACTTTTAACATAAACTCGTAATATCAATATAAATTATTCAGATTTTATTAGATAAAATCTATACCAACCAAGGAAAACTAAATGACTCAGTGTAGTATATTTTTCTTTAGTATATAAGTTAAATTTGGAATAAGTCTATAAAATAGAAAAGCAGCATCATATTTCGAGGGTCGGTGCAGTGATACTACCGCTATATATAGCTAGGTTGCAACTTGATTGTAGACTGTCCCCGCCCTATATATGCTACTATTGTTTTTCTAGCAATAATTGGAATTCCGGGATTTTAATATATTGACTTTATTTATTTCATAATCGGTGAAAATCTTTATGGTGCTGTAACGATAGGCATCATTGTACGTTGCTTTTTAAAATGAGAGAACAATCATGACCCCAAGTCTTTTTAGAAGCAACCGAAGGACATTCTTTGATACTTCAAACAACTAGATGTTATTGGAAAGTCTCAATTTCCTAAGAGCCTACATGGCTTGCAATTTATTTATGTTTTTGAACTTAGTTTAAATTTTAATTTCTTGTAGCACTCTTAAAAGTTTATTTTGATTCCTTGTATTTTCAAGATGCGCAAAATAACCCTTTCATATCTACTTACGAATTAGCCATAGAAAAGGTTATTTTGCAAGTTTTAAGTTATTTGGAAGTGAAATATAATAATATTTTTTAAGCAAATAAATATCCCAAATCTCAAAATTTGAGTATATATTCACATAATCTAATTCAAGTAGATTATTAATAGAATTTTTTTCTTTATTAAATTTTTTGTTTTTTAATATAGTTTGGAAGATGTTTCAATATCTTTTTTCACATTCTAATAATACGTGGACAAGTGTCATGACTTGTTACATCTAATTAACAAATTTTATTTAAATGACCTAATACTTTGATAATACATGCCACACACATTACCTGACGCAAATTATCGATGAATTTAAAAAATAATAAAATTAGTAGAAATAATAATATAAACAATATATTATATATCTCTTTCAATATCTAAATTATTAAGTACTTTTAACTTCTTTTAGTAATAATAATATAAACAATATATTATATAGAACATTATTGAATGGGGGAGAGTAACACATACTTTGCCCCCAACATGACATCCACCACGCATACCCATGTCTCCCTATATCTTTGTGATATGCATAGAAAGTTGACCCACGTCATCTCCTATATGGTTGCTTGTGATAGTTGGCAACCAATCAAAGTTGGTAGGTTGGGTCCTCCCATGTCCTACCTTATGTTGGCAGATGATCTCTCACAGTTTGGACAGATGTCTCTAGATCAGATTGAGTGTGTTAGGAACTTTTTGAACAAGTTCTACAAGATGTTAAGCAAAAGATTCAACATAGACAAGAACCATATAATTTTCTCCAAAAACATGGATCAAAACACCAAAGATCTATTGGCCCAACTGTCTGGATTCCAAATAACCAACTCCCTTGGTAAGTATCTAGGTATTCCGCTAACAGGCCAAGTGCCTAAAAGAGCGGAGGACTTCCAATACGTTATTGACAAGGTGCACAACAAACTTGCTAGATGGAAAACTCAACAACTTTCCTTGGTCAGGCGTCTAACATTAACAAAGGTTGTCATTCAAGCCATCCCTGTGTATCCCATTATGTCTACTCGTTTGCCAATTTCTATCATTAAGGAAATCTAACAACTCTAGGGAGATCAACAACATCATCGTAAGGTTCATGCTCTAAATTAGGAAACTGCCATGCTCTCTAAGCATTTATAGGAGGGCTTGCCATTCACAACCATGATACCATGAACATTGCTTGAGTCATGAAGTTGGGATGAGAACTCAAGTCTGGCAGTGCAAGTTGTGGTGCCAAGTGATGGCAGGGATGTATGGCCGCAATATCACGGACACCTCGCACGTGAATGTTTGGAGTTTTGACTCACCCCATTGGAAAGGTCTCACCAAGATGTGCCCGATCTTAATGCTTTGTGGATTATTGGGAATGGAAAATTGGTTCATTCTTGGAGACCATTGGGTGGATGCCGATATTAAGCTGCAAGACTTTTACCTCCATAATATTCCGTCGCATATGGATGACTTTCGTGTGAGTGATTTAGCAACCCCTGAAGGAAGCTGGAATATTGAGTTACTTAAACAGATGCTGCCCGAGGTAATCATCTAGAAGATAGTACCCATCTTATCACCCCAAGTGGATAGAGAAATGGATACAAAACCGTGGGCTAGAGGAAACTCTAGTGAGTTATCTATTTTCATTGTATATCAAAGATTAAATGGCTACCATAAATTGGCAGCAAACAACTGTTGGAGGATAATTTGGAAGCTTGTGGTTTCTGAACACATACGTATTTTTTTTATGTCTTTTCCACCATGATAGACTTATTACCAACTCTTTGGAAGGTCATGTGAAGTCTCCCTATGATACGAATCTGGGAAGAAATAAAGAGCATACAGACATTTTGTTAGCGACGGAATTAGCCACCGAATTTAATAAATAAAAAATATATCTATAACAAAATTTTAGCCACCGAATTAGCGACGGACAAATTGAAAACCCACGAGGTAGCTTTTGCCACCGATTTAGCCACAGAAATCTGGATATTTTTGTAAGAAAAAAAACGTATTTTAGCGACGGAATTAGCCACCGAATTTAATAAATAAAATATATATATAAAACAAAATTTTAGCCACCAAATTAGCGACGGAAAAATTGAAAACCCAGGAGGTAGCTTTCGCCACCAATTTAGCCACGGATATCTGGATTTTTTTTTAAGGAACAAACGTTTTGTTAGCGACGGAATTAGCCACCGAATTTAATAAATAAAATATATATATAACAAAATTTTAGCCACTGAATTAGCGACGGAAAAATTGAAACCCCATGAGGTAGCTTTTGCCACCGATTTAGCCACGGAAATCTGGATATTTTTGTAAGGAAAAAAACGTTTTTTAGCGACGGAATTAGCCACCAAATTTAATAAATAAAAAATATATATAAAACAAAAATTTAGCCACCGAATTAATGACGGAAAAATTGAAAACCCATGAGGTAGCTTTTGCCACCGATTTCGCCACGGAAATCGGGTTTTTTTAAGGAGAAAAACGTTGTTTAGTGATGGAATTAGCCACCGAATCACGACGGAAAAATTGAAAACCCATGAGGTAGCTTTTACCACCGATTTAACCACGGGAAATGTCGATTTTTTAAGGAAAAAAACGTTTTTTAGTGACGGAATTATCCACCGAATTTAATAAATAAAAAATAATATATAAATCAAAATTTTAGCCACCGAATTAGCGACCGCAAAATTGAAAACCCAAGAGATAGCTTTTGCCACCGATTTAGCCACGGAAATCGGGTTTTTTTTTAAGGAGAAAAACATTTTTTAGCGACGGGATTAGCCACCAAATTTAATAAATAAAAAATATATATATAAAATAAAATATATTTTTTAAAATAAAAAAAATTATAATATTTGTTTAATTTAATTATATATAATTTGATTATTTATGCAAATAATTGTTTTATGTGTAATTTTATATAAGCTCTGTGATTATATATTTTGTAATTAGTGTATTGATTTTTATTTTAGAAGAAATGAGGTTGAGTGTCATGATTTTTTAAATAAAGTAAAATTAGTAAGTTTGTCTTTAAAATTAAGATAATTTCTACATTTATCCAAATAATAGTACGTTTAGTAGTTATTTATCAATTAAATGAGTAATTTGACTCTATATTTAAAGTAATTAGGGTGTTCAAGTTAATTTTACATGATGTGAGTGTCATTATTTTTTAAATAAAGTAAACTTAATAAATTTCTCTTTAAAATTAAGATAATTTCTATATTTATCCAAATAATAGTACGTTTAGTAGTTATTTATCAATTAAATGACTAATTTAACTCTATATTACAACTAATTAGGGTGTTCAATTTTATTTTACATGACGTGAGTTTCATTATTTTTTAAATAAAGAAAAATTAGTAAATTTGTCTTTAATAGCAAGATAATTTTTACATTTATCCAAATAATAGTACGTTTAGTAGTTATTTATCAATTAAATGAGTAATTTAACTCTATATTACAAGTAATTAGGGTGTTCAAGTTTATTTTACATGATGTGAGTTTCATTATTTTTTAAATAAAGAAAAATTAGTAAATTTGTCTTTAATAGAACGTTTAGTAGTTATTTATCCAAATAATAGTACGTTTAGTAGTTATTTATCAATTAAATGAGTAATTTAACTCTATATTTAAAGTAATTAGGGTGTTCAAGTTTATTTTACATGATGTGAGTGTCATTATTTTTTAAATAAAGTAAATTTAATAAATTTCTCTTTAAAATTAAGACAATTTCTATATTTATCAAAATAATAGTACATTTAGTAGTTATTTATCAATGAAATGAGTAGTTTAACTCTATATTACAAGTAATTAGGGTGTTCAAGTTTATTTTACATGATGTGAGTTTCATTATTTTTTAAATAAAGAAAAATTAGTAAATTTGTCTTTAATAGCACGTTTAGTAGTTTTTTATCCAAATAATAGTACGTTTAGTAGTTATTTATCAATTAAATGAGTAATTTAACTCTACATTACAGGTAATTAGGGTGTTCAAGTTTATTTTACATGATGTGAGTGTCATGATTTTTTAAATAAAGTAAATTTAATAAATTTCTCTTTAAAATTAAGATAATTTCTATATTTATTCAAATAATAGTACGTTTAGTAGTTATTTATCAATTAAATAAATAATTTAACTCTATATTTAAAGTAATTAGGGTGTTCAAGTTTATTTTACATGATGTGAGTGTCATGATTTTTTAAATAAAGTAAATTTAATAAATTTCTCTATAAAATTAAGATAATTTCTATATTTATCCAAATAATAGTATGTTTAGTAGTTATTTATCAATTAAATGAGTAATTAAACTCTATATTTAAAGTAATTAGGGTGTTCAAGTTTATTTTACATGATGTGAGTGTCATTATTTTTTAAATAAAGTAAATTTAATAAATTTCTCTTTCAAATTAAGATAATTTCTATATTTATCCAAATAATAGTACGTTTAGTAGTTATTTATAAATTAAATGAGTAATTAAACTCTATATTTAAAATAATTAGGGTGTTCAAGTTTATTTTACATGATGTGAGTATCATGATTTTTTAAATAAAGTAAAATTAGTAAATTTAATTGAACATATATTAATAATATGATATATAATATATAAAATTGTATAATATAATTTGACTAATTTATAGTATAATTACAATTTAGTTTATATTGTTTAATAAAATATTTAATATTATAACATATCATATTATAATGTATTAGATTATAATAATATAAATTAAAATAAAAGAATTAATTTTATAATATATCAAATTATATTACATTATAACCCTAAACCTTCTTAAAATTTGTCACCTAAAAATTTCCCGCACTCATATTATTAAAATTTCCCCCACACAGTCCCGCACTCATAAAAATTCCTGCTTCTTCTCCAACTTTTTTGCTCAGCATACAGCCTCGCACCAGTAACCGCCGCCCACTCTCGATCGGCTCCGGCCCAAGACCGTCACCCAATCACGACCGAACGCCAACCGCGCGACCCTACCACCGCGACTCCCGCAACCGCCCATGCAATAATCGCCCGCTCGTCCGTGACCTTTCTGCGTAGTCGCCCGCAACTACCCGCGACCGTCCGCAACCGCTCGCGAACTGCGCGCCGCAAAACCGCTCGCGAACCGCGCGCCGCAAAACCGCTCGCAGCAAAACCGCTCGCGCCCGCAAAACCGCTTGTGAACCGCGCGCGCCCGCCAAACCACTCGCACCCGCGAAACCGCTTGCACGTAATTAGGGTGTTAAAGTTTATTTTACATGATGTGAGTGTCATGATTTTTTAAATAAAGTAAATTTAATATATTTCTCTTTAAAATTAAGATAATTTCTATATTTATCCAAATAATAGTATATTTAGTAGTTATTTATCAATTAAATGAGTAATTAAACTCTATATTTAAAATAATTAGGGTGTTCAAGTTTATTTTACATGATGTGAGTGTCATGATTTTTTAAATAAAGTAAATTTAATAAATTTCTCTTTCAAATTAAGATAATTTCTATATTTATCCAAATAATAGTACGTTTAATAGTTATTTATCAATTAAATGAGTAATTAAACTCTATATTTAAAATAATTTGGATATTCAAGTTTATTTTACATGATGTGAGTGTCATGACTTTTTAAATAAAGTAAAATTAGTAAATTTAATTGAACATGTATTAATAATATGATATATAATATATAAAATTGTATAATATAATTTGACTAATTTATAGTATAATTACAATTTAGTTTATATTGTTTAATAAAATATTTAATATTATAACATATCATATTATAATGTATCAGATTATAACAATATAAATTAAAATAAAAGACTTAATTTTATAATATATCAAATTATATTACATTATAACCCTAAACCTTCTTAAAATTTGTCACCTAAAAATTTCCCGCACTCATATTATTAAAATTTCCCCCACATAGCCCCACACTCGTAAAATTTCCTGCTTCTTCTCCAACTTTTTTACTCAGCATACAGCCTCGCACCAGTAACCGCCACCCACTCTCGATCGGCTCCGGCCTAGGACCCCCGCCCAGTCACGACCGAACGCCAACCGCCCGACCCTACCACCGCGACTCCCGCAACCACCCACGCGATAATCGCCCGCTCGTCCGCGACCTTTCCGCGTAGTCGCCCGCAACTACCCGCGACAGTCCACAACCGCTCGCGAACCGCACGTCGCAAAACCACACGACCGCCCGCTCGCCCGCAAAACCACCACTACCCGCTCGCCGCGACCGCTCGCCCGCTAACCGCCCCACAAAACGCGAACCGCGAACCGCCGCTAATGCGAACCGCGAACCGCTCGCTCGCGCCGCGCCCGCGTACCAACCGTCCGCGCCCTTAATCGCTTACCGCTAACCCCGTGACCGCGACCAACCGCTGTCAGCAATCCCACCGCGTGACCCAGCACCGATCCAGTCGTGCGCAACCTAGTGCCCGATCCAATCCTGCCCAGTTCGCCGCCCCAGCGTATGTGTTTTTTTTTAAATCTGCTCTTTTTCAAAGCTGTAGTAAGATTTTTTGGTCTGCTTATTACTTTTTGTTTAAAGGTTTAGCATATGTGCTTATTATTATTAGGACATTAGGGGAATGAGAAAAAAAAAAGTGAGCTTTATAGTTTACCATGGACTGGTTACTGTAGTTTGGGTTTTTAGGTAGTAGACATATACTAAAATAGCGAATATCCAAGTTGAATCGAAGTTTTTAGGTAGGCTTTATAGTATAATTTTTTTATAATCGGTATATCAACTATCATGTGATACTTGTATTGTTGTAATTTTTTATTATTGTATTTCCTGTACATGCAACCAATCAATAATTGAAATTTATTTGTATTATAAGAATGTTATAAATATATTAAAAGTTGTTTGTTTATACAGTTTATTGTACCTCATATAAAAAAATGGATATTCCACAAAATCGAAGGTGGATGTATCGTAGGTTAGATGGTAATAGACGTTGGGACTAATGAGTTCACTGAAGGAGTACACGAAGTTTCTACAATTTGTTATTGCTCAAGAAAAGTTTCAGTTACAAGGTGAAAAACTAAGATGTCCTTGCAGCAAATGCAAATGTTTAGTTTTCAAGTTTGTTGATGAAGTGGGATATGATCTTTATGAGCAAGGGTTTATGCCGAATTATTATTGGTGGACAAATCATGGTGAGCAACTACCACAATTTCCTCCACCGGTGGTCGAAGGTTCATACTATGCAAGTGGTGAACAAAGGGAAGAATTCAATCCTTACGAGCAATTGATCATGGATCATGTTGGACCCTCAATTGGTGAACATATAGAAAACATGGAAGAAAATCCTAATCTTGAAGCTCAAAAATTTTTTGATTTACTTACAGCTGCACAAGCACCATTGTAGGAAGGATGCGATAATCATTCTGAATTGTCAATTTCTTTGGCAGCTCTGAGCTTGAAATCAGACTATAACATGTCAAAAGGGTGCTTTAATCGTATGGTGGATGGGAGCTGTTTTTGCTATTGTTTTCTAATTTTATCTTCTGTTTTTCTTCTCTTGGTGAAATGCCTTCTTTGTTTCTCTCTTCTAGTGTAAGCCCTTTGGGTACAACTTTTATTCATGAATGAATGTGTTTGCTTATCCTCTGTGTTCATTTACTTTATTTTTCCCAGTTAATAGACTCAGTAACCAAAAAGGCTAAAAATGGGGGAAAAGAAATAAGTAACAGAATGGGCGACCTTAAAACTTCACGTTAACATGTCATGAGAGCCAAAAATTGACTCGCTTGGAATTCCAACCCATCACATCCAGGTGAGGCCGAATCCATGCATTTTTTTATGACTTGGGTGACCTAGAATTCTGTTAACGCGTTTATCAACATACTTGGAGCCTTTAAACCTAGCTGATATTTTCAAGCTCTTCGACTTAATGAAACAGAGAAAGTACATAGTATGGATTGCCTTTTCTTTTTCCCCTCCAGGATTCTTTTTCCTTTTTTCTTTCTTTTGTCTTTTTTCTTTCTTTTGTCTTTTTTCTTTCTTTTTGTTTTTTTTCTTTTTTTCTATATTTTCTTTTTTTTCTATTTTTCTTTTCTTTCTTTTCTTTTTTTTCTATTTCTTTTTTTTTTGTTTTTGTGTTTTTGTTTTCTTTCTTTTCTTTCTTTTGTTTTTTTTTTGTTTTTGTTTGTTTTCTTTCTTGTTGTTTTTTTTCTTCTTTTCATTAAGGTACGCTTTGACTTGTTCATTACCTTGAGGTAGACTTTGACTTGGAATCGGATTACGTTCACTATGTTAAGGTAGGCTTCGACTTAGAGTCGGCTTAGGGTTCGCTACAAAGGGTAGGCTTCAACGTGGAGTCGGATTAGGTTCACTACACTAGGTAGGCTTCGGACGGAGTTGGATTAGGTTCACTACACAAGGTAGGCTTCAACACAAAGTCGATTAAGGTTCACTACACTGAGGTAGGCTTCGACGCGAATTCGAATTAGGTTCACAACACTGGGTAGGCTTCGACGTGGAGTCGGATTAGGTTCACTACACAAGGTAGGCTTCGACATGGAGTCAGTTAAGGTTCATTACACTGAGGTAGGCTTCGACGCGGATTCGGATTAGGTTCACTACACCGAGTAGGCTTCGACATAGAGTCGGATTAGGTTCACTACACAAGGTAGGCTTCGACATGGAGTCGGTTAATGTTCACTACACTGAGGTAGGCTTCAACACGGATTCGGATTAGGTTCACTACCTTAAGGTAGGCTTTGACTTAGAGTCGGCTTGGATTCACTACGCTAAGGTAGGCTTCAACACGAAGTCGGTTTGGATTCATTATGCTAAGGTAGGCTTCGACACGGAGTCGGTTTGGATTCACTACGCTAAGGTAGGCTTCGACATGGAGTTGGTTTGGATTCACTATGCTAAGGTAGGTTTCGGCACGAAGTCGATTTGGATTCACTATGCTAAGGTAGGCTTCGACATGGAGCCAGTTTGGATTCATTGTGCTAAGGAAGGCTTCGATACGGAGTCGGTTTGGATTCACTACGCTAAGGTAGGCTTCGACACAAAGTCAGCTTGGATTTACTACGCTAAGGTAGGCTTCGACACGGAGTCTGCTTGGATTCATTACACTAAGGTAGGCTTCAACACGGAGTTGGTTTGGATTCATTACACTAAGGTAGGCTTTGACACGGAGTGGGCTTGGATTCACTACGCTAAGGTAGGCTTCAACACGGAGTCGGTTTGGATTCTCGAAATGTAAGTGTGCATGTATGCATGGGGTATTTCCCATTCTTGCCTTGTATGCATGTATGCTGGATTGTGAATGTATGCATGAATGCCTCTCATCTCATTTCATGTGCATGTGGATTATCTTGTTTGCCGCAGGATTTTCTGATTCTCATTCGCCTTGGCAAGGATTTTTAGTCTGTTAAAACTAGCTTGGACTTTGCTATTCTGATGTGGCTTGATCAGTGGCTCTACCTTACTGAGGGATTCCATGGCTTGGATATTTTAGACATGGTGAAGTGGCGTCTGTTCTGCTGAAGTAGTGAATCCGTCATGAGCTGGACTCCTGGATCCGGTTTGGGCTGGTCTTTGGGAAGTCTAGTGCTAACTCCAGTAGGTCAATTTTGAGTCTCCTTTCTCATGGTAGTCTGGATCGGGCCCAATGTTATTTCTATGTGGCCACATTGGGTCGTGGAGGTCCATCCTCATCATTTTCTTTCCGCCAAGTATGTACCACTCCTAGTCGGACAGTTTTGGGGTCCCACAATTCCTAACTTCATGGTCCTTTCATATTGAAAAATAATCTTACAATTGTTCTTTAATTTTATGCCAACTCCTTTTGATTCTTCATTATTTGTACAAAATATCTTTACTTTTCTATTTGTTTAAAATTTTATTTTTTTTAAAATTTAATATATATATATATATATATATATATATATATATATATATATATATATATATATATATATATATATATATATATATATATATATATATATATATATATATATATATATATATATATATATATATATAAACTGAAATTGATTAATAGTATATATGTATATTTCATGTTTATTATGGTGGATACGAAATCACATTCTTTTTTTTTAATTTTAGTTATTTTTTACTTTATAATTATAACTAAGAAGTGTAATGTATTATTTTTAATCCCATTTTGAAGAGTAACCACTCAAGACTCTCGAAAGTTTATAAATTTATTGTTGTAGAGATTTATTATATTTGTAATGTTTTATGACTAATTGTTATAATTTGTAAAAGAACTTAGAATAAGATTTTAATTTTGTGATGTTTTATGATTATGATTGTTATGATTTATTAAATATTTTAAATAAGATTTTAATTTAATTATTATTGTATTTTAATTAATATATTTTATTTATCAATTTTCATAGTTAATAAAAGTGCGAGTATCTCGTACGAGTCTAAGCATTTAGGTAGTCAATGGGGATAAATGCGAGTATTAAAATTACTACCTATACCAGTCGGCCTTTAGCTCTCCCGGCCAGCTAAATCCATCCCGACCAGTTGAATCCATCCTGGCAGGTTCCCCAAAAATGCTCGACAAAGTACAATCCAAAATGTATATAAATAAAGATTATGGAGTAAGTGCTAGAGGACATTATGTACACTCAAAGGCTAGAAATATCCAAACATGTACATACTCAAAAAAATGAGCAATCCAAAACAACTTCTGCAACATATACGGTATAGCAAGCAATTTGAACTCCATTGTGATTTTTTACCAACCATACGCTTGGCCAGAAAAAGAGAAAAATGCAACAACAAATCTCAGATTATTTTGAGATTGCTAGAATATGCCTCAGGTTCCAAGGTGCATGGTACCTATTGGATACAATATTGGAAAAATTGAAGAGAAAATAAGGGTTTGGTCGTTCGGGAGTGTGATGGAGGAGGACATCGAACTGATTGTGTGAATTGTGCTGGCTACTTTGGATATTCAAGGTGGTAATAGTAGGGAAGTTATCAGCATTTGCAGGCATACAAAAGAAGCCAACGATGGTAAATCAAACGCTGGCACCACTATTATTTCCGGTGCCAACTTAGCTGTATGGCTAATGTCTGTTCTTGCTTGCCATGATGAAAAAAGTAAAATTGCAATAATGGAGGCTGGAGCTATTGAGGTTCTGACTGACAGGATTGCAAATTGTTTCTTACAATATAGCCAGCAGCTGCAGTAATGCAAGCATGTTGTGATGAAGAAGCATGCAATATGTCAAGCGCTCCACCACTTGAAGGTAGAATTGCTATAGAGCGAACCAATGGATCTACCATTGGGAAGACCTGACCTGTGTACTCTTTACGCCAAAAAAAAAAGGACGAGGGCCCGAAAGGATATGAAAGTGAAGCATAATGCTTTAGATGATTTCAAATCTTTCTGTGAAAACCTGAAAGCAAGAAAATACATTTTCAATTTGAGACCCGCCATTCGGCCCAAGATCAATTCACTTTAGCACGATAAAGAGTCCGTCCATCCTCCTTTGACATGTTCGCAACGCCATGGAGAATCTCCAATCTTAGGTACGTGTTATGGCTAAGCTTCATATCTTAAAGTATCCAGGCTCATAGTTCCCATTTTGTGCAGGTATAAAAAGAATTTTGATTCCCTACTCCGCCAAACTTAAAGACCTGAGAGAAGCGGTCGGTCAAAAAACCCATGCAAGACCTGTGAGAGTCAATTTGTTCAAATAAGCCCCCCCCCGCCGCCAAAGTAGTGAAAGAGGTGGTCTGTCCAAAAAAAACTCCCCCAGCAAGACCTATGAGAAGCGGTTGGTCCAAAGACCCCCCAATAAAAAATGAAGACCCTGCAAGAGGTGATCTAACATAAAAAAAACCCAAGCAGAAAAAGACCCCCTAACCAAAAATAAAGACCTGAGAGAGGTAGTCGGTCCAAAAAACCCCCCTAGGCAAGACTTGTGAGAGGTGGTTGGTCCAAAGACCCCAGGCAGAAAAAGACCTGTGAGAGGCAGTCGAACGTAAGATCCCCTAGGCAAAACTGAAGACCCGTAAGAGACAATCAACCAGTGACTGTCCAAGGTGTCTAGACCTATAAGAGGCAATCGACTAGTGACTACCCAGGACGCAAAGACTCATAAAGGCAGTCGGCCAGTGACTGCTCAGAGTGCCAAGACCTGTGAAAGGCGATCCGAAGACCCCCAGGCAAAAAAAAATAACAAGACAGATAGGCGATCCAGAGAACATCCAACCGTTGGGTCATACCTCGAAAATTTTACTAAAGCCATGCAAGGCTAAGACTATACTTGGATGCAAGCACCAGCCAATTCTTATTAAAACAAGCTTATGGGATGTCATTTGCACTCAGGTATTTAGAATGTATTGTAGGATTATCAAGTTTTGATCAAGAAGCAAACAGCTGAAGTCAAACAAAAAACGGGACAACTAGCAAATAAAATTCATTAACCAAATGGTTACACGATCAGTTACACGACAAGAGAACTTAGAGGAGTGGAGGCTTGTACTAGCCGACCATCAACAATCTCCTTAAAAATCCTAGCCTTTGATACATCTAAGTCTGGGTATAAAAAGAAATTTGCTCTAAGGCACGAGTAAAACCAGCCTCGAACTAGTCAACAATTACCGAGAGGCAGTCCAAATTAGGATGAATAGTTTAACAATACTATTTGTACTGGCCGGCCTTAAACTCTCCCGCCTAATTGAATCCATCCTGACCAGCCGAGTCCATCCCGATCAGTCGAATCCATCCTGACGAGTTTCCTAAAAATACCCGACAAAGAATAATCTAAAGTATGTCTAAATAGAAAATATGGAGTAAGCGCCAAATGATATTATCTACATTCATACATTATGTACATTCTGCTATCCTAATCCAAGAGACAGACATGAACACTATCTTAAAGGATATGGGTTGAACTGTATTCTTTTATAGTTTGAAAACTGAACGAAGAGTATAATACCTTTTTACCCACGCCCTATTCGCAACCTAGCCATATATAGCGGTAGTTTCACTGCACTGACCCCGTAAATTATTTTTGGGTACATTTTTTAAGTTTGTTTTTTTTATACATGAGCCCGGAAATATGATGCTGCTTTTGTATGCTATAGACTAATTCCAAATTTAACTTATATACTAAAGAAAAATATACAACAGTGAGTGATTTAATTTTCCTTAGTTTCTATAGATTTAATAAAATCTGAATTATTCATATTGATATTAGGAGCATATGTTAAAAGTTTTTTGTCACTTACTAATTAAGAGGCTAATACATCGATAACATAACAATTTCGCTGAAAAGAAAAATAAACATGTATCAACATCTTTCAAGAATTGCTTGATAATCACGCGAAGATTTTTTTATTTTCCTGCTAATTTTACCTATTATTTAAATTAGTAGTTAAATCTTAGTTAATTAATTATTAATTAACTAGAATATTATTTTTCTTTAATTAAAGTTAAATTATATTTATTTATATTTCTTATTACTACAAATTAACTAGAAAATAACTACATATTATAAAAATTTACTACAAATTAACTAAGATTATTTTCTTAACTAATTTGTTACTTATTTCATGTTACCACTAATATTATAATAATTTTGTAACTAATTGTTTTTACTAGAAATTAACTAAAAAAATAACTATTATTTTAAAATTAATTACAAAATTATTTTGTAATAAATTTTAAATTTTCTAATAATAAATCTCATGCATTATATTATTAATATAAACCTATATATAAACAATATTGATTTGAACAACATTTCCATTATGTTAAAGTTAGAAGCCTAATTATTAACCATTTATTTAACAACTGTAAATCGAGCCTGTGACTGCTGTCACTGACCTGCCTGATCGACGAAACTTATGACTATTTTTTAAATTTTTAGCACGAATTAAATTTATCCAATTAATCATAATACACTAAAAAAATTAATTCTAGCTACCACCAAAATCTTAATATTATATATAATTTAATTATAAAATAAAAGAAATATAAAAATTAAATAAATATATTTTATTATATATTTTTTAAAATAAATAATATTATTATATGTATAATAATATGTTATACAAAATGATATCTATTAAATAAAAATAATTTATTATTAATACACAATTGTTAAAAATATATATATCTTTAAAGATAATATGAGAAACAAACTGGGTTTGATTGATCCGAAGTATAATCTGAACTCGTCTTTAAAATATATAATCTTAATATTATATATAATTAAATTGTAGAGTAAAAGAAGTATAAAACTTAAATAAAATATATTTTATTATATATTTTTTAAAATAAATAATATTATTATAAATATAATAATATGTTATACAAAATGGTATCTGTTAAATATTAAAAATTTATTATTAATACACAATTGTTGAAAAAAAAAACTTTAAAGATAGTATGAGACACCAGACCAGATTAGGTTGACTTGAAATATAACCAAAATCGTCCACAAAATACACCAGATTTCATTTTAAAATTCAAACCTGTCAAAATCAACTTCGAGTCGAGCCGTGTTAGCATGTTATGTTGAGTCCTCCTCGTCCCAAATAGAGTTGTTTAACTTCATTTTTACTTACTCTCTCTAGTTTCATATATAAGCAAAAAAAATTGTCTTACGCGCCTCAAATATAAGCAAATCTCAATTAACTTCACTTCATTTAATGAAGTTAATTTTAAAATATTTTTCATTTATTAGAGAGTTATATTACTTATGATCTTATTTTATTCTTAATATCAAATTTCAATGGAAAAATAATGTTTATTATTAAATGAGATTAATACAATTAAAGAAATCTTAATAAACTTTTTTAATTATTATAAATCCTTTTTTTTTCTATGAATGAGACAAGAGGAAGTATAAAGTATAAATTAGATAACAAAAAATTATAAACATCTAATTACGGTAAACATCCCATTAGCGCTAATAATTTCCTTCTGTGTTTCTCATTTTATCATGTCATTTTATGTATTTACCGTATTTACTCTTTTTTTTCACTTTATCTCTCTCAAGATGTCATTTAATGTTCCCATGTTCACCCATATTATTTTAATAATCTACTGACAAACTGTACGTATAAATAGTATTAATTTAGATATTTCACCTTTTATATATATATATATAAAATAACAAACAATAATCTTTGTACGCACAAAATTGGGCAGTCAGAGTGTTGGAACGTTGTTCAGGAGAAAGTACAAGATCCCCTGCAATACCAAATGAAAGTTGTTTTGAACAAGATATTGTAGCTGTGAGTTGCATATAATATATGAAAGGTTTGATATTCACGGGGTTGAGCTTGAACCCACTGAAGATCCTGCCAACAAGAGAATAAAATAAAGTTAGGTATCAAACCTAGTTGATAAGGAGCTCTGATATACCTTCTTCGGCTCATAACCACACAGCTGAAATTTACTGTTTAATTAATAGCAAGAGTTTCGTCCTGTCTATTTGCTCAACCACGCGATATCTATGCATTATGCTAAACTTAATTAATATTAATTTCAGTATAATATCCATCTCTTTAATAACACATCAACTTGGGTAGTTTTCTTTGGTAAGTCCTGTATACTTGTTCATTTACTTAATTTTATATCGGTCGGAGATATTATAAATATTTGATAAGATATGATAGGTAACTCATTAAGATGTTATAAATATCTAAATATTTCATTAGATTAAGAGGTTACAAATATCTAAATATCTCATTAGGAGATTGTGAACATCGTAATTTATCTACAATGATTATCTTTATTATTTTGTTATTCATATTATCTTTACGTAGTCTTTTTATCCTATAAAAGGGAGATTAGAAATTGTATTATTTAATTTAATCACTACAAAGTTTCTTTTACTTTCAACTTGATATCAAAACTACATGTTTCTGAAAGGCTTCAATAGTTAGTGAATCTACCTACATGTTCTTCGTGACAAGGTGTTCTATGTGAGTCTAAGAATCTATAATTTTCTCTCTAACAAACAAGTATTTAACATCAAAATGCTTTGTACGAGAAGTGCTTATGTTGTTTTGAGAGAAATGCACAACAACAGGATTGTTGCAATATATTACAAGTGACCTTGAGATACTTTCAATGATATGAAAGCTAGAAATTAAACTTTTAAGCCACATGGCCTGACTAGTAGCCTCATAGTAAGCAACATACTCTTCTTCCATGGTAGAAGTAGCTGAAAGAGTTTGTTTAACACTCTTCCAAGAAATAGCTCCTCCTAACATCATAAAAATAAAATTGGAAGTAGACTTTCGATCATCAACGCAACCTACAAAATCAAAATCAGAATAACCAATGACTTGAAGTTGATCAGACTTTTTATAGGTCAACATATGATCCTTGGTTCCCTACAAATATCGCATAACCCTTTTAACGACTTTCCAATAACCCAATCATGGGTTACTTAAGTATCTCCCTAAAGTATTAACAGTAAAAGCAATGTCGGGACAAGTACAAACGTGAGCATACATTAAACTACCAACAACAAAAAAATATGGAACCTTTTGCATGCTAGTCAACTCTATAACATTTTCAGGATATTGCTTTTTAGAGAATTTATTGAGTAGGGTTTATTTTTTGTGTCACGACATTGCCTCCATTGTTAGCACTTGCAATTGTTGTTCTTGTAAAAGAATAATCTAGGTTCAGTACAACAAGAAGGCAAAAATCTTTTTTTTTTTGCTGGGCTAGAGCTTTTGGAAAGCTCAAAATAAAGCATTATTCAGTTATGGACTGTGTGACAACCTAGTGCATTTCTTCTTACTTTGTTTATTTTCTTATAGCAAGCAACTCTGCAATTTGGCTCTACTATGTTCTACATTACCACAATTTCTCTTGGTTTTACCCCTGTGGTTTTGGGACATGCCAAGCTTGTTACCTCGATTCCGTCTCTGCTTGGTATTGACCTTAATTATTTATTTTGTGAAGAATTGTACTTCACCATTGGTTCTCAGCTCATTCCTTTTGGTGCATCTCCACAGGATGTATGGATTGAGCGTTGACACCTATTATGATTATTTTCTGCTACAAGATTTTTTTGATTTTGATCTCTTCTTTCATTCTCATAACAAAGTGAAAACATAATTGATATGGTAGGGGAATGACTCAAGCCATCAACATTGTTGTTAAGCAAGGGAGAATATAGAGAGAATCAGAACAAAATTTATTGTGCACACTGATAGTACGTATTTTATACCCCTTATTAGGTCTTTAGATGGGTCGAATAGACTATAATTTGGAGTTAAGAATCATGTATTGGTTAAGATTTAGATTCCCGAGGTTGAACTAAGGAAAATACAAATCTAGACTAAGTTACTAACTTTAGCTAACAAAACTATAAGTCTTGTTTTATAGGTTAGAGGAGAGACCAGACGAAGTCAATTTGACAAGGAAATCATCTCGGCCAAAACGAAACCCTTCAGGCCGACTCCATCTAGGTCAGAATGAAGTCATCCCAGTTGAGGTCGGATGCGTCCTGGTCGGATGAAGCCGACTCCGTGATGCCGACTCTATCATCAGTAGTCAAGATGCCGACTCCTGTAGAGCTGACTCCGAAGGTCGACTCTGCAACAAGGTGGTATTCGCATGCCGACTCCAGACCAGATGTCAACTCCATATCGGGAACCGACTCTACAGAACCGACTCTGCATCCGAGTCTAGCTGGATGCCGACCTCTAAAGTAGATGTCGAATCCAATCCATAACCGGATCCATCCTGGCACCAATAGACCGACTCCATTATGGCAAAGATTCAAGCACGTGCAAGCTGTAATATAGCACGTGGGAATAGGAAAGTCGTTATAGTTTAGTTATTCTGGTATTTCTGTTAGATCGAGTGGTCAATTCTGGTAAAACAATTATTATGGTTACAAAGTTAGTTAGGATACATGTATAAATAGGAATGCATAACTAAGTTTTGGCGTTAGCACAAATTATCAAAAAATTCGCTCTAGACACTCATACACACCTCCATTTTCCATTTCAACATCTTTGTTCAACGGTGCTTTAGAGACTCTCTTTTGAACCATAAGTTTACTAAGTTGTTGTTGTGGTTTCTACATTGCTCATGTGGTGCTTGTGAAATTTTCTTTTTGAACATAGATTTTTTGCAATGGTTTCTTGCAATTTTCTTTGATGAGAGCTTCTTTATATGGTGGTTAAACATTGGTTTAAACTTCTGCCAGAGATGATTACACATTGATATATTTTGTTTCTGTCTTGAGTGGTTAAGTATTGTGTTTGACTTCTACTCTTGATGTTTAAGCTTAGTTGCTTCTGCTTTATGGTAGTTAAGCATTTGTTCTTAATTTGTTTCTGTCTTTAGGTGGTAACTATTTTCTTACATATGAGTCATTAGTGGTGACTTCATTCTTACCGATCATCATTCCGGTGAAGACTCTTTTCTCACACATGAATCATATTAGTGTGACTTCTCTCTCATCGACGTTTATTTCGGTGGTGACTCTTTTTTCACTAATAATATTACTAATTTGAAGCTTCCAAACGTGGTTTTCAGAAAGTTAGACTTTGCTTGCCAAGAAATTTCTCTTTAACTAATGGACATTCCAACTATTTTTTACTAAGTTTTATTTCTACTAACTTTCTCCGACTTCTCTAGCATCTTTGAATTGTCTTTCAAATTATTGTTTTTTTGGTAGAACTCAATTTTTATCTTTCCTCTTTATTTGAAGGAAAATAAAATTTTCTTCTTATAATAAATTGAATGCTTAGTAAGCTTCAACTTGAGGGAGAGTGTTGGAGATATTATAAATATTTGATAAGATATGATAAGTAACTCATTAAGAGGTTACAAATATCTAAATATCTCATTAGGAGATCGTTAACATCATAGTTTATCTACAATGATTATCTTTATGTTTCTGTTATTCATATTATCTTTAAGCAGTCTTTTTATCCTATAAAAGGGATATTAGAAATTGTATTATTCAATTTAATCAATATAAAGATACTGATTCAGTCATGTTGCTACTCAACTTCTTGGTCATGCTTTAGCTTTATTCTGTGGTTTCTAAGGAGACAAATCATTAAAATTCTACTTCATTTTAACAAGATTTGCAAGCGAAGCCAAGTTGCACCTTACACAAACATACCTGGTTAATTATAAAATGAGCATGCATTGTGCTTCCTCTCTGCACCTTTCTTCAACCTTTCTTAATTAATACCCTTTGCTGATCTTGAGCACTACCACTAGCTAGTTCACTTCATTTCCACTACATTTGAAAGCTTAGGCCATAATCTATCTAGTTACCTTAACTATTAGGAATGGCATCAAGCTCAATGTCAGCTACAGGATCATGGAGTGCTAAGGACACCAAAGCCTTTGAAAGGGCTCTAGCTGTTTATGACAAGGACACCCCTGACCGTTGGAACAATGTTGCCAGTGCTGTTGCTGGGAAAACTCCCGAGGAAGTGAAGAGGCACTATGAGCTCCTCCTCAGAGACATAAGCCACATTGAATCAGGCCAAGTGCCATTCCCAAATTACAAGAAAATTGCAAAATCTGATGAAGAGGAGAGAAGGCAGAGTCTATTCCAACTCCTTGATCAATAAATAAATATATATATCTTCATCTTCTCCATATGTTGCATTAGTTAATTAGGTTGAATCTCCGACTAATGATACAGTAAAAATAATATATACAAGTGGTGATAATTCTAATTTTACAAAGTCAATTTTGTAGAATTGATTTAAATTTAAACTTATATTTTTATAATATAATAGGAAAGCTTATTCTAATAATTGTGGTGGAGTTTATCACTCATATATATTCAGTTTTTCGAAATGAAAAGGATGTGTTAAAACTTTCATGGGTCCACTAATGTGATCAACATTTTTATTTTGCCTTTCTCAACTTAATTTTTCTATTTTGGGGATAATTCTTCTATCTATCTCTTTCAGGCAGAGAAACCTAAAGCTCGAGTCACCGGCCAATAGGAATCATATTCAACAACAAATAATTTGTGATTTTCACCATCAACAAGTTTCCAGAATTGTAGTACCTCAAAACTGTCCGGCCCAAACAATCACAGTTGACTTTTTCTTAACTGATAACGATAAAATCCTGAAGATTTTATATGTTATCAACAAGCAGCCACCACGGTGGCCCGCGTTGACTACCTCTAACAACTATGAAAGTTGTCACCATAACGGATAAAAAATCCTAGAGATTCTTGGCGATAAGGCAAGATACTCATCCCAAGAATCAGGGAATAAAATTTGTTATTCAATTCAAATTCAAACTCAACCTAAATAGAATATTTATCGGAGATGGGCTAAGATACAAGCCCATCTCGTAGTCTATATAAGACCTCACCGCAAATGAGCGGGGGTCAAAGATTTTTTTACGTGGTCGGAGATTTTTCTACGGGATCGAACACTTTTCACAAAGAAAACACGAGAGAGCGAAAGCCTTGCTGAAGCAATAGGAGCGTCGGGAGGAGATACTTTTGGAAAAAGACGAGAAGACGACACGACAAGGTCCAGGTAACTTTTCCTCCCTCTAATTGTATGAATTGAATCGCGATTAAATAGACTAAGTTAAGCATCATAAAAACCAACCCCTCTCTGGCTTACCCGTTCTCTCTCTCTCACCTTTCGCTGGGCCGAGTCCATCTCGGCCTTCACCTATGCCTACCGAGGCCGAGTCGATCTCGGCCTCCCATAAACTTTTCCTCTACACCTGCCCGGGTCGAGTCTATCTCGGCCCCATCTTCCACAATCTCCCCTCCTCCATGTTAGTCATGGCCGAGTCCGCCTCGGCCATTGGCTATAGCCCAACTTAGGAACCAAATTCCAGAACTACGTGGACTTTGAATCCTCGCATATTCGAGGTACGTAGGCAAAGAGGGCACACCTCTTGCAAGTCCATTACCCCAAACCAAACCACCCCTCCAACCATAGGATTTCATTAGATATTAGAGAATATTTTGTATTGCACAATCTAAGAATGTATGACATGTTTATTGCATATTGGTATGACCTCCCTATTCTTACTGGCACCAAAACATAGTATATCAACCTAGACAAACCTTAGGTAACTGTTAGGTAAGAAACGATCTAGGGGTGCCTTATGCCCCTAGGGCGTAACCAACTTCTGAACCCTTCTGACCTGGTTTCTGACCAAGCCTTATCCTCCCCCTTCTCTTGGTTTTTCCAACGTTCCTAAAACACTGGTGGCGACTCCTTCTCAGGCCGAGTTGATCTCGGCCTACCCCTTTTACCTTCCCAATTTTGCTGTCGTCACAAATCTGGTTGTGACAGATGGCGACTCGACTGGGGATCAAACCCAGAGTCTCTAGTTTCTGGGTTCCTAGAAAGTTTAGCCTTAATAGATTAGCTAGGATTTTAATTTTGGTGCTATTTAATCATTGTTTATTATGTTGTGCTAAATTGTATGTGCCTAATCATGCATTAGTAGGAATATGTATTAGACCATCCGCTACACCTGCTCATGCATTTTACTCCATGACTGTTCACTACAATTCATGTATTTGTTTAGATTAGGGCTGTATATGCGAAAAAAAAAGAAAAGAAATTCCCTCTTGATGTAGGACAAAAAAAAAATTTCTCTTGACGTAGGAAAAAAAAAAAAAAACCTCCCTCTTGACATAGGACCAATTATACCAAAAAATGCCTGACCATGCATTCTTAGGAATATGTATTAGGCTCCTTTCCATGCCTGCTGATGCATTTATACTCCACGTCTATTCACTACAGTTTATGTATTTGTTTAGATTAGGACTATATATGGCCAAACTTCCCTCTTGACGTAGGACCAATTGAACTCAAATATGCATGGTCCCCCTAGTACTAGGTAGTTTTCCCTTTTATATGTGCAACCTTCCACAAAATTTTATAAATTTAAGGGTAGGAGCTGGGTGATTAGGTTGAGCATTTTATTTTTGAGTGGGGTCCTATTCCCGGGCCTGAGAGTTAAGGAGTGCGGGATGTGTAGTGGAACCATGCTGGAGGGTATCCTCTGCACTGGTGATCACGATAGTTCCACTTGGGGCTGATAGCCTTTGGAAACGATCATATTCTGGGATACTCTCCTGTCTATGGTTGCGTTCCTTAGGAGGTCTATAGACCTAGGGACCTGGTGAGAATTTTCTTTTAGTAGCCTAATTGTGAGACTCCCTGGGAAAAAATCCTTCTTACCACTAGGTTAGTCTTTTTTCCGGCATGAATGCCGAGTCGGCACGCCTTGGGAAACTTCATCTTTTACGTTGAAAAATTTCGGCGTAACTCCGAAATGGAGTCGGCCGTGAAACCCTAATTTAAGACTTAGCTGAGGCCGATATGGAATCGGCCTTAACTTAATTAACTAAAAACTTGGCCGACATGGAGTCGGCCTTAACTTAATGGACTAACATGTTGGCCGAGATGGAGTCAGCAAAGATGAAACTGACATGAAGTCGGCCAGTCAAAAAACCTTAACTCGAGATGGAGTCATCTTCTATATCATCCTGTCCCACTTTTCTATCGTATTCTACTCTGCTCCCACACATGACATGCATTCCATGCATAATTCAGAAACCTTAGCATTCATCGTAAAAAAAAAACTAAAATAATTAATCATGGATATTTCAGAAAAATGGAAAGAGAAACTTCTAGGGATAGACGTTGGCGCCCCATTCAAGTCAAGGAACCCGAGCTTCGCTCACTTCGCTGTTGGGCTAGTTGCTTAGAAGGGTATTACCATCGAATATTCGAAAAAAGATATGGCCACTTCCTACGACTCATCGAAGTAGATACCCAAGTTGCCGCCCTCGAAGCGCTTTTCCAATACTACGATCCACCACTCCGTTGCTTTACCTTTAGAAATTTCCAGATAGCTCTAACCTTAGAAGAATATGAACGGTTATTGGGTCTTCCCATTCACGAATTACTCCTCTACTTCCCTCAAGGGCGGCCATTCCCTTGGAACACCATAGTCAAACTTTTACAGCTACCGCAGACGGCAATAGGGGAAATACGACAAAACCGCAATGGCATTGAAGGAATGTGTAGGTCCACCCTAGAAGAAAGGTTAAGAGAATTCGAAAGAATAGGAGACTGGCAATCCTTCATCGAGCGCTAGGGTTGCTGGCCTTTGGGGTCCTACAGTTCCCACGCTTAGAAAACTACATAGATGCGGTAGCAGTAGAAGCATTCCTAGCTCAAAAAGATCGGCAAGAAAATCCAACTATGGCTGTCCTCGCTAATACCTACTATACCCTTAATTACTGCAGAGAAAAGGGGGCAGGAACTCTCCGATGTTGCATTCCATTGCTATACCTTTGGATTACCGCCCACTTATTCCATAATAAAGAACACGACCTCTGCTCCTTTGAAGATTATCGAGCGAATTGGATAAGGAAAACCCCTAAAAAGCAGTGGATCTAGCTGTTAGATGAAGCCTCTGAATTGGCGATACGGTGGTACCCCACGTGGAACATGCGCGAGGAAGTAATCATTAGTTGTAGGCCATACCCGAACGTTCCTCTGCTAGGAACGCAAGGGGCCATTAATTACAACCCCCAACTAACATTAAGACAGGCAAGACACCCTATAAGACAACCTCCCTCGGACTGAGATTTGACCCCCTTCGTAATCCATGGATCAGAAGCCCTCGAAATAAATAATTTCAGAAAGATCAAACAAGCGTGGGGATGTGTTGTGCGAAAAGGAGCCGAGCTTGGTAGTAGGAGCTGTGGCGCGTCCCAAAGCTACAAGATATGGCTCCAAGAATGAATACAAGCGATTGGATCGATCGGAGGCCTCCTCTATTTGCAACCAGACCAAGGGATCAAACTCCCAGAAACTATCGAAATCGAAGAGTTCGAACAAATCCTAGGCCAACTAGAAACTGAGCAGCGGACCCTCAAAAGGAAGTTGGAACAAGTAGAAGCAGAGGTCTTTCAGGAAAGACTGCAAAAAGAGGAAAGTATAAAGAAGGCACGACACGAACGCCAACACCGGCTAAGGATGGCCAATTGTTTACAAGTAGCGGATCAAGAACTGGGCCTTCGAAGAGTGAAAAGAAACCATAGCTACCCTAAAAGTAAACGGGATGGAAAAAGATAAGCAACTCCAATCCCTCCAAGGGAAAATTCACCAGCTGGAGAGCGAGCACACAAAGATTCAAGCCGATCTAGAACTCCACGTGGATCAAGGATGACCAAGCTAGTCGAAAAACGGACTAAAGCCTATGAAACCCAAGACACCGTCCAAAAATTACAAGCAACTATAGAAGATGGGAAACGCAAAGCCCAAGCAACGTCTAAGATAGCCCAACACATGGTCGACGCCCTCAAAGCCCTTCAAGCAACCAAAGATTCCTCCAAGATTTCAAAGGAACTAGCCCAACTTCTGGAACTATGTGAAGAATTTCGCGACACCACCAGTACTTCTTCGAAAAACTTAGACTTTTAAGTAGGAAATTTTTGTAAACGCTAGGGGCGTCTGTAGAAATATTTTTGTAGGGAATTTTGTAAGCGCCGTGGGCCTTCTTAGAATTTTTGTAATAGGGATTTTTGTAATGCCATTGGCGCCCTTAGGAGTTTAATTTTTGATGTAAATCTTAGTTCGAATTAATAAAAGGTTTCTCTTTCCAATTTTTATGAAATGATCCACAAGCAAGACATTCATGCATACATGCATATTAAACCTCTCTTTCCACTTCTTTTTCTCCCCTATACTCTCACGCGTATATATATTAAACCTCTGCTAAGATAAAGTTCCTTTTAAAATGAACCAACAATAATAGTGCGCCATCAAGCAATACAGAATCTACGCTCAAAGATCCCGATCCAACTAACGAACCAATCGAAGACATAAACGCGAAAGCAGAAGCACTAATGGAGATCGAGAAGCGCATGGAATGGGAGAAACCAAAACTCCAACCATTTGTAGAGGAGCTTGAAATTATAAACTTGGGGGGCAAAACAGAAAAGAAAGAAGTAAAGGTGGGCAAGTTAATGCCACTGGAACCAAGATCACACTTGCTTGAACTCCTGAAGGAATACGCCGACGTATTCGCCTGGTCCTACCAAGACATGCTAGGATTGGACCGCGAAATTGTAGAACACAAGTTGCCTTTACTTCCTAACTGCATTCCGGTCCATCAACAGCTAAGAAGAATGAAACCCGAAGTAGCCCTAAAAATTAAAGAGGAAGTTGAAAAGCAATGGAAGGCGGGATTCCTTGCAGTCGCAAAATATCCACAATGGGTAGCAAACATTGTACCTGTGCAAAAGAAAGACGGAAAGGTTCGTATGTGTGTTGACTACAGAGATCTAAACCGCGCCAGTCCTAAGGACAACTTCCCTTTGCCCCACATCGATACGCTCGTTGATAACACCGCGCAACATGCATTCTACTCCTTCATGGATGGTTTCTCGGGATATAACCAAATCCTCATGGCTCAAGAGGACTTAGAAAAAACAACCTTCATCACATTATGGGGCACTTTCTGCTACAAGGTAATGCCCTTCGGGCTTAAGAATGCGGGGGCGATATATCAAAAGGCCATGGTAACGCTATTCCATGACATGATGCACAAGGAGATCGAAGTATACGTGGATGACATGATCGCTAAGTCCAAAACCCCGGAACAACACATCGAAGATCTACGAAAGCTGTTCACTAGACTCCGCAAGTACAGGTTAAGACTCAACCTGGCCAAATGCACCTTCGGAGTAAAGACAGGGAAGTTGCTCGGTTTCATAGTAAATGAGAAAGGCATAGAGGTTGACCCAGATAAAGTTAAGGCCATCAGAGAGATGCCAACTCCTAGGACAGAAGCAGAAGTTCGAGGATTCTTAGGATGGGTGAACTTCATAGCCCGATTCATCTCTCAACTAACAGCCACATGCAGCCCTATCTTCAAACTTCTCTGCAAAAAGCACAAACTCGGTTGGAACTCTGAATGCCAGGAAGCCTTTGAAAAGATCAAGAAGTACTTAGAAAATCCACCGGTCCTTGTCCCGACGTTCCCCGGCAGACCTTTAATCCTATACTTGACGGTGCTAGAAAAATCCATGGGCTGCATGTTGGGCCAACGTGACGATACAGGAAAAAAGGAGCATGCTATTTACTACCTCAGCAAAAAGTTTACGGACTGCAAGCAAAGGTACTCGGCATTGGAGCGAACCTGTTGTGCCTTGGTTTGGGCCACCAAAAGGCTCAGGCAATATATGCTAGCCCACACTGTTTGGTTGATAGCAAAGACGGACCCCATCAAGTACATATTCGAGAAACCCGCACTAATAGGACGAATTGCAAGGTGGCAAATGGCCTTATCCGAATACGACATAGTCTACACAAGTTAGAAAGCTATCAAAGGAAGAGTCTTAGCGGAGCATCTGGCGTATCACCCTTTAAAAGATTTTCAACCCCTACTTCATGAATTCCCCGACGAACACGTCATGACAACCACCGGGACTAAGGATGAAGAATGGAGAATGTGGTTCGATGGAGCCTCTAACATACTAGGAAACGGAATTGGAGTCGTCCTAGTCTCACCCAAAGATTAGTGCTTCCCCTTTTCAGCTAAGCTAGGGTTCGACTACACCAACAATATGGCGGAATACGAAGCTTGCACTATGGGACTTTTAATGGCAACAGAACATCAGGCTAAACAACTCAAAGTCTTCGAAGACTCAACCTTGGTCATCTATCAACTTCGCGGCGAATGGGAAACTCGAGATGCCAAGTTGGTGCCTTACCACGAGTATATAAAAGAATTAATAGACTCATTCGATACAGTCACTTTTCACCATGTCCCCCGGGAAGAAAACCAAAAGGCTAACGCCCTCGCAACTCTATCAGCCATGGTCTAAGTAAACGAAGGTCAAGAGCTAACCATCCACGTGTGGCAACAACCTCACACAGCTTACTGTCAGCACCTGAATATAGAACCAGAAGAAACAGACAAGAGCCATGGTATGCGAATATAAAGAGATACCTGGAGAAGGGAGAATACCCGGCAGAAGCATCAGAAAACAGCAAGAGAACACTTAGAAGACTAGCTGCAGGATTCCTCCTAAGCGGACCCACATTGTACAAAAGAAGCGCAGATATGACACTCCTGCGATGTGTAGACCAACGGGGAGCTAAACAGATAATAGAAGAAGTTCACGAAGGAACCTTCGGTACGCACGCCAACGGCCACGCCCTGGCCCGCAAAATCCTCCGAGTAGGATATTACTGGACTAAGATGGAATCCGACTGTCACCAGCACGTAAAGAGATGTACAAAATGTCAAACCTACGCCGATCGTATCCACTTGGCTCCTTCCGCTCTACACAACCTCACCTCCCCATGGCCTTTCTCTATGTGGGGTATAGACGTGATCGGACCCATCGAGCCTAAAGCTTCAAACGGACACAGATTCATTCTAGTGGCCATCGACTACTTCACCAAGTGGATTGAAGCCTCCTCCTATTCTACGGTAACGCGCAGCACCGTAGTACGATTCATCAAGAAAGACATCATATGCCGGTATGGCCTCCCAGCCCATATCATCACCGACAACGGAACCAACCTGAATAACAAGATGATGACTGAACTATGTGAGCAGTTTCAAATCCACCACCACAACTCCACTCCTTATCGCCCCAAGATGAATGGAGCCGTAGAAGCAGCCAACAAAAACATCAAGAAGATAGTACAGAAGATGGTAATCACCTACAAGGATTGGCACGAAATGTTACCGTACGCCCTACATGGCTACCGCACCTCAGTTCACACATCCACGGGGGCTACCCCTTACTCTCTGGTATACGGAATGGAAGCAGTACTCCCAGTAGAAGTTGAAATACCTTCCCTTAGAGTTCTGGCAGAAGTAGAATTAGAAGAAGCAGAATGGATTCAACAAAGACTCGATCAACTAAATATGATCGACGAAAAACGCCTAACGGCCCTTTGCCATGGTCAACTCTACCAAAGAAGAATCAAGAACGCCTTCGACAAGAAGACCAAGCCCCGTACCTTCAGGGAAGGAGATATGGTGCTCAAGAAGATACTACCAAACGTCAAGGACCAGAGAGGCAAATGGGTGCCCAACTACGAAGGACCCTACATCGTAAAGCACGCCTTCTCAGGAGTAGCTTTAATCCTAACCGACGTTGAAGGGAGGGACCTCTACTATCCCGTTAATGCAGACTCTGTCAAAATGTTCTATCCATGAAGCCTAACTCGCACCACAAGCCAACTCTAATTCTAGCAAGTCTTTCCTTTAAATAAGGCATTCTTGTAACATACTTTCCATTAATAAAATAGCCACGTTTATATATTCATGCCTCCATTTTTATTCCCTCTAAATCGGTGCCATAATTCGTTTTCACTTCACTACTTTTATGTCAGCACGATAGGAAACCGATTTCATCTCAGACACTCTCGGTCACCCTCAAAACCGATTCCATCTCGGTAAACTAGTGCGTTGAGAGGCCGACTTCATGTCGGCCAAATCAGCCTCTTCCAAGGACCGACTCCATTTCGGTCAATCTAACTCCTTTGGGAAGAAAACTCCATTTCGGTCCAAAGACTTAGAAAATTTTGAAAGTTAACTCAGTTCAAAACTTAGGAAAATTACAAAAGCTTACATCAATTCGAGACGAACTCGTCTCGACCAAAACATCCATGACATCATTCCGAGACCAATTTGTCTCGCCAACCAGTTCTACCATGGCTCAACAAAGAAAAGAAGACTCAGACTAACAAGCCATCACAATCTGACATGAAGGCATTCATCAAATTCAAGTTCAAGACATCATTGGCCGCCCCTAGTAGAGCCAATGATCAACTACCAAATTCAATTCATTAGTCATCAGATTCAAGACATCGCTGGCCGCTCTGAGTAGAACTAGTGATCTCAAGTTCAAGACATCATTGGCCGCCCCGAGCAGAGTCAATGATCAAAAATCAATTCATCAGTCTCAAGATATCGCTGGTCGCCCCTAGTAGAGCCAATGACCTCAATTCATAAGTCTCAAGACATCGTTGGCCGCCCCAAGTAGGGCCAATGATCTTAGTCATCAGATTCAAGACATCGTTGGCCGCCTTGAGTGGAACCAGTGATCTCAAGTTCAAGACATCATTGGCCGCCCCGAGCAGAGTCAATGATCAAAAACCAATTCATCAGTCTCAAGACATCGCTGGCTGCCCCAAGTTGAGCCAATGATCTCAGTCATCAGTTATCAAGATTAATACATCAATCATCAGCTATCAAGATCAAGGCATCAGCTATCAAATTCAAGTCATCAGCTATCAAGATCAATACATCAGTCATCAGCTATCAAGATCAAGTCATCAACTATCAAGCTCATTAACTATCAAGTCCAAGTCATTAGGCAACAGTTATCAAATTCGAAATCTAGCTGGCCAAGTAGAGTTAGCAACCTTAGTTTAAGTTTAAAACATCAAGTCATTAAAACTCTAGGACAGAATCTTATCCAAATCAATCGAAACCTAGAAACTAGTCTAATACCTCCTTAGCCTAGAACCATCCGACAGAATCTTATCCAAATCAACTGAAGCCTAGAAACTAGCCTAATACCTCCTCAGCCTAGAACCATCCATAGATTCTTTATTTATGCCCATTAGGGGGTATCCCTAATGAACACAAATAAAGAGGGGGCAACTATAGTACCCAAAAACTGTCCGGCCCAAACAACCACAGTTGACTTTCCCTTAACCGATAACGATAAAATCCTGAAGATTTTATACGTTATCAACAAGCAGCCGCCGCGGTGGCCCGCATTGACTACCTCTAACAACTATGACAGTTGTCACCATAACGGATAAAAAATCCTAGAGATTCTTGGCGATAAGGCAAGATACTCATCCCAAGAATCAGGGAATAAAATCTGTTATTCAATTCAAATTCAAACTCAACCTAAATAGAATATTTACCGGAGATGGGCTAAGATACAAGCCCATCTCGCAGTCTATATAAGACCTCACCACGAATGAGCGGGGGTCGAAGATTTTTCTACGTGGTCGGAGATTTTTCTACGGGATCGAACACTTTTAACAAAGAAAACACGAGAGAGCGAAAGCCTTGCTGAAGCAATAGGAACGCCAGGAGGAGATACTTTTGGAAAAAGACGAGAAGACGACACGACAAGGTCCAGGTAACTTTTCCTCCCTCTAATTGTATGAATTGAATTGCGATTAAATAGACTAAGTTAAGCATCGTAAAAACCAACCCCTCTCTGGCTTACCCCTCCTCTCTCTCTCACCTTTCACTAGGCCGAGTCCATCTCAGCCTTCACCTATGCCTACCGAGGCCGAGTCGATCTCGGCCTCCCCTAAACTTTTCCTCTACACCTGCTTGGGCCGAGTCCATCTCGGCCCCATCTTCCACAATCTCCCCTCCTCCATGTTGGTCATGACCGAGTCCGCCTCGTCCATTGGCTATAGCCCAACTTAGGAACCAAAGTCCAGAACTATATGGACTTTGAATCCTCGCACATTCGAGGTACGTAGGCAAAGAGGGAACACCTCTTGCAAGTCCGTTACCCCAAACCAAACCACCCCTTCAAACATAGGATTCCATTAGATATTAGAGAATATTTTGTATTGCACAATCTAAGAATGTATGACATGTTTATTGCATATTGGTATGACCTCCCTATTCTTACTGGCACCAAAACATAGTATATCAACTTAGCCAAACCTTAGATAACTGTTAGGTAACAGACGTTCTAGGGTCGCCTTGTGCCCCCGGAGCGTAACCAACTTCCGAACCCTTCTGACTTGGTTCCTGACCAAGCCTTATCCTCCCCCTTCTCTTGGTTTTCTTAGCGTTCCTAAAACGCTGGTGACGACTCCTTCTCAGGCCGAGTTGATCTCGACCTACCCCTTTTACCTTCCCAATTTTACTGTCGTCACAAATCTGGTTGTGACAAGAATCCCGGTATAGTGTAGTACCTTATGTTACGTACGTATTAACTAATATGTAGCGCTAATACTGTATAGCATTGGACTGTTATTTCATAAGAATCATATCCCATTATTCCATGTTGTACAATGTCTTGTCATTGAAGCTAGCTATTTAGAAGAATAAACTACTCTGTTATATTTCTTATCCATAATAAAGTTTTAATCTTCTATGCCTAACTTTGATTAATTATGTTTTGTCTCCTAAGTTTTCAAATGATTGGAGTTCTCTTTGCAACGAGTGATATAAACAAAATAAAATATATAATTTTGGTTGCAAATTCAGTCGTTATTAACTACCAAAAATATTTGGTAACTAAATGCGGTTGCTAAAAACGTTTTTCTAGTATTGCTAGAAACAACAGCACAATAACTAAAAAAATTAGAAAATAAGGAAATAAAAAATAAATAACTAAAAAAATTAGAAAATAAGGAAATAAAAAATAAAGAAATAAAAAAACAAGGGAATAAGAAAATTCAAAGTGGGTTATTATTATTATTATTACCCATACTCATATCTGTTAAATTATGTGGGAAATTACCCATACCAAACCTCGTACTTATTAAGTGAGTAATTTTTGCAAGTACTCATTGGATAAAGTCTTTCTTTCTCTTTCTCTATATGTATGTATGTATATATATATATATATATATATATATATATATATATATATATATATATATATATATATATAAATTCACATTTTATAAAACATATAATATATTATAAATATATATATATATATATATAGATATAGATATAGATATAGATATAATATTATAAAATACTTATTCAATATTAAATATAGTTTAAAAATAAAAAATAATAAAATTAAAAATATATAATTTATTATTTTAAATTATTTTTCATATTCTCTATACAAATTAATATAACTATATTGAATGATATTGTTTTTGGTTGTCATATTAACAAGAATATTTTTAACTATTTTTCTTTAATATTTTCTATGTCGTGGACAAGGTCAGACATTATAAAACAAGATTAATCTTTTCCTTAAAAGGAAAAAAAGAGAAAGATTGTCGAAATTTTCTTTACGCGATGGCAAAAATTTTAAGAAGGGGAGAGTGACAAAGATGTCAATTTTTTTGTCATTTGTTTTAACATATAACATACTAAGGTTGGAAAATGTTTAAAAATTTTAAACATATAGAAAAAAATTATAATACAACAATGAATTTTAATAAATTTTACCTTTATTTTTAGACAAGAGACATTAATCACATTACCTTTTTTACTTATTAATTTTATCCCCACGAGAAGGAGACAATATACAGAGCTACTAGAAAAAAGATTTCAAGTAAATTGTATTTAGATCAACATTAGTTGACACAAATAGTTGTTGCTTGTCCCTTAACCATGTCACTGAGTTTGAATTTTAAGTTGGAATAAATCACTACAAGAAAAATCATAATTAGCAACTACAATTAGTGACCGAACAAATCTATCGCTAATAGCCATCGAAAATGTGTTATTTTGTGTTAATAAATTAGCAATCGAATTGTAATTAAAAAATAAAAATAAAGTGAAAATTAGCAACTGAATTTCAATTTAAAAATTAAAAAGGAAATAACCATCAAATTAGCGACCAAATTTTATTTAAAAAATAAAAATTTGAAAAAGACAATTAGCAACCGAATTAGCGAATGAATTTCAATTTAAAAATTAATAAATTAAAAAAGGAAAATAGTAACCAAATAAGCGACCAAATTTGAAATAAAAATTTAAAAAAGACAAATAGCCACGAATTTTAATAAAAAAAATAAAAAAAAATAAAGGAAAATTAGCAAACAAATTAGTGATGAATTTTTAATAAAAAATAAATAATTTAGAAATAAAAATAGCAACCGAAATAGACAATTAGTCATCAAATTAGCGATCAAATTTCAATTTAAAAATTAATAAATTAGAAAATGAAAATAGTAATCAAATAAGCGACCAAATTTGAAATAAAAAAATTAAAAAATACAAATAGCCACCGAATTTTAATAAAAATAAAAAAAAATAAAGGGAAAATTAGCAAACAAATTTGTGATGAATTTTCAATAAAAAAATAAATAATTTAAAAATAAAAATAGCAACCGAAATTTAATATATCATTTAGATAAAAAAAAAAACAAATAGACAATGACTGATGTAATGAGTATTGGTCACTAAACATGAACAATAAAAAATTAGATTATTTAAATAAAAATAGCGAGATTATTTTTTATAAATATTAAAAATTTGAAGACAAATTTTATAAATAAAAATATACTTATTTTATATTTAAAAAATTTTGAAAAGTTATTAATATAACCATTTAAGTTAATGGATATAATTTATATAAATGGACATGATCAATTGTTGTAGTGTATGTAACATAAAAAATTTAAAATTTTAAATATTATTTGATAATATTAACATCAACAATTGAAGTTATTATATTTTTGCCTTTAAGTTTTATATTTCTGTCTTTAATTTTTATATTTCATATCTCCGCTTTCCAAATACACCAAGATTGTCCAATTTGAAAGTCTATAACTCTAGATATGGCCGATTTGGCAAAGCATATCAGACTGAATCTTCTAGACTCCTTAGTTTTTTTATGTTCACTTTGTTCCTTGTCATTCAGTGAACTCCAAATGCACTTCAAATTCAATCCATGGCTTTTTGAGAATCTTGAGAGCACACCTACACAATGTAGATGGTTGGGCCTAACTTGGGCTTGGGCCTGAGTATTCTAAGTTCCTAAGTATTTCCAATTTATGAAACACTCACTGTTCAATCTTCTTAGTTTTTCCCTAGTCTTAGGGCCTTGAAGCGTATGGATATCCTCTGCCTCACCCTCTTCTAGAATATCCTTTTAAGATCATTATACTAACTTCTCCAAGCTTCAAAGTACTCCTAGCCTTTGAAGTACTTCTTCTTGCAATCTTCTTAGTCTTTCCCTAGTCATAAGGCCTTTAAGAGTTTGACTACCTTTTGCCTCTTGCTCCTCTTGCATGTCTTCTAGGGTGCTAACCAAATCTTTATCACAAAGAGAGATAGAGAAAGAGAGAGGGAGAGAGGACCTTATCCAATCTTGTTGCTTTTTAATTGATCTCCATCTTGCAACAAACAACTAATTACAACAAGATATGATAAGGTTTTGGCAGAAGGATTAAGAAATGTAATTAATATTGTAGATTTTATAAAAATTATTATTCAATTTCCTAATATACCTTTTATATTTTTAATATTAATATATAAGCAAAAAAAAACTTATTTACACTAGTTAAAAAAGTTAATTAAGCATCATTATTGTATTAATCTCATTTAATAATAAACATTTTTTTCTAAACTAATATTCATTAAAACTTCATATCAGATATAAAATAGGATCATTGGAAACATATTCTCTAATAAAAAAAGTTTCATGAATAATGATTATTTAATTTGTTATAATAATTGAGCTAATTTGTTATGTATATATTTTTTTAATTCTTATTTTAGAAGATGTGATTTTTTTTCTAAAAAATCAAATTAAACATTAAAATTAAATATTAAAATATTTTCATTTTATTTTTTATTTTTTATATGCAAACAGAAAATTGGCCTATTTGTCCAAAAGTTTTTCAGTATGGACGCAAGCTAATAAAATCTAAACCATTTAACTCATGGTCTAAATCGAGCGAGACCATTTAAATTGTGTACTTGTATAGAATGAACTTAAACAAACGGGCCGGTCCGTACACTCGGCTCTAGTTATTATGCGTAGTAGCTTGTTTTAATTGTTACAATTAGACAATTTACAATATTTTAGTAGCATGCAACACCAAAACACCAAACTATTATAGATTTACGTTGTATAGAATTTCAAGAGCATCTAATACTCTATTTGCAAAGATGGCAAAGTGGAAGCGTAAGAGAATCAAGCGGCCCACAAAATTTGGGTATCTTCCCAGAGGATCAACCATTTATATGCCAGAATCCTAATCATAATCCTATACATAGAAAGGAATCTAGGATTTTCCTTCCATGATCTAGTACTATGTCCCTGCGTCGAAACCCTCCAAATTTGTATATTGAAATTCCATTCAGCATCTAATAAGAATCTTGTTATAATGGCTCATATAAAAATAGACATTTTTTAAAAACAAAAATTTGAAAAATGTGAAGTCAATATACATGTTGCTGCGTTGCAAAGCTCTTAAATATTAACCATAATGGTTGAACCTCCAAAACCAGTGTTTTAAAACCTAATTCGGACCGGCTAGGTCGAAATACTTGTAGGATAGGATAGGCTACTATTCTCTCCACGGGATTTTGTTGTCTTGATCAGGTTGTCTTGCTCCCTTTTTATAGGAAGGGATCACTGTTTGTTCCTCGTGGCACGCATTCCTACCACTACTAGAAAATTTAAAATTTGCTACAAAATAATTTTGTGACTAATTTTAAAATTAATAGTTATTTTGTAGCTAATTTTTAGTAAAAATAATTAGCTACAAAATTACTACAATATTGAATGGTAGCATGAAATAAGTAGCAAATTAACTAGGAAAATAATCTTAGTTAATTTGTAATAAATTTTTTAAAATTTGTAGTTATTTCCTAGCTAATTTGTAGTAATAAGAATTATAAATGAATATAACTTCAATTTAGCTAAAAAAATAATTCTCTAGTTAATTAATAGTTAATTAGCTAGGATTTAGCTACTAATTTAAATGGTAGTAAAAATTAGTAGCAAAATCAAAAAATTCTTGTAATGTACCAGACCTGCTGGTGTCAGTGGAGCGAAACTTCTTTGGTGGGTTACTTTTCAGTTTGCCAGGAAGGTGCCGCCTCCTGCTCTGACTCTCTTGGAAGAGGGGACATGTCCCATCAGTCCTTACTTCCTACATACTCTTCATTTATTTCGGTTGGCCGTTTATTCGAGGGTCTTCCCAGTCGTCTTGGCCGGACGTTACACAGACCGTCTATTCGGCCGATAGCCTGAGAATTGTCCCGGTCGTCATGGCCGGACAATATAGCTACCAACTCGCAGATGATGGTTTTATGGACTGCCCAAGGCTATTTAATGACAATAACGTGCACGGCCCCAGGCTATTTACATGTTGTTTTTAAGGATTATTAAGAAAAATATAAAATTTCACAGTCAAAGAATACCCGGGATGTTTAAAAGTTATAATATTACATAGTAATACTGCAATATTTATTTGATTAGTATATCACAAAAGATATATATACATAATTTTAATTATTATGTCACCTGGTTCATGCAATAAATGACCTATTAATCATATACTTTTATCGAGTTGATGACCAGTTTAATTTTAAAACACGGTACAGAACTGTTTATTAGTCGTTATATTTATATGTAGACTTCAAAAAAATAATATAACCTATCTTATCTGTCCTTGCAAGTGCATCATATGCCATGCGTGTTAATTCGGAGTTTGCGTGGCTTGAATTGGTAGATTCATTTGTTAAATTCTATCCATCATGATCACTGAATCCGAGCCACATTAATGTATGGTAATGGGGTTGACCGTGATCTTTGGTTGACAATTAATGGATTCAAGTATAAGAGAATTAAAAGAGATGTCCATGATTTGCCATGCGTACGGGTAAGAAGACTACAGGAACGCAGCAATAGTTGATTTACATTGAGATTTGATTCTTCTATTGAGTTCATTGTTTTCTGCGTGTTATTTGTATTATAATTTCTGTTTAATCTAACTCAATTTTATTTTTAAACTTACCTCACAAATAATTTCAGTTATAATTTACTTGAGATTTTTAACTCTAAGATCGAACTGAATATTATTTAATTATAGGAGTCCCATAATAACTTGATTGTTAAATTTATCTTTTAAATTTATATTTCGTGTAATTATGGTGTTAAAAGTTTATTTTAAGTGAATTAAGACTACTTATTTTTAAAATAAGGTAAATTTAATATTTGTCTTTAAATTTTAGAATTTTTGTTCCATATTCAAATAATAGTGTATTTTTGTTTTTAAATTTGTCTTTTGAGTTTATATTTCATTTAATTATGATGTTGAAGTTTATTTTAAGTCAAGTGATACTATTTATTTTTAAAGTAAAGTAAATTTTGTATTATTGTTTTTAAATTTAGATATTTTTGTTCTTTGTCCATATAATAGCAGATTTTTTAATTGAATTAGTCTTTAGGGTTTATATGTCGTGTAATTATGGTGTTGATGTTTATTTTAAGTCAAGAGAGACTACATATTTTTAAAATAAAGTAAATTTAGTATTTTTGTCTTTAAATTTTAGATATTTTCATTATGTATCTAAATAACAGTGCATTTTGTTATTAAATTAGCGCTTTGAGTTTATATTTCGTGTAACTATGATGTTGATGTTTATTTTACGTCAAGTGAGAATATTTATTTTTAAACTAAAGTAAATTTAGTATTTTTGCCTTTAAATTTTTTATTTTATCATTCTCTATCCAAAAAATAGTATATTTTTTAATAATGTAGTCTTTTGAGTATATATTTTGTGTAATTATTGTTTTAAATTTTATTTTAAGTAAAGTAAGACTATTTTTTTTTAAAATAAAGTAAATTTTGTATTTTTATCTTTAAATATTAACTATTTTCGATCTGTATCCAAATGATAATGTTTTGTTATTAAATTTGACTTTTGAGTTAATATTTTGTTTCGTTGTGGTGTTAAAGTTTATATGATGTCAACTGAGATTATTTATTTTTAAAATAAAGTAAATTTAGTATTTTTCCTTTAAATTGTAAACATTTTTGTTTTTTTATCCAAATAATAGTGCATTTTTTAATCAAATTAATCTTTTAAGTTTATATTTCGTGGAATTATGATGTTAAAGTTTATTTTAAGTCAAATGAGACTAATTATTCTTAAAATAAATTAAATTTATTAGATATTTTTGTTCTGTATCCAAATAATAGTGTGTTTTGTTATTAAATTAGTCTTTTGAGTTTATATTTATTGTAATTATGGTATTGAAGTTTATTTTAAGTCAACTAAGACTATTTATTTTTAAAATAAAGTAAATTTAGTATTTTGATATTTAAATTTTAGATATTTTCCTTCTGTTTCCAAATAATAGTTTGTTTTCTTTATTGAATCTATCTTCTAAGTTTATATTTCCAGTAATTATGGTGTTGAAGTTTATTTTAAATCAAGTGTGACGCAACCTAAATCGTGTCGGGGACAATTTAGAAAAAAAATTTTGTTTTTTTTAAATGGGATTTGATTTTTGTTAAGAGTTTGAAAGGGAGCCGAATCCACCTCCAGGGAAGAGTTGGCTTTAACAAGTTGGTACAAGTTCGCCCAATCCAAGGAGATTGATCAAACTCGATCTGACTCGGACTGGAGTCGCCACCAACGTTTAAAGGCATGTCGAAGCTCGAGGGTGGAGAAGGCAAGTCGGCAGAATCAGAGTCTGGGTAAGGAGCCGGTTACGCATGGGGGTCATCCCATCTGCCTACCATCTGGTAGTTACCCTATGAAATGCATGCAATGTAACCTTTACCTTTACTTTTACTAGCTAACTAGAAATGGGGAAGTGTGTTGGTATAGAGCTGAAATGTTTGGAATGCATAACTTGACAAGAGTAGGCCTCTTGCTCCTACGTACCTTTCCTAGCGTAGAGGAATCAAAGTTCACGTAGTTTTGGATGCATGCAGTGAAGTATAGAGTCGGACTTTTTCTCTTGGGCATTCATCCCCAAAGGTTTGAGTTCAAATCCAGGACTATCCATTAGGCGTCCCGTCTCGGGGCTGAGTGAAGTTTGTGTGTGTATGCTAGGTTGACTCGGACACATGCCTACTAACTCGGAGTCAAGTGGAATGCATGGTATGTCATGATCACGAGACCAAGGCTGACTCGGGCTCAGGTTGAGGTGGGCTACATGTCTGCCATCTGAAGTGTATTAGACTTGGTTTGGCTAAGGTCGGCTACGTGTCTGCCATCTAAAGTGTAGTTGGCTCGGTTAGACTAAGGCCAGCCACGTGCCTGCCATCTGAAGTGTATTTGCGAGGACGAGGGAGGGTACTATCTATTGCATGCTTGGAGTTGGGCCAAGGGACTTACCCCGGTATCAGAGAGCTAGTTGGTGTTTCTCGTTCGTAATCGGAAACCCTTCAGCAACCTTGACTCACTAATCATGTAGTGATTCTTTAACACTTTTGCTCAGCATGTTGTACTCCTGGATTCTTGGCCTTGAGCTCTTCGCACTAAGGCCTTTTATAGCCTTCGGAAGGGTGATGAAGGCACGCTTGATCTCGCCACGCAGAGCTACCTTAACCTCCTGATTTAGTCAGTTAGCTTTGGCAATCCCCAGGCTGATTCTCGTTGGGTCCCACGCTCAGTCGTGGCACGTTCTCCCTGGGGGTCTCATGGCACATTCCTTCATTGTGATTGGCGAGGATCTCAATTCTGTTGGTGTGTGGGACCTGGGTTCGTTGATGTAGCCTCATCCTCACGTCTCCTAGAGAATCCAACGGCTCAAGAACTATGAGGTGGCACTCCTCCTCTAGAGGGCTAACTTGGATTGATTTCGCTAACGTGGTTGGCTCTGTCAGCATTGAGCTGGCTCCCAGATCCAGCCTAGGTTGGTCGTGGCGTGCCTTGCGAGAGTTGGGTCGAATTTGTGTGGGTGACTGATGTTGGACTTCCTTCGCATGAGTGGTCCATTAACCTGTGCCCGCCATCCTAGGCCCTTCTCTCGGTAGGGGTGGATCGAGTCGGCCAGACTCCCTTGATTAATGGGTTGGTCAGATATTTTGCTCTTTCTAGGCCCTGTTTGGGTTGATGTGATCCAGTCGGCCTACTCGGGAAATTTCTTTTTGTTGAGTCAGTGTTGGGCCAGACCAATTTGGGATCCTACAGAGTTAGACTATTTATTTTCCAAATAAAGTAAATTTAGTATTTTTTTTCTTTAAATTTTAGATATTTTCATTTTGTATCCAAATAATAGTGTTTTTTTGTTATTAAATTAGTCTTTTGTGTTTATATTTCATGTAAATATGGTGTTGAAGTTTATTTTAAATCAACTTAGACTATTTATTTTAAAATAAAGTAAATTTAGTATTTTCGTCTTTAAATTTTAGATATTTTCCTTCTGTTTCCAAATAATAGTTTTTTTATTGAATATGTCTTCTAAGTTTATATTTCCAGTAATTATGGTGTTGAAGTTTATTTTAAATCAAGTAAGACTATTTATTTTTAAAATAAACTAAATTTAGTATTTTTGTCTTTAAATTTTAGATATTTTCATTGTGTATCCAAATATTAGTGTGTTTTGTTATTAAATTTGTCTTTTGAGTTTATATTTCGTGTAATTATGGTGTTGAAGTTTATTTTAAGTCAACCAATACTATTTATTTTTAAACTAAAGTAATTTTAGTATTTTTGTCTTTAAATTTTAGATATTGTCATTCCATATTCAAATAATAGTTTTTGTTATTAGATTAGTCTTTTGAGTTTATATTGTGTGTAATTATGATGTTGAAATTTATTTTAAATCAAGTGAGACTATTTATTTTTAGAATAAAGTAAATTTAATATTTTTTACTTTAAATTTTAGATATTTTTGTTATGTATCCAAATAATAATGTGTTTTGTTATTAAATTTGTCTTTTGGGTTTATATTTCATGTAATTATGATGTTAATATTTATTTTAAGCCAACTAAGACTATTGTAGAACCCATTTTCTATCCAGGAGAGTAGAAAAGCCAAACAAACCCATACGGATCTTTCACCTTCTGTCCCTATACATTCTGCAACTGCCTCGTGCTCATGGCTTCGCTATAGCCCCATCCACGTCCTTCGTCCCCCATTTTGTAGGATCCATTTTCTGCAACGACTTGTACCTTTTTGCAATTGACATGTCCTTGACACCCTTTGTCGTATTGTGCAGTACTTTAGTATTATAGGGTCCATGAAGAATGGACATGTGGCTTACTCTGTTGGCAAACCTGAATAGTGACTTAAGGAGCGGTCTATAAAAGGCCCCAAGAATAAAGAAAGAGGGGTAAAAAAGTTTGGGAACTAGAGGAACCTTTGGAGGGCATTCTAATATGAGGGACTCGAACCTTGATTGAGGGGTTATATAGGATGCTGCGAACGTTGAAAAGAGTCTGCAAGAAAAGGGACGAGAAGGAAGGAAGGAAGGCATCCATCCACCTTTCAAAAGGGAACTGAAATACGACTTCTGGATACAAGGTAAGATCATCAAGATTCCCCATTGTACATATCCATTTAGTCACATTAAGCTCTAAGCCAACACCTTCCCCTTTTCCAAACTAGAAATATATTGCCGTCTGCGGGCTGACTCCGAATCGGCCCCACATAACTAAAATCGAGGCAGACCAAGAGCCGTTGCTCTTCGGTCTGGCTTAGGTATCCCACACTTTCCAACACACACATTCTGAGTGCCACTTGACACATTCGTCCAGCCAACACCTAGTTGGAACCTCTATTTGGTTGAGACAGTCTCGACACCTCTACTTGATCGAGACGGTCTCGGCACCTCTACTTGGCCGAGACAGTCTCGCCTCCTTCCACATGTAGCATTCAGAACTACGTAAACTTTGACTTCACCATTGCAGTAGGAGATACGTAGGAGTAAGAGGCAACTCTTATCAAGTTCTTCATAAAAAAAAAACCAAAAGCATTCCTCACTCATATTTTGTAAATATCTTCCATTCTCAAAAAGGCATAAACTATAATGAAGAAGTCATATCTCATTTCATGCATCTAGTTAGGGTAATTATCTTTTGATAGACATGTTGGGATACTAGGTGATCCCTACACGTAAAATCCATCCATAGGTTTCCTAGCGTTTTCCATAAAAATGCTGATGACTACTTTGTATTACTTGTTCCTTCCCCGAAAGGGACTCGTACTCCAAACTTCTAAAGCTTTTGCCGTCCCCATCGCGATCCAGGTTACGACAACTATTTATTATAAAAAAAACTAAATTAAGTATTTTTGTCTTTAAATTTTAGATATTCTGGTTTTGTATCCAAACAATACTATGTTTTTAAATTAGTCTTTTTAGTTTACATTTCATGTAATTCTGATGTTGAAGTTCATTTTAAGTCAACTGAGAATATTTATTTTTAAAAAAAGTAAATTTAGTATTTTTGTTTTAAAATTTTAGATATTTTCATTCTATATACAAATAATAATGTGTTTTGTTATAAAATAAGTGTTTTTAGTTTATATTTCATATAATTGTGATATTGAAGTTTATTTTTAGTCAATTGAGAATGCTTGTTTTTAAAATGAAGTAAATTTAGTATTTTAGTCTTTAAATTTTAGATATTTTAGTTTTGTATCCAATTAACAGTGATTTTTTTATTAAACTTGACTTTTGCATTTATATATTGTTTAATTATGGTGTTCAAATTTATTTTAAGTCATGTGAGATTATTTATTTTTAAACTAAAGTAAATTTAGTATTTATGTCGTAAAATTTTAGATATTTTTGTTTTGTATCCTAATAATAATGTGTTTTGTTATTAAATTAGTCTTTTGAGTTTATATTTCATTTAATTATAGTGTTGAAGTTTTTTTAAGTCAAGTGAGACTATTTATTTTTAAAGTAAAGTAAATTTAGTATTTTTGTCTTTAAATTTTAGATATTTTTGTTCTTTGTCCATATAATAGTGCATTTTTTAATTAAATTAGCATTTTGAGTTTATATTTCATGTAAATATGGTGATGATGTTTATTTTGAGTCATGTGAGACTATTTATTTTTCAAATAAAATAAATTTAATATTTTTATCTTTAAATTTTAGATAATTTCATTCTATATCCAAATAATAGTGTGTTTTGTTATTAAATTTGCCCTTTGAGTTTATATTTTGTGTAACTATGATGCTGAAGTTTATTTTAAGTCAAGTGATACTATTTATTTTTAAAATAAAGTAAATTTAGTATTTTTATTTTTAAGTTTTGGATTTTACCTTTTGTATCCAAAAAATAGTATGTGTTTTTTTTTATTAAATTTGTCTTTTAAGTACATATTTCGTGTAATTATTGTTTTGAAGTTTATTTTAAGTACAGTAAGACTATTTGTTTTAAATTATAGTAAATTCAGTATTTTTATCTTTAAATATTACCATTATGTATCCACATACTAATGTGTTCTGTTATTAAATTGGACTTTGCGTTAATATTTTCTGTAATTGTGGTGTTGAAGTTTATTTTATGTCAACTAAGACTATTTATTTTTAAAATAAAGTAAATTTATTATTTTTCTCTTTAAATTTTAGATATTTTTGTTTTTTATCCAAATAATACTGCATTTTTATAATTAAATTAATCTTTTGAGTTTATATTTCTAGTAATTATGATGCTGAAGTTTATTTTAAGTTAAATGAGACTATATATTTTTAAAATAAATTAATAGTATTTTTGTCTTTAAATTTTAAATATTTTCGTTTTGTATCCAAATAATAATGTGTTTTGTTATTGAATTAGTCTTTAGAGTTTATATTTCGTGTAATTATGGTATTGAAGTTTATTTTAAATTAATTAAGACTATTTATTTTTAAAATAAAGTAAATTTAAGATTTTGATCTTTAAATTTTAGATATTTTCGTTTTGTTTCCTAATTGTCTAATTTTTTTATTGAATTTGTCTTTTGTGCTTATATTTCTAGTAATTATGGCATGGAAGTTTATTTAAACTCAAGTAAGATTCTTTATTTTTAAAATAAAGTAAATTTACTATTTTTGTCTTTAAATTTTAGATATTTTCTTTATGTATCTAAATAACAGCTTGTTTTCTTATTAAATTAGTCTTTTGAGTTTATATTTTGTGTAAATAAGGTGTTGAAGGTTATTTTAAGTTATCTTAGACTATTTATTTTTAAAATAAAGTAAATTTAGTATTTTTGTCATTAAATTTTAGATATTTTCGTTCTTTATCAAAATAGTAGTGTGTTTTTTAACTAAATTAGTCCTTTGATTTTATATTTCGTGAAAATTATGATGTTGAAGTTTATTTTAAGTCAAGTGAGATTATTTATTTTTAAAATAAAGTAAATTTAGTATTTTTGTCTTTAAATTTTAGATATTTTCAATTTGTATCCAATTAATAGTGTGTTTTGTTCAATATTCAAACAATAGTTTGTTTTTGTTATTAAATTAGTCTTTTTTGTTTATATTTCTTCTAATTCTCATGTTGAAGTTTATTTTACGTCAATTCAGAATGTTTATTTAAAAAAAAAGTAAATTTAGTATTCTATTATTTAATTTTAGATACTTTTGTTGTGTATCGAAATAATAGTGGTTATTTTTTTATTATATTTGTCTTTTGAGTTTATTTTTCATTTAATTATGGTGCTAATGTTTATTTTAAGTCAAATGAGACTATTTATTTGTATAATAAAGTACTTTTAGTATTTTTATATTTAAATTTTAGATATTTCCATTCTATATTGAAATAATAGTGTGTTTTGAGCTATATTTTGTACAATTATGGTATTGAATTTATTTTAGGTCAACCGAGGTTGTTTATTATTAAGATAAATTAAAGTTAGTATTTTTATCTTTAAATTTTAGTTATTTTTTTTTATCCAAATAATAGTTTGTTTTTTAATTAAATATCTGTTTTTGTTTATATCTCGTTTAATTAGGTTGTTGAATTTTATTTCAAGTCATGTGATACTTTTTATTTTTATAAGAAAGTAAATATAGTATTTTTGACTTTAAAATTTAGATATTTTCGTTCTGTATCCAAATAATAATGTGTTTTGTTATAAAATAAGTCATTCTAGTTTATATGAAATGTAATTGTCGTGTTGAAGTTAATTTTAGTCAAGTGAGAATACTTATTTTTAAAATAAAGTAAATTTAGTATTTTGGTCTTTAAATTTTAGATATTTTCGTGATATGTCAAAATAATAGTTTTTTTTATTAAGTTTGTCTTTCTAGTTTATATGTCATTTAATTATGGTGTTGAAGTTTATTTTAAGTAAAGTGTGACCATTTATTTTTAAAATAAAGAAAATTTAGTATTTTTTTCTTAAAATTTTAGATATTTTCATTCGATATCCTAATAATAATGTGTTTTGTTATCAATTTAGTCTTTTGAGTTTATATTTCGTATAATTATGCTATTGAAGTTTCTTTTAGGTCAAGTTAGACTATTTATTTCTAAAGTTTAGTTAATTATGTATTTTTATCTTTAAATTTTTAGATACTTTTTTCTTTGTCCGTGTAATAGTGCATTTTGTAATTAAATTAGTATTTTGAGTTTATAATTCATGTAATTATGATGTTGATGGTTATTTTAAGTTAAGAGAGACTATTTATTTTTAAAATAAAGTAAATTTCTTGTTTTTGCCATTAAATATTAGATATTTTCATTATGTATCGAAATAACTGTGTGTTTTGTTATTAAATTTGTCTTTTGAATTTAAATTTCGTATAATTATGGTATTAAAGTTTATATTAAGTCAAGTGAGACTATTTATTTTTATGATAAATTAAATTTAGTATTTTGTTCTTTACATTTTAGAAATTTTCTTTCTTTATCCAAATAATAATGTGTTTTTTAATTAAATAAGCATTTTGTGTTTATATCTCGTTTAATTATGATTGAAGTTTATTTCAAGTCAAGTGATACTATTTATTTTTAAAATAAAGTAAATTTAGTATTTCTATCTTTAAATTTTAGATATTCTCATTATGTATCCAAATGATAGTATGTTTTGTTTTTAAATTTGTCTTTTAAATGTATATTTCGTGTAATTATTGTGTTGAAGTTTATTTTAAGTCAAGTGTGACTATTTATTTTTAAAATAAAATAAACATAGTATTTTTGACTTTAAATTTTTGATATTTTCGTTCTGTTTCCAAATAATAATGTGTTTTGTTATAAAATAAATATTTTTGTTTATATTTCATGTAATTATGGTATTGAAGTTTATTTTTAGTCAACTGAGAATTTTTTTTTAAAATAAAGTAAATTTAATATTTTAGTCTTTAAAATTTAGATATTTTCGTTTTGTAACCAAATAATAGTAGTTTTTTTTATGAAAATTGTCTTTTGAGTTTATATGTCGTTTAATTGTGGGGTTGAAAAGTGTGACTATTTATTTTTAAAATAAAGTAAATTTAGTATTTTTGTCTTAAAATTTTAGATATTTTCATTCTGTATCCTAATAATAATGTCTTTCGTTATTAAATTAGTCTTTTGAGTTTATATTTCGTATAATTATGCTGTTGAAGTTTGTTTTAAGTCAAGTGATATTATTTATTTTTAGAGTAACGTGAGTTTTGTATTTTTGTCTTTAAATTTTAGATTTTATCGTTCTATATCCATAAAATAGACTTTTCTTTTATTAAATATGTCTTCTGAGTACATATTTTGTGTAATTATGACTTTGACGTTTATTTTAAGTATAGTAAGACTATTTGTTTTTAAAATAAAGTAAATTTAGTATTTTTATCTTTAAATATTAAATATTTTTGTTTTGTATCCAAATAATAATGTGTTTTGTTATTAAATTTGACTTTTAAGTTAATATTTCATGTAATTGTGGTGTTGAAGTTTATTTTATACCAATTGAGACTATTTATTTTTAGAATAAATTAAATTTAGTATTTTTATCTTTAAATTTTTTATATTTTAGTTTTTTATCCAAATAATAGTATGTTTGTTTAATTAAATTAATGTTTTGAGTTTATATTTTGTCTAATTATGGTATTGAAGTTTATTTTACGTCAATGAGACTATTTATTTTTAAAATAGTAAATTTAGTATTTTTTTAAATTTTGGATATTTTCATTATGTATCCAAATAATAGTGCTTTTTTTATTGAATTAGTCTTTTGAGTCCATATTTTGTGTAATTTTGGTGTTCGAGTTTATTTTAAGTCAACTAAGACTATTTATTTTTAAAATAAAGTAAATTTAGTATTTTGATCTTCAAAGTTTAGATATTTTCATTCTATTTTGAAATAATAGGCTATTTTTTTATTGAATTTGTTTGTTGAGTTTATATTTCCAGTAAGTATGGTGTTGAATACACCAACATTTACCCAAAAAATTCAAAATTTACTTATTTTTAAAAATAAATACACTTTATTTACTTAAAAAAAACTTCAATACCACAATTACACGTAATCTAAATTCAACTAGCTAAAAATGCAACTAAAGTTATAAAACATTTTAAAAAGGTTATTATTATTATCATTTAAATTGCCACCAACAAAGTGAAAAAAGAATATATCATACAAAAACTATATAAAACTTAACAATCAACTATTTATCAAACTGAAATTTTGTAATATCTTATACAAAATTGACACGACCTAAATTGTGCCGGGGTGATTTAGAAAGCAAATTTTTTGGTTTTTGAAGAGACTTTGATTTTAGTTTGAAGGGTTCTGAGAGGGAGCCGAATCCACCTCCAAGATGCAGTCAGCTTCTAATGAGCCGGTACTGGCTTGACCAATCCGAGGGGGTTGGCCAGGACAAATTCAACTCAGATTGGAGTCGCCACCAACGTTTAAAGGCCCGTCGGAGCCTTGGGGTGGATAAGGCAAGTCGATGGAAGCAGAGTCTGGGTAAGGAGCCGGTTATGCATGGGGTTCACTCATCCGCCTACCATCTGGTAGTTACCCTACGAAGTGCATGTGATGTAACCTTTACCTTTACTGTCATTAATTTATTGGACATGCGGGGGTGGGTTTGCATGGGACAGGAATGTTATGGATGCATAACTTGACAAGAGTGTGCCTCTTGCTTCTACGTACCTTTCCTGGCGTAGAGGAATCATAGTCCACATAGTTCTGGGTGCATGCAGTGAAGTTCTGGTCAGACTTTCCCTTAGGCATCCGCCAGAGTTTGAGACATGGGAGTTGAACTTTCTCTTGGGCATTCAACCCCGAAGGTTTGAACTCAAAGACAGGACTATGCATTAGGCGTATCGTCCCGGGGTTGAGTGAAGTTTATGAGTATGTATTCTAGGTTAACCGGCCACGGTGCCTACTGACTCAGAGTCAGGTGGAATATAGGATATGTCATGATCATGAGACCGAGATCGACTTGGACTCAGACTGAGGCAAGTTATGCGCCGATTATCTAGAGTATAATGGACTCGTTTTGGATTAGGCTGGCTGCGAGTCTGCCATCTAAAGTGTGATGAACTCGATTTGAGTTATGCTAGCTACATGCTTGCCATCTGAAGTGTGATGGACTCGATTTGAGTTATGCTAGCTACATGCTTTCCATTTGAAGTGTGATGGACTCGGTTTGAGTTAGGCTAGCTATATGCTTGCCCTCTGAAGTGTGATAGACTCGGCTCGAGTTAGGCTAGCTATATGTTTGTCATCTGAAGTGTGATGAACTCGACTCGAGTTAGGCTAGTTATATGCTTGCCATCTGAAGTGTGGTGGACTCGACTCGAGTTAGGCTAGCTATATACTTGTCATCTGAAGTGTGATATATTCGATTTGAGTTAGGCTAGCTACATGCTTGAAGTTAGCTAGAGAACTTACTTGGTATCTAGAGAGCTAGTTGGCACTTCACTCGTAATCAGAGATCGACGATCTTCTCCTACCAGTCGTTCAGCACTTCTTCAACACTTTCGCTAGTCTTTCTATACCCCTTGATTCTTTGCCCCGAATTGTTCGCATTGGAGCCTTTTATAGCCTTCGAGAGGGTGGTGAAGGTGCGCTTGATCTTGCCACATGGAATTACCTCAGCCTCTTGATTCAGTCAATTAGTTGAGGCACTTCCCATGCTGATTCTCATTGGACCACGCGCTCAATCGTAGCACGTTCTCCCTGGAACCATGGCGTATTTCGCGGGTAGTGACTGACATGACATGTTCCTTTGTTGCGATTAGTGAGGATCTCAACTTTGTTAGAGATGGTGGGTCCCTCGTCTCCTCGTCGTGGCTTCATCAAGGGCATCCCGCGCATCTGGGGGATCCAACAACTCAGAGTTCTTGGAGTGTAGTGAGGTGGTATTCTCTGTTGAGGTGTCTAATTCTGATGACCTGGCCAACTTTGTCAGTGCTGAGCTGGGATTTCTGGGCTCCTTTCAGTCCTCTTTGGGCCAGTTAGGCCACATCTTGGTCAATTGGGCCAGATTCAAGATCCTCACCATAGGGGCCTTCCCAGACCGAGTCGGGAGGTACTCCCTTTAGTGGGTTGGGCTGTCTTTGGGACCTTTTTGAGTTTCTTACTGTCCGGTAGGGTCGCCCTAGAGTTGATTAATGCTGGACCGGACCGATTTGGGGTCCTACAAAAATTTTGTTACAAAATTTTATATGTACATATATATTACTTGTCACAAGGAACAAGACTGAAAAGATAATGTTAGGAATTGTCAGTGGCAACACAAATAACACCTATAAATTTTTAATTCAATTGCATGACACCTAAGAAAATTGTTTTCAACTTAAGTTATGAATTTATTTATATATATAAATTTTTATATGTATCAATATTTTCTATTCTTAGGTCACATAATAACAATTAATATTATTTATTTCATTTTTTAAATACAATAAAAAAATTCATATCCATTACATAACCTATATATTATTAACTTAAATGGTCATATTAACTATTGTTCAAAATTAATTACATATAAATCAAATAATTTGATATTTATATTGAATAACTTTTCTTGTTAAAAAGTTTTATTAATTTACATAAAATTTATAAGTTATACTTTATTTTCATTTATTTATTTATACTTCCAATGCACATCAAATGATAAAGTTTAGCTAATTGTCCGAGACCATGACATAGGTTATTAAATTTGAAATGCATAGGAATACGTAATACAAAGATTTAATACAACTACATTTTTAATGTTTGGAAAATTGTCGTAAATTTTTTTAAAGTTTCATCTGGTCATAAATTATTTGTAAAAATTTAATTATAATAATTATAAAAGATTGAACATTTAATTAGATTTTTTAATTATAATTTCTATAATAGTGGAAGGACTTAGTTATGTTTTCAACTTAATTAAAATCACTAAATGTTTAATATTATTACTTTTAAAATTAAATTAACATAATATGTAATAAAACTTAATCACTATAAATATATGAAAAAATAATATAACATACAAAAAAACTATGTCAAATTTAACAATCAGCTCAAAAGATGACGTTGGTTATGACTTGTGAGTAAAAAGAGAAATAGCACCTACAAGGTTATTATTTCAATTGCATGACACTTTATTTGTAGGCCGTAGCTATCTATAAATCCTAAACATCTTTATAAGACTTTCAAGATACAAAATTAATCATAACACAAATTTAAATTTTAATAAATTAACTAAAATCTAAAGATTATAATAGGATCTTATGACTAGTTTATCAAATATAACAACCTATAATAGCATGTATATTATCAGTTTTGTTAACTAAATTGACATAAAATAAATATACAAAATAACATATTCTTTGAAACACTTTTGTAGGGTATAAATCCTGTTACACAAATGGCCAAACATTAAATGTTGGTATTTTTTTGAAACCTATTTAATTTTTAGTTTTTATAATAATAAAATTATAAAATCTTTAAGTTTTTTCATGTTTTGCTTTCAATTTATTTATCTATATATTCTTTTAGATTGTCTCATTGTTTTTCTTACTCCTATTTTCTATTAGTTATTTTCTAACAATATTTATTAAAATATTTTTCAAAAATTATAAATTACAAATGCAATCAAACACACTTAAGGATTGAAAAGAAAAATGAAAATATTAAGATTTTTCTTTTAAACTTTTATAGCTTACATAAGAAAAGTTTTTAATATTTTCAACTTAAATTATCAATTTATTTAATTATATGAATTTTAAATTTTACTAATATTTTTTATTCTTAGTTGACTTAATAAAAAATAATATTTATTATTTTAAAATTTTAAATAAGGTATAATTATTTTTCATGTCCAATTACATATTAACTTAAATGATCATATTAATTATTCTTCAAAATGACTTAAATATAAATGAAATAATTTAATATTTATATTAAATAAATTTTATTTTAAAATATTTTAAACAAATTATTAGAATACATCAAAATTAATTTTTTTTAATTTATTATTTTGTGCATGTTAATTTTATTTATTTGTTTTTATTTTTCTCATTAGCCACTGAAATTAGAGACTAACATTTCGGTCTCTAATTAACAGAAAAAACAGCCCACATTCGTTTCGTTCGCTAAATTGTAGTATATTATTGAAAGGAAATCCCTACAGCGACGGATTTTTATTCGGTTGCTAAATTTGACACAGTTTTCGGTTGCTAAATTACACAATCAGCGACGGATTAAAATCAGTCCCTAGAAGCATACAGACTACACGAAATTAGCGACGAAACAATTTGGTCGCCGATTTCAACAAACTTTAGCCACTGGTTTTCTGTCGCTATTATTACCAATTATTTCGGTCGCAAAAACGGTTGTTAAGACCTGACAGATTCCTATTCACATTTTCGTCTCCCATCAGCAACGGATTTAGCGATCAATTTGTAGCTACCCCTAATTCGGTCGATATGCAACACACACAACCAAACATTTTATTTGATTGCAAAACAGTCGCTATTAGCAACCGATGTTTTCAGTGGCTATTTTGGGTTGCTAAACAACTAGTACTGTAAAGACATGAATGACTTACTGCATAATATATGTGTAACAACTAATTATTATTATTATTTATTATTATTATTCTAATAGAGGTCGCCTTTATCATTAACGCGTGATTGATTAATATATACTTGTCATTAATTAAATAAACATTAATTTAGAAAAATATATGTATATATATTTAAATCTTAACCATAATCAAATTGTTCGAGAGTCTAAAAAGGATTAGATTTTTAAAATCTGGCTGGACCAGTTGAACGAACCGATGTGATTGTGAACCAGACTTATACTAAGTCGAGCTCCATATCGGATGGAATATGCTATCAACCCCAGGATATAATATCATTAAATCGGATCTAACCAAATAAAATCGGTGCAACTTGGTTTCGACCAGACAAATAAATACATGGTTGCACGGCCCGAGGTAAAAAGTTGCTAAACTGACGTTGCAGCACAAAACTACTGTACTGAAATAGCTAACACATACAAGGCTATTTACACGTTGGTTTTAAGAATTATTAAGAAAAATATAAAATTTCACAGTCCAAGAATCGAACTCAAAATGTTTAAAAGCTCTAATACTTAGTATTAGGGTTCAAAAAGTTTAACGCTGATTTGACTAGTATATATATATATAATTTTAATTATGACACCTATACTTGTTCTTATTGATAAATATATTGGTTCAATTAATTACTCATCCAATTTTAAAACACTGTACAAAAATTATATAACCTATCATTATATATATACGTAGACATCAAAAAATTAATATAACCTGTCGTATCTGTCATATCATTAGTGGCTTACATTACATGTGACACGACGTAAATCGTGTTGTGAGGCGTTTTTTTTATAATTTTAATTTTTTTTAAAATATCTTTTTGAGTAGAGATAGGTTGGGGATCAGATTTACTCACTGATCTGGCGTTGAGTCGGTATTGATTCAATCAACCTTGGGAAATCGATTGAACCTATACTAACTCGAATTGGAGTCGCCACCAATGTTTTAATGGTACATTGGGAACCTAAAATAGATAAGGCAAGCAAGTGAATTTGAGATCCAAGTAAGGGGTCGTTTACGCATGGGGATGGCACGCCACCCCATCAATCTACCACCTGGTAGTTACCCGACGACTTGTATATGTAGTACAACCTTCACTTCCTATAGTTTGACCGAGCCGAAATATGTGAAATATTATGTGGGTGATTTTGGACTTGACGAAAGTGTGCCTCTCACTCCTTCGTATCCTTCCTAGTCTGGAGGGATCAAAGTTGACGTAGTTCTACGAGTGCATGCAGGATTAGACTTTCCACTAGGTGTCTTTCTCTAGGAGATCAATTTTGTGTTACAACTAGTAAAAGGGGACTTTCACTTAGGTGTCCCCGACGCGGTGGGGCTCAAGTCTGTGGATACACGACTTGCTGACCAAGGTGCTAAAGTCGGACTATCCCTTGAGCATCCTCTGGCTATGTGAGAATGAGCTAGGATGACTTGGACAATATGTGGATTGACCTAGATGTATGAGATACTCGGTGCTTGAATGCCTGAACTTAAGGATTGGCTATGGGCCGCCCTACGAGCCGGCATGTGCGGCTAGGCAGTGGTATGTTGATCTTCTGGGGTGTAGTGGATGCTATCTAGGAAATGAATGGGGGCCCACCGACCATCTGAAGCGTAATGCATAGTGTTTGTGAAATGAATAATGGCTCGCCAGCCATCTAAAGTGTAATGCATACTGTTTATGAAATGAATGACAACTCGTCGGCCATTTGAAGTGTAATGCACACCGTTTATGAAATGAATGATGGCTCACCGGCCATCTGAAGTGTAATGCACACTGTTTATGAAATGAATGACGACTCGTCGGATGATGCGTAAGATTCAGCCAAGAACCTTACCTGGTATCCAGAGAGACGGTTGGGTACAGTAATTGGGAAACTTGCACAGGCGTCTTACGAATTTCTTCTGACAATGTCTCTCCATCAGTTTTCTTTGATACTCAATGATTCTTGGTCCCGAGCTCTTTGTGATGAGGCTTTTTATAGCCTTCGGGAAGGTGTTAGGGGGTGCGTCTGATTTCGCTACCTGGCCCCTTCCCAGCCTGTTGATGCAATTTGTTATTGCCAGCAATCCTAAGACTGATCTTCATAAGGCTCTGCGCTCAATCGTGCCACGATCTTCCGTGATTCTCAGCGCATTTCATGGGTAGTGGCTAAGTTGGCACTCCTGTGTGCTGTGATTGACGAGGATTATTTAGTCTGTTGAGACTTACTATTTTGACGTGGCTTGATCAGGGGCTCTACTTCCTCGCGGAGCCTTACGGCCTGGATGCTCTGAATATGGTGGGGCCGCGTCCTTTCTGTTGAGGTGGTGAACCCTACCAACGTTGAGCTAGGCTCTTGGATCCTATCTAGGTCTGGGCCTTTCAGCTCCCAATGCCCATTCTAACTCGATCAAGTTTCCTTTCTCGTGGTGGTCCGTGACAAGTCCCGCATTATCCCCATGTGGTCGCCTTGGGCCGCGGATCCTTTTCATCTTCCTTCCACCACAATGTTCTCCTGAGTTGGACACTTTTGGATTCTTACAATATGCCATGCAAGTTAATTCAGAGTTTGTGTGGCTTCAATCAGTAGATTCATTTCTTAAATTCCATCCATCATGCTCACTAGACCCGAGCCACAATGTATGATAATGGGGTTGGTCGTGATTAATTGGACACTTTTGGATTCTTACAATATGCCATGCAAGTTAATTCAGAGTTTGTGTGGCTTCAATCAGTAGATTCATTTCTTAAATTCCATCCATCATGCTCACTAGACCCGAGCCACAATGTATGATAATGGGGTTGGTCGTGATTAATTGGTTGACAATTACTGGATTCTATCAGAGAATGAAAAGAGATGGTCGATGATTTGCCATACGTACGGGTATGAATTGAAGATTATAGGAATGCAGCAATAGTTGATTTACATTAGATTTGATTCTTCTACTGAATTGATTTCTTTCTGTGTGTTATTTGTATTATAATTTCGACTTAATTCAATCTTAAAAAACAATTTATAAGATAAAATTTATCTATAATTTTGGTTATATTAAAAGTGAATATGAAATTTCCAATTCACCTTCTCATTGCACGAATTAGACATTTATAGATAATTTTATAATAGCCTGAGAATACCTAGCTAGAGATTCTTATGTCATTTTATAATTTGAAATTTTGAGTTAATTATCAAATGAGAATTATTCTAAACTTTATTATGGATGGGAACTACAACAGAGTGTTGATTCTTGCACAACTTCACGACAAGATATTGTACAACACGAAATAATGGGATATGAAGCTTATGAAATAATGGTTCAATGCTATACAGCATTAGCGCTACATGTACGTAACACCAGGTACTACTATACCGGGATTCTGGAAAACTTGTTGATGGTGAAAATCACAAATTATTTGTTGTTGAAAATGATTTCTATTGGCTGGTCACTCGAGCTTCAGATTTCTCAGCCTGCAACAGATAGATATAAGAATTATCCCCAAAATAGAAAAATTAAGTTGAGGACGGTAAAATAAAAATGTTGATCATATTAGTTGAGATGAAATTTTTAACACACTCCTTTTATTCTAACGAACATTTATAAATGATAAACTCAACCATAATTATTAAAACAAATTTTATTGCTGTATTATAAAAATATGAATTTAAATCTAATTCAATTCTATAAAATTAATTGTCACCATATTAACTAATGCAACATATGGAGAAGGTAATATATATATATATTCATTGATCAAGGTGTTGGAATAGACTCTACCTTTTCTCCTCTTCATCAGACACTGCAGTTTTCTTGTAATTTGGGAATGGCACTTGGCCTGATTCAATGTGGCTTATGTCTCTGAGGAGGAGCTCATAGTGCCTCTTCACTTCCTCGGGAGTTTTCCCAGCAACAGCACTGGCAACATTGTTCCAACGGTCAGGGGTGTCCTTGTCGTAAACAGCTAGAGCCCTTTCAAAGGCTTTGTTGTCCTTAGCACTCCATGATCCTGTAGCTGACATTGAGCTTGATGCCATTCCTAATAGTTAAGGTAACTAGATAGATTATGGCCTAAGCTTTCAAATGTAGTGGAAATGAAGTGAACTAGCTAGTGATAGTGCTCAAGATCAGCAAAGGGTATTAATTAAGAAAGGTTGAAGAAAGGTGCAGAGAGGAAGCACAATGCATGCTCCTTTTATAACCACGTTTGTGTGTGTAAGGTGCAACTTGGCTTGGCTTGCAAATCTTGCTAAAATGAAATAGAATTTTAATGATTTGTCTCCTCAGGAACCACAGAATAAAGCAGGACCAAGAAGTTGAGCAGCAACATGGCAGAATCAGTATCTTCAAACGTTACAAAATTAAGTAAATGAACAAGTATATAGGACCAAACAAAGAAAACTATACACGTTGATATGTTATTAAAGAGATGAACATTATATTGAAATTAATACTAATTAAGTTTAGCATAATGCATAGATATCGCGTGGTTGAACAAATAGACAGGACCAAACTCTTGCTATTAATTAAACAGTAAATTTCAGCTGTGTGGTTCTGAGCCGAAGAAGGTATATGAGAGCCACTTATCAACTAGGTTTGATACCTAACTTTATTTTATTCTCTTGCTTGCAGGATCTTCAGTGGGTTCAAGCTCAACCCCGTGAATATCAAACCTTTCATATATTATATGCAACTCACAGCTACAATCTTGTTCAAAACAACGTTCGATTGTTGTTGCAAGTGCATTACTAGAAAATTTAAATTTTGTTATAGAATAATTTTATAGCTAATTTTAAAATTAATAATTATTTTGTAACTAATTTTTAATAAAAATAATTGATTACAAAATTACTATAATATTAGTGGTAGCATAAAATAAGTAACAAATTAGTTAAAAATAATTTTAATTAATTTATAGTAAATTTTTAAAAGTTATAGTTATTTTATAGTTAATTTGTAGTAATAAGAAATATAAATAAATATAACTTAAATTTAACTAAAAAAATAATATTTTAATTAATTAATAATTAAATAACTAAAATTTAACTACTAATTTAAATGGTAACTAAAATTAATAGCAAAATAAAAAAATCTTGAACAACGTTCCAACACTCTCGCTGGCCAATTTTGTGCGTACAAAGACTATTGTTTGTACTTTGTTTTCATATATATATATATATATATATATATATATATATATATATATATATATATATATATATATATATATATAACACAAGGAAAGGTAAAAGATCTAAATTAATACTATTTATACGTACAGTTTGTTTGTATATTACACTACTAAAAAATTTAAAATTTATTATTAAATAATTTTGTGGCTAATTTTAAAATTAATAGTTATTTTATAGTTAATTTCTAGTAAAAATAATTAACTACAAAATTATTATAATATTAATGGTAGCATGAAATAAGTAGCAAATTAGCTAAGAAAATAATCTTAGTTAATTTGTAGTAAATTTTTAAAATTTGTAGTTATTTTCTACCTAATTTGTAGTAATAAGAAGTATAAATGAATATAACTTAAATTTAACTAGAAAAAAATAATATTCTAATTAATTAATAGTTAATTAACTAAAATTTAGTTACTAATTTAAATGGTAACTAAAACTAGTAACAAAATTTAAAAAAAATCTTGTAGTGTTATTAAAAAATGTTGGTGGACATGGGAACATTAAATTACATCTTGAAAGAGATAAAGTGAAAAATATTGGTTATATAGATCTATATTAATGATATAATGCATGATATTATCAAACAATTCTAGCAAGAAATTAATACAATTTTTTTCAGCGAAATTGTCATGTTATCGATGTATTAGCCTCTTAATTAGTAAGAGACATAAAACTTTTAACATAAACTCGTAATATCAATATAAATAATCCAGATTTTATTAGATAAAATCTATACCAACCAAGGAAAACTAAATGACTCAGTGTAGTATATTTTTCTTTAGTATACAAGTTAAATTTGGAATAAGTCTATAAAATAGAAAAGCAGCATCATATTTCGAGGGTCGGTGCAGTGATACTACCGCTATATATAGCTAGGTTGCAACTTGATTGTAGACTGTCCCCGCCCTATATATGCTACTATTGTTTTTCTAGCAATAATTGGAAATTCTGGGTTTTAATATATATTGATTATATATTTCATAATCGGTGAAAATCTGTATGATGCTGTAACGATAGGCATCATTGCACGTTGCTTTTTAAAATGAGAGAACAATTATGATACCAATCTTTTAGAAGCAACCGAAGGACATTCTTTGATACTTCAAACAACTAGACGTTATTGGAAAGTCTCAATTTCCCAAGAGACTACAAGATTGAAATTGATTTATGTTTTGAACTGAGTTTAAATTTTAATTTCTTGCGGCACTCTTGTATATTTTGATTCCTCATATTTTCAAGATGTGCAAAATAACTCTTTCATGACTAGTTACGAATTAGCTATGAAAAGATTATTTTGCAAGTTTTAAATAGTTTGGAAGTGAAATATAATAATATATATACCATTTTTAAGCAAATAGATTTTCCCAATTCCTATATTTGAGTATATATTCACATAATTTAATTCAAGTAGACTATTAATAGAAATTTTTTCTCTACTAGATTTTATGTTTTTCTTTTATTACATATGTTGTAATGAAGATATTTTAATGTCCTATCTCACCTAATAATAGGTGGACAAGTGTTATTATGACTCTCACATCAAAGTTTCAAAGATTATTAACAAATTCTGTTTCGATGACATGATACTATGATAGTATGCGCAATACACATGACTTGACTGGAACGCCAATGAATTTAGAAAATGATAAAATTGATAGAAATGAGATTATAATTCATAATCATATTTTTTTAACACTTAAATTATTAAGTTATTTAATTTATTTAAGTAATAGTATAAACAATATATTATATATAATATTATTGAATTGAGAAAGCAACACGTATTTTTGCCATTAACGCAACATTCACCGAGGAAACCCATGTGTCCCTATATCATTGTGATATGAATGGAAAACATGACACATATAATCTCCTATGAGGTTGCTTCTAATAATTGGCAACCCATCAAAGTTGGTAGGTTGGGTCCTCCCATGTCCTACCTTATGTTCATAGATGATCTCTTATTGTTTGGACAAGTGTCTCTAGATCAGATTGAGTGTGCTAGGAACTCCTTGAATAAGTTCTACAAGATGTCAGGCCAAAATTTCAACATAGATAAAAATCGTATAATTTTCTCCAAAAATGTGGATCAAAACACCAAAGCTCAGTTGGCCTAACTCTGGATTCCAAATAACCAACTCCCTTAGTAAGTATCTAGGTATTCTACTAGTGGGCATGCGCCTAAAAGAAAGGAGTTCCAATATGTTATTAACAACGTGCACAACAAATTTGCCAGATGGAAAGCCTAACAAAGTTGGGAAGAAAGAATGGAAAAATATGGTGGAGATAGGAATGAATTCGTCACTAGCTCAAGGAACTAAATAAGAGTAGTAAGATTCATCATGAGCACCTTGTATACTTGATGAGAATGATGATCTCTTGGACAATCTAAGAGTAGAGAGAAAGCTGTCACAAGTGCAGTACACCTTCTATTCCAATGAAAAAATGATCAAAAGTTCTTGCAATATAAGTACAAGCAGTGTTTTTATAGCATGATTAATGGTTGTATTAGGCTTCACTAATCATCTTTAAGGCCCCATGAAAAGGCTCAAGACTAAGGCCCAAAACGCAAGCCAACCTAGCCTTAGTCTTAGCAATAAAAAATGTGACCAATTTAGTGCCCAAAACTGGAGACAGATTGGCTAGGTAGGATTCGGCATCTAAAATGAACCTTGGCTTAAGACTATCCTATCCTACATGGAATGTACAAATACAAGGAAAGTACAAAGAAACAAAGTGTTACCAGCCCTATAAATTGCCTTCAAGGCAGCTGGACACATAATACAAAGTATAACCTCCTTAGTCTTATCCTTGGTCTTTGAGGGTGGTCATTGTTGTACTTCCTCTTGGATCCTCTTAAGTCTTCCCTTCCTGATAGGACCTTCAAGTGTAGGGTTTCCATTTCTATATATGCATCACAAACACAAACAATCAACAAGAAAACAATCAAACACTTGGTCAATCGTAGGAAACATAAAAAATCAATCGGCAAACAACTTATAGCTTGTGAATCCTAGAATAGTCAAACACAAACAACCAATAGGAAAAGAACTAAATATTTTGTCAATTGATAGAGACACTCAAACACAAATACTTTAAACACAAGCACTAAGTCAAAAAAATGACTAAATACTCTATCGATTGATGGAGGCAATCTAACACAAACACTAAGAGACAAACAACTAAGCACTATATCAATTGACAGAGGCAATCAACACAAGCAACCAACGGGTCTAGGGCCAACCCCTTTACCTACAGCCATACCCATATTCTTAAGTAAGATTTCTCACTTCCCCTTACTTACAAAAGCGTAGACATAAAAAACACTTCCTCATGGTTGTTCTTCTTGTTGTTTGGGGTTTCCTCTAGAGGTTATCCTTCCTCCAGAGGTTATCCTTCCTCCACTCTCTAGTTTGAAATCATGTGTTTAGGAAAATTAACTTAGCAACAAAGGTCTTTACTATTCCTCTGGTCACTCCTTTATATAGCCCTAAAATGGGACCCATAGCTCCCTTTGACAATCCACGTGAAACCCAAAAAAAGAGCCCTCACATCTCTTGAGGAAGCTCTAAGATATGAGAAAATTTAATATGGGTTCAATGCTTTGCATCAAACCCAACTTATTTAGAGACTCCTTTGCCTTCTTTATTGCTTGTTATCAACTTATTATATAGGAGAAGAAGGTGATACATCATGAGCGACTCATATTGTCCGATGTGGGACTTAAGCTATTCCACTTCTTATATAGGAAAAAGAAGGTGAGGCATGAACTTATTTTGTCCAATATGGGATTCAAGCTTTTACCATATTAAATAGCCTATTTTATTATTTTAACTAATTAAAACCTAATTTAAAACCCAATCTTTGAAGGAAAAAAATATTGCCTATGACGATAATTCTTTACGAGCAATGTTTTCTTTTCCCTGCACGTTCCCGTACAACCAACCACCACTGTGGTTTGCACAAGTTTCCTCATTGATCAAATATTCGTCCACATTAATTGAAGCATGGTAATTAGAATTGCATGAATCTTGATACAATTCATGCGATTCAATATGAGTCGCAGCCTAAACGATACGATCGTAATTTGTATCGTTTTTTGTTCTGAATCGCAAAACAAATCGTTTGTATCGCTACAGAATCGCATGAATCGTGATTTGCAGGTGAATTGCACGATTCTGCTAACTAGGTTGCGCACTCTGGGCGGGTCAGGTCGTTCGCGACACAATTTTAAAAATCCAAACAAATACGCATTTTATTTTCAAAAACTGAAGGAAAAAACGTGGGAAACGTCGATCTTCCTTCTCTGTATGGTCCCATGTTGTCCCCTCCTTTGTAGCACGAGTTTCCTTGTCTCCTCTTTCGTTCATGCTCTATTTCCGTTGTGTGCTGGAAAGTGGTGTGCAGCTGCACGTTCTCCTATTTTTTCTGTTTTTGTTCGTGCTATTTCTGTTCTTCTACTTTCATCTTGTTGGAACATGTGGGTGTGCTACACTGGATGCACTGTTTCTGTAGCATGTTTCTGTTTTTGCTGCATTGTTGCACTACTGCACTTTGTTTCTGCTACACTCTGTTGTTGTTGCTGGGACGTGGTCTGCATTTGCTACTGGTTTTTTTGGTTTGTTCACTTTGTTGTTGCTGACTTGCTATTTTTTTTTCGTTGGTTTGTTACTGGTTATGTGTTATTAGAGAATGAGTCAAGCAAAAAAGAAAGAGGTTGATATTACATGGCAACATTGTAAAAGTATCCCTCCAAATAGACTTCAAGTGAAATGTAAATATTGTTCTCATGCTTGTTGGGGTGGGATTGCAAGAATGAAACATCATCTTGCTGGAACAAAGGTAAATGTTAGTCCTTGTACAAGTGTTCTAGATGATGTTAAGGAAATGTTTGTCAAGCTATTGGAAAGTAAAGACAAAAAAAAGGAGAATATTCTTGATTGTTTGGAAGAAGTAGCGAAAGGAAAGGAGTGGGCATCTAAAGTTGTCAAACAAAAGACAATGAATAAAATTTATAAAGATATGGATGTTGCAATTCAAGAAATTTGTAATTGCATATATGGTAATGCATTACCATTTAATTTGGTAAGGAGTCCTCTTTTTGTCTAAATGTTGAAGGTTGTTGGAGAATATGGTAAGGGTTTAAAGCCTCCTACTTATCATGAGGTAAGAGTTTCTTTTTTTGAAGAAGGTGGTTGATAATATCCACAAAAGTCTAGACAAATATAAGAGCGAATGGGAGAAATGGGCATGCACCTTGATGTGTGATGGTTGGACGGATGGGAAAGAAAGATCACTTACTAATTTTCTTTTTAATAGTCCAAGTGAGAATGTTTTCATGAAGTCTATTGATACTAGTAATGTGATAAAGGATGGAAAAAAAATGTTTGAGTTGTTGAACAACATTGTGGAAGAAATTGGGGAGGAGAATGTAGTCTAAGTTGTGATGGACGGTGTTGCTAATCTTGTGACAGCTAGGAGGATGTTAATGGAGAAGAGAACTAAATTATTTTGGTCCACTTGTGCAGCTCATTGCCTTGATCTAGTCCTTGAGGACATTGAAGAGCTTCCAATGTTCTATAATACCATTGCCAATGCAAAGAAAATCATTACCTACATATATAGGCATACATGGGTTCTTAATTTATATAGACAATATTTCTAACGGAAGGGAATTGGCAAGACCAGCTGTGACAAGGTTTGCAACTTCTTATCTTACATTAAATTGCATTAAGCAACAAAAGAATGCTCTTAGATATATGTTTGCATCTAAGGAATGGGCTACTAGTTCACATGCTAGTAAAAGTGAGGCTAAGTAAGTAATGAACCTAGTGTTGAGTGATGGTAGATTTTGGAAATCTATCACATATTGCCTAAAGTGTGTGATTCCAATTATAAAAGTGTTAAGACTTGTAGGCAGTGATTCAAAACCAGCCATGTCATACATTTATGAAGCAATGGATATGGCTAAAGAGAAAATTGCTAAAAATTTTCAAAAGCAAGAGTCAAGGTATAAAAAAGTGTGGAAGATTATTGACACTAGGTGAAACTTGCAACTACATAAACCTCTTCATGCAGCTGCCTATTATCTCAATCCAAGGTAAGTTATTTGTATCTCAGTATTACTTTATTTTGTGTGCTTAGTAACTTATTTCTTATTTGGTTAGGTATCATTATGACAAAAAATTCAATCCGAATAGCGAGGTGTTGATTGGTCTATATGAAACTCTTGAAAGAATGGTTCCGGATAGAAGAACAAGATTTGCAATGCATCATCAACTTGAAAAATTCAAGGGAGCTAAGGGTATTTTTGGAATGAACATGGCAATAGATACTAGAGATTAGAAACAATCGGGTATTTCTTTACTTTAGGCTTTACCACTTTACTTTGTTTATACCTTATAAATTAAGCATAACTTGTGTACTTTGTTAATTATATTCCAATTGTATACTTTGTTTTCGTAGCTCTTTGGTGGGAGAGTTATGGTGGAGAAGGTAAAGAGTTACAAAGAGTAGCCATGAGAATTTTGAGCCTAACATGTAGTGTTACAGGATGTGAAAGGAATTGGAGTACATTTGACCAAGTGCATACTAAGAGAAGAAATCGATTGGAGCAACAAAGATTAAATGCACTTGTGTTTGTTAAATATAATCTTCAACTTGAGATGAGGTAAAAGAGTATAGAAGAGAAGGGGGATACCTATGATTCAATATGCTTGTCCGATATTGAATTAAATGATTCATGGATCACCAAAAAAGAAAATCCTTGTTTACCAATTGATGCTTCATGGATGGATGCACATGAGTGTTTTGATGTTCATGAGGGAGCTCCAAGCAAGAAAAGGAAGAGAGGTAATTATTTATATTTATAAATTAGAACTTAAAACAAACTAGAACCGTAACTTATTTTTTTCTTTTGATTACATAGGTCCAAGAAATTTGAATGTCAAGGTTGATAAAAGAAAATCCAAAGTAGGAGATGAGGATGAATTTGAAGACAATGAGGAAGGGGAAGAAAAACTTATATTAGATGATGAAGATGAATTGACTGATGTTGATCTTAGGGATAATGAATGATTGTGGGAAAGGTTTTTTTAGGCTATTACTGCTAAATTTGTACAACAGTAGTAGTCATTGTTTGCTAAAATTATTCAGCAAACAACATTTTTTTTAATTTATTCAGCAACAACACTATTTTTTTGAAGGATATGTTGCTCAATTATACAGTAGCAAACAATTTGTTTGTTGAATTTGTGTAGCAGCAGGCAACAACTTCTTTTTTTGGCCATGTGGCTGTTCTTATTTGTATACTTATTGCTTTGAAGCTTATGTCACTTTGTTAGCTATTTGACTTCAAAATGCTATATATTTATTATTGATCATGAATCTTACGATTCACAATACGATACAAGACACGATTCGAAAAATATGCTTTCCGATTCATAATTTGTATCCTAATTCAATTACCATGAATTGAAGCTTTATCTTCATGCTTTTGCCGCCATTTCGGACCACAGTCGATTCCTTCTTCTTTACTCTCCAATATTATCGTTAAGGTCAAATACAATTATACAAAACCCAAACTAATATAACTTTCTAATTGGTCTCTCCTTTAAATTTTAAAATAAAATAAAATAAATCCATATATAAGCACAATTACTCTTGAACATCCAACTTCTCAATTGGTATGTAGGACCACACATAAAGCAATCTTCTAGCAATAGTGGAATAGTTGATATGTTACTTTGTACACTGATCAGGATTCTAGTCTAAATATTGTGATGAGGCAAATCATTGATGACACGACCTAAATTGCGTTGGCTGGTGGATTTAGAAGATGATGGTGTGGGGCGAAATGGTGTTCGTCGTGGGTTTGAACTCGAAGGATCAAAATTTGAGAAAGGGTCGAGGAGTCACAAGAACCCAGCGTGACGAGTCGGCATCTGTCGGGCCACCCGGGAAAGGAGGCCGGTTACGCATGGAAAAGATGTATCATCCCATCCGCCTACCATCTGGCAATTACCCCATGAATTGCATGCTACATAACCTCTACTATTGTGGTGGATGACACAGGGATAAGTTTTAGTGGGATGATCAACTTGACAAGAGTAGACTCCTTGCTCCTACATACCCTCCAGTCGGGAGGATTCAAACTTGACATAGTTCTGGATGGATGCGTGAGATGAGTGACAAAGTCGGACTTTCCATTAGGCGTCTTTCCCTTGGAACGTGAACAGTATTGTGCGTGCGGGGTGTGGGCTTTAGCATGGTTGGACTTTCCCTTAAGCGCCCACCGGGGTCTGGAATATGAGAACTGATTCTTTCATTGGCTCTTGTGGTTTAAGTGTGAAGTCGGGACTATCCATTAGGCATTCCGCTTCGATGTAGGATTGAGTGTTCGTGAGTACGCATGCTGGGTTGACTCAGATATGCATCTACTGACTTGAGGTAGGATGAGATACTGAGTGTTAGGTTGTAAAAGTTGAGACCGACTCGGTTTTGAGTTAGGGTGAGCTATGAGCCTGTCGTCCAAAGTGTTTGTTACTCAGTTTGATGCTAGGACGACTTGCCTGCCATCTGAAGTGTAACAGGCTCTGGGATGAGACTAAGATGGCCTACTTTCCATTTGAAGTGTTATGGGCTCGGTTTGATACAAAGACAGTTTGATGTTGGAATGGCTTGTGTGTCGGGGATTCAGAGTGTTTGGGTCACATGGGTTCAAGGGTGTAGGGATTTAGGTTTAGTGAAGGAGGGAGGTCGAGGCCGACTCGCATGGCGAATTACGTATTCCCCATCTGAAGTGTGCTTAGGGAGAATGCCTATGGCTTGATTGGAGTTTTGGCTAAGAAACTTACCTGGTATCCATAGAGCTGGTTGTCGCGTAAGCTTGTAACAGATCCTTTTAGAATTTTAGTCGTAGTTTTTGTAGCAATTCCTCAGCGATTTCGCTCTTATTTCAGTCTTTGATTCTTGGCCTCAAGCTCTTTGTGCTAAGGCCTTTTATAGCCTTTGAAAAGGTGATGAGAGCGTATATGATCTTGCCACATGGAGCTGCTCCAGCCTCTTGATCAAGTTCGTTAGCCTTGACAATCTCCAGGTTGATACTTGTTGGATCTCGCGCTTGATCGTGTCACATTCTTCCTGAATTCGCGATGCCTTTCGCGGGCAATGGCTGACAAGGCTCATTCCTTTGCTGTGATTGGCGAGGACCTTGCTTTGTTGAAGGCGGTGGGGCCCCTGGTTTGTTGATGTGGCTTTATTAGCAACCGCTCCTTTGTTGTGATTGGTGAATTCGTTATCTTTGTGTTAATGTGGCAAATTCTATTTGGTTCTGTTGAATTGGACGATCCTCGTCAACATTGAGGTGGAGTCCTGCGTGTTTGATGCAGCCGCTTCAAGTCCTTTGATCATTTGGGCTGTGCTTGGAGGCCTTCTTCTGCGTTCGTCCTACGGGGTTGGCCACTGGTCCTCTTGAGCTTCGTTTGAGTCATAGGCCGGGTTGTGTACTTTCTTGCTGGCCTTGCCCCGTTGGCTGAATTCAAGTGTTTTGTGCTTTTCTTCCTGGATGTGGCCGAGTCAGCTAATCTTCCCAATGGGTCTCTTCCTAACCCTTTTGGACTGAAATTCTCTTTTGCGATTTCTGTGAAGCTATCTATTGGACCAGACGGATTTAGGGTCCTACAATTCATCATCTCTTTCTATTTTTTGATACATAGAATCCAACAATTAACCACTGATCACGGCCAACCCCATACCGTATACATTGTGGCTCGGATCTAGTGACCATGATGGATGAAATTTAACGATCATTGTGTCATGTTGAGACTAGATTCATTTAAATATGTTTTGATTTTAAGAACCTTAAAATTAGTTAAAAGGAAAATATGTAATTTTATCGTTGGTTATATAGATCATGGGACTTTTTTATTTTAATCAGTAATTTTGAATTAGAATGGTTGAAAATAATATTATATTAAAATTTAAGTTTTTTCATTGGCTATATTGTAATGAAATATTTCAATGTTTCCTTTCACCATATCAATAATGTGGATGAGTGTTGAGACTTATCACATGTGACATTTATGTGGATTACTTTGGTGGGACTATAGTAACATGGCTATACACGTGGTACTCGGGTAGATCGATAATAGATTAAGAAAATTGTAAAATTGATTGAGATGATATTAGAACTTGTATTTTTTTTAATAACTACATAAATTATTAAGTTATTTAATTTGTTTGAATTATAATTTAAACAATATATTATATATAATATTTCTACATGTGTTAATTATATGTTTAAAGTATTTATTTAATTTAATGTTAGATTTAATTTAAAAATAATTAACAATAAATTGCATAATTTATTATTTAATTTATTTTTAATACAATAAATATAAACATATAATTATTTTTGTTTTTCAATCTCATTTGTTACCATGTTACTAGTATTATATTATTTATTATTATATATTTAATAATTTTTTAAATTAAAATAAAAACTTAATATTATTTTTTATAAAATATTATAATATTAAAATCAATAATATAATATTAGTGTCAGCATAGAAAAATATGAAAAGAAAATGAGATAAAAAAGAAGATGAAAGGAAAAAAGTGATTGGTATATTTATATTTATTACTAATATTTCAGTCTATTCAATACATAAAATAATTTTATATTTTATAAAATAAAAAATTATAATAAATAAATATTTTTAATATATAAATTATATTAAAATTAAATAACATAATATATAAATATTTCTAAATATATAAATTACACTATAATTAAAAGTATAATAAATATTTTTACATATAAATTACATTTTAAATTTATGATAAATAAATTATATTGTGTTCTCACAACATAACAAAATTAGACTAAATCATCAACCTATTCCTTGAAATTGTAGTGATCAATTAAATTGGTTTATAAAATTAACAAAATAGTAAAATAGTCTTTGAAATTGTACATTACCAATCAATTTAATCTTTAAAATTGTAGAGTAGTCAAATTGGTCATTGAAATAAATAAAATGTCAAAATAATTCCTTAAATTGTAAATTTTCATCAATTTAATTCTTAAAATTGTAATAATCAATAAAACTAGTTCCTAAAATAAACAATAATAAAAAAACTTAATGACACTTTTTAATTCCTAACTTTTAAAATTTTACAAATTTTGATCCTAAAAAGACTTAATGGAACTTTTCACTAATTTTGACCCTAAAATTATATAACTTCACAAAGTTTGCCCCTTACTTTCAAATGATTGCTCATTTTTCCTCCAAAATTTTAATACTTTAGAAAATAGTCAATATGAAGTTGGGGTTTGAACCCTTCGCCCCTTTCTTCTCCACGTTCTTATTTAATTTTTATATAAAAATATATTATATATTATTAGTATATTTGTTAATTGTATTTTTAGTTTCCCAAGTATATTTTTATATTTATTGAATGAAAAAATATTAAAAGTTAAAATAATAAATTTATTTATTAAATTATATAAAACTATTTAATAGTTAAATTGTATAATATCTTATAAATTTGTTTATTGAATACTATTATTTTTGAATAACTATCCTGCAAATAAAAGAGTGGAGCATGTATAAAAAAATTATAATTTTGCATAATTATAATAAAAATATTTAATAAATAAATTTATCATCTTAACCTTTAATATTTTTTCATACAAATAAAAATATACACTTGAAGGATAAAAATACAATTAACAAATGCAATAATTATATATATATATATATATATATATATATATATATATATATATATATATATATATATATATATATATATATATATATATATATATATAAAGTAAAATTTCTTAGTGGCTTTGGTGGATGTTCAGAAGGAAGAGATCGAGGATTATGTTAGAACAAATGAACATAAGAAAAGGAGAGGTTCAATTGTGTTCTTAAAATTTTCACAAATCTTCTCTTTAAAACAATGTCTATTGAAATCAAACGATAAGGCTTGTTTTTTGAAAAGCTTTGTTTAAGAAATAGATAATACGAAATATGAAAGATAAATGATAAATAGATAAAGGAAGAGATAACCTTACATAATGTTTATATGGGTTTGTCTATTAACATATTATGTCTAGTCCTTGGTAATTCTACCAAGCTTTTTTCACTATAAGTCAAAACACCTTCCTTTACAATTTCACCACAACCAATTCAAACCTAGGCTTGGACCCAAGTAGTCTTTTAACCTCTCTATACAATTAACTCAAGTATTCTTTTAAGACAAGTCTCTTTAGGCTTAAATTACTAATCAAAGTGTTTAAAGAGGGGTGCCTCTTATCTTCATATGGACATATAGAAACGTGAGAATGAATCTAAGACTTTCTAAGAGAGGACAAAATTACAAGAAAAAGAATTGTAAATGTACACTATGAATTGCTTTGTTACTAAGACTTTTTGTTAAAAAAAAACACTACAAAAAAAAGGCGATTAGCCACAGATATTAGCGACGGAAAAAATAAACGTCGCAATTAGCGACAACATTAGCGACGGAATATGCATATATGAGAAGGATATACTTTTGCCACCGATTTAGAGACGGAAAATTTCACACAGAAAATAATATTTAAAAATCGACGAAGTTAGCTACCGATTTAGCGACGGATGGTGGAAACTACAACCTTTATTGTTTGCAACCGAATTTGCGACGGAGTAATAGCCAAAATAAAAAACATAAATGACTTTAGCCACCGAATTAGCGACGGAAAAATTGAAAAACCATGAGGTAGCTTTTGCCACCGATTTAGCTACGGAAATCTAGATTTATTTAAGGAGAAATACGATTTTTAGCGACGGAATTAGCCACCGAATTTAATAAATAAAAAATATATATAAAACAAAATTGTAGCCACCGAATTAGCGACGGAAAATTGCTAACCAATGAGGTAGCTTTTGCCACCGATTTAGCCACGGAAATCTGGATTTTTTTAAGAAAAAAACGTTTTTTAGCGACAGAATTAGCCACCGAATTTAATAAATAAAAAAATATATAAAACAAAATTTTAGTCACCGAATTAGCGACGGAAAAATTGAAAATCCATGAGGTAGCTTTTGCCACCGATTTAGCCACGGAAATATGAATTTTTTTAAGGAAAAAAAGTTTTTTAGCGACGGAATTAGCCACCGAATTTAATAAATAAAAAATAAATATAAAACAAAATTTTAGCCACCGAATTAGCGACGGAAAATTGAAAACCCATGAGGTAGCTTTTGCCACCGATTTAGCCACGGAAGCTGGATTTTTTTTAAGGAATAAAACGTTTGTTAGCGACGAAATTGGCCACCGAATTTAATAAATAAAAACTATATATAAAACAAATTTTAGCCACCGAATTAGCGACGGAAAAATTGAAAACATGTGAGGTAGTTTTTGCCACCGATTTAGCCACAGAAATCTGGATTTTTTTAAGGAAAATAAGTTTTTAGCGACGGAATTAGCCACCGACTTTAATAAATAAAAATATATAAAACAAAATTTTAGCCACCAAATTAGTGACGGAAAAATTGAAAACCCATGAGGTAACTTTTGCCACCGATTTAGCCATGGAAATCTTGATTTTTTTTAAGAAAAAAACGTTTCTTAGCGACGGAATTAGCCACCGACATTAATAAATAAAAAATATATATAAAACAAAATTTTAGCCACCGAATTAGCGACGGAAAAATTGAAAACCCATGAGGTAACTTTTGTCACCGATTTAGCCACGAAAATCTGGATTTTTATAAGAAAAAACCGTTTTTTAGCAACAGAATTAACCACCGAATTTAATAAATAAAAAAATATATAAAACAAATATTTAGCCACCGAATATTATAAATAAAAAATATATTTTTTAAAATAAAAAAATTAGTAAATTTATCTTTAAAATTAAGATAATTTCTACATTTATCGAATTAAATTACGTTTACTAGTTATTTATCAATTAAATGAGTAATTTGACTATATATTTAAAGTAATTAGGGTGTTCAAGTTTATTTTACATGATGTGAATGTCATGATTTTTTAAATAAAGTAAAATTAGTAAATTTGTCTTTAAGATTAAGATAATTTCTATATTTATCCAAATAATAGTACGTTTAGTAGTAAGTTGACTCTATATTACAAGTAATTAGGATGTTAAATTTTATTTTACATGTGCTGAGTCTCATTATTTTTTAAATAAAGTAAAATTAGTAAATTTGTCTTTAAAATTAAGATAATTTCTACATTTATCCAAATAATAGTATGTTTAGTAGCAATTTATCAATTAAATGAGTAATTTAACTCTATATTACAAGTAATTAGGGTGTTCAAGTTTATTTTACATGATGTGAGTGTCATTTTTTAAATAAAGTAAAATTAGTAAATTTGTCTTTAAAATTAAGATAATTTCTACATTTATCCAAATAATAGTATGTTTAGTAGCAATTTATCAATTAAATGAGTAATTTAACTCTATATTACAAGTAATTAGGGTGTTCAAGTTTATTTTACATGATGTGAGTGTCATTATTTTTTGAATAAAGTAAAATTAGTAAATTTGTCTTTAAAATTAAGATAATTTCTATATTTATCCAAATAATAGTACGTTTAGTAGCAATTTATCAATTAAATGAGTAATTTAACTCTATACTACAAGTAATTAGGGTGTTCAAGTTTATTTTACATGATGTGAGTGTCATTATTTTTTAAATAAAGTAAAATTAGTAAATTGTCTTTAAAATTAAGATCATTTCTATATTTATCCAAATAATAGTATGTTTAGTAGTTATTTATCAATTCAATGGGTAATTTGACTGTATATTTAAAGTAATTAGGGTGTTCAAATTTATTTTACATGATGTGAGTGTCATGATTTTTTAAATAAAGTAAAATTAGTAAATTTGTCTTTAAAATTAAGATAAATTTCCCACCTTCTTAAAATTTCCCTCCTTCTTAAAATTTCCCACCTTCTTAAAATTTCCCACCTTTTCAAAATTTCCCACCTTCTCAAAATTTGTCAATTAATTTTCCCATCTTCTCAAAATTTTAAGATAAAATTAAGATAAATTTCCCACCTTCTTAAAATTTCCCTCCTTCTTAAAATTTCCCACCTTCTTAAAATTTCCCACCTTTTCAAAATTTCCCACCTTCTCAAAATTTGTCAATTAATTTTCCCACCTTCTCAAAAATTTAAGATAAAATTAAGATAAATTTCCCACCTTCTTAAAATTTCCTCCTTCTTAAAATTTCCCACCTTCTTAAAATTTCCCACCTTTTCAAAATTTCCCACCTTCTCAAAATTTGTCAATTAATTTTCCCACCTTCTCAAAAATTTAAGATAAAATTAAGATAAATTTCCCACCTTCTTAAAATTTCCCTCCTTCTTAAAATTTCCCACCTTCTTAAAATTTCCCACCTTTTCAAAATTTTCCACCTTCTCAAAATTTGTCAATTAATTTTCCCACCTTCTCAAAATTTTAAGATAAAATTAAGATAAATTTCCCACCTTCTTAAAATTTCCCTCCTTCTTAAAATTTCCCACCTTCTTAAAATTTCCCACCTTTTCAAAATTTCCCACCTTCTCATAATTTGTCAATTAATTTTCCCACCTTCTCAAAATTTCCCACGTTCTTAGTTAATTTTCCCACCTTCTCATTAATTTTTCCACCTTCTCAACATTCCCTGCACTCTACAAAATTTTTGAGTTTTCTCCTTCTTCCCAGCCACGCACAACCACCAGCGTCACCTAGCACTGCCGTCCAGTTTCGACGCAATACCGCCGCCCGACCGCGTGACCCCATTCCGACCACCGTCAGACCGTGCGACCCCAGCTCCGATACAACCGCGTGAACCTCGTCTATAGATCTGTTCATAAATCTGGTTTTTTTTGGTAACCATAGCATTTTCAAACAGCGGCAGCCCAGCGTATGTGTTTTTTTTTTAATCTCCTCTCTTAAATTTTCATGTTTATGCTTATTATAAGAATTTTTTTTCAAAGCTGTAGGGAGATTTTTTGGTCTACTTATTACTTTTTGTTCAATGCTATAGCATATGTGCTTACTTTTTGTTCAATGCTCAAGCATATGTGCTTATTATTATTGGGACACTACGAAAATCTTAAGCTAATGAAAGAAGGGGAATGAGAAAAAAAAAACTGAGCTTTATAGCTTACCATGGACTGGTTACTATAGTTTGGGTTTTTAGGTAGGCATATACTAAAATAGCGACATATCCAAGTTGAATCCAAGTTTTTAGGTAGGCTTTATTGTATAATTTTTTTACAATCGGTATATCAACTATCATGTGATACTTGTATTTGTTGTAATTTTTTAGTACTGTATTTGCTGTAGATGCAATTGTTGAATAATCATGAGGAGCAAAGTGAGCAGATACGACAACAAAATCAACAAATGCAGCTTATTTTACAACACTTGCAGTTGAAATCTCTTATGCCACCCCCACTGCACTAGATAATAGTGATGGCCATGGTGATAATGTTTAGGATGATATCTTTATAAGATGATGTAACAGACAATTATTTTCACAATGTTTAGGATAATTATGTTCATAGTTATTATGATTTTGAATATTTAGTAATCATTTGGATACTTTTAATTGTTAATGTTTTCATACATAATTGTTTATTTCAAATTTGTTATTGTATGTTATTTATAGTGTGATTAAATTTGTAATTATTGATAAATATTTGACAGGTTCATAATATATATTACTAATTTAAAAAAAAGAAAGAAAAAACAAAAAGTTTTAGCGACCAACTATTTCCGTCGCTAATTTCGTCGCTAACCTAATTATTATATTATATTTCGAAATATATTAGCCATCGATTTTAGCGACTGATCATTTAAATAATTAAATTTCGTAATTAATTTAGCGACCGATATAGCCATTCATTTTCGGTCGCTAAATTTCCAATTACGTATGTTTGCCTACAGAAACGAATAGTCACCGAACTTTTCCGTCACTAAATCCGTCGCTAACCTAATATAAAGCTTTAATTTTAGCCACCGAAATGAAACTATTATATTATATTTCGAAGTATATTAGTCACCGATTGTAGCGACTGCAAAGTTTCGGTCGCTAAGTTTCCAAATACAATTACCTACCGAATCATATAGTCACCGAAAATATCCGTCTCTAATTTTGCCACTGAATTTATTCCGTGGCTAATTCATTTAGCCACTAGGGGTATTACCCACCGACCAATTTCGGTTGCTATTTCCGTCGCTAAAGGGTTTAGCCACCAAATATCATATTTTGCGACCGATTTCTAATATTTAGCCACCGATTTTTGCGGTCGCTAATCTTGAATTTTTTTGTAGTGAAATGAACACAAAAAGGGGAGAGGTTGAATTGTGTTCTTTAATTTTATTTTTTTTTGAAAATCTTTTAAAACACATTGCTTTTGTTGAGTTTTGATGATACAAAAAACTTTTAGTTAAAACTTTGTTAAAAATGCTTTTTAAAAGATAAGACAAACGATATAATAAATAGAGATAAGGAAGAGATAATCATTCAGGATTTTACACTGATTCATTCGTTAAAAAACCATGCCCAGTCCTTGGCTAATCAACCAAGATTTCCACTATAAGTAAGAGCTCTTTTGCCCATAAAAAAACCACACAATAAGTCAACTTAGGCTTATCCCAAGTATTCTTTGAATTGTCTATTTAATCAATCTCCTATGTATTCCTTATAACAAATCTCTTCAGGCTCAACACTCCTTATAAGTAAGCATACAAAAGGGTTTGACTCTTATCATTTGTTAAGACATATGAACAAGTAAGAGCAAGTCTAGGATTTTTAACTTAAAACAAGTGAGATTTTTATGAATGTAAAATTGAAAGCTTATTGTGTATCTCTTCTCTATTCTTTGTTCTTTCATCACTAATGTCTTTATAGAACTTCTTTGAGGACATAACCATTGAGGATCTTCATAGTTCTTCCTTTTGATTTCAAACCTTCTTCTATAGTCTATAGAGACATTGAATCTTTTAATGTGAGCATTAAATGTCTTTCACTAACTAGTCATATTGATATTATAAAATAGTGTTTTTATCTCCTTTTTTAAGAAAGGTAGGTGTGTTGTTTTGACTCTACTATTCCTCAAAAGATATATTACTCATAATTGTTGGAGAAAGTGACTAAATGTAATGTATTTCGGCTTGCTTCAAAAAATATGTCTTGAAAATTATTATTAAAAAATATTTCAAAAAAAATTCATTTAATGAGATGCCACATTTTTGTTATAAGCTATCATGGAAACATGTGCAACGACAGACGATGCATTAAATTATGCAAGATAAGTATCATTTGATCCTCTAATGGATCAAACAAAGTTCTTAAAATAGACTTGCAATTTCTTTTATAAAAACCTTTATATAGACATTCTTTATAAGTTTATTTTTTAGCTTCAAAACGTCTTTGAGGGTCTAACACTCTCTAAGCTAGGGTATATGTAGAACTTCTGGTGAAGATAGTCATTGAGGAGCTTTCAGAGTTCTTCGCTTCAAACTTTAATTGCCTTAAGTTTATAAAGACGTTGAGTCATTAAATACATTTTACCAACTACTCATCTTGACATGATAATGCAATGTGCTTATCTAGCTCTGCTTTGGGAAAAGATAGTCGTGTTGTTCAAACATTCTTTTTCTATAAGATACATTGATAAAAGTTGTTAGCAAACATGTTCTTTTGATGTGGCATTTTCTAATCACTTCGTGATATTTAAATATGTAGTACTTTTTATCTTGAAAAATATACGAAGAGATTGCATAAAATAATATTTTGTAACATAGGAACTTAAATGAAACATTGTGTTTTAAGATATCTTATGATATAAGCAATATAAAATTCATCTTACGAGGATAGAAGATATAAAACATTTTTCTTTCATCCAATAGATCAAATGAAACTACTCGAGCTTGTATTGATTTTATGACACTCTTTTCATTATTAATAAAATGCAATTATATTTCTTAATTAGTTTATTTTCCGGTTCAAAATCTCAATTCCATCACTTTTACAGCTTAATTACACTTTAGAAGTAAAATGCACAAAATATTGAAAGTAGTAGAGAAAATTCATGAAATTATATAAGTTTAAGGTGAAAATGCACAAAAAAATGGGAAAATTTTGCAAAATTTTAAAATTGGGAGAAAAAAATTACAATTCAATATTTTTAATTTTATGGATCAATTTGAATGATTATTATAATTTGAATTGATTAATAATTTACGATTTTAGGGACCATTTTTCATTTTATTTATTAATTTAAGGGATCAATTTGACCATCCATTACAATTTCATGAACTAAATTATTAATAATATATAATTTTAGGATAATTTTTCAATTTTAAGAATCAATTTGACCAATTATTATAATTTTAATGATTAGATTGGTAATTTACTCAAATAATATTGCGATGCAATGTTATTTTTAATTATTGATATATATTTTTTAAAATATTAAAACTCAATTTAGAACTTAAGATATTGAAAATAATAGATTGAAAGAGATAAGAGGTTAAGAAAACTCTCCAAAATCATTTTGATTGAAGAAAAATAGTTAAAAACACTCTTGCTAAATAATGACAACTAAAAAAACTCTAATTTAATATAATTATATTAATTTTTATATATAGAGGATATGAACAAATAAATTAAATAATAAGTTATACAATTTTTAAATTTTTATTATTTATTATTTTTAAACTAGATTTAACATTAAATAAATATTTTAAAATACAATTACCTTATACAATAATAACATATATAATATATTATTTATATTATTATTCAAAGTTAAATGACTTAAAATTTTAAATGTTGAAAGAGAAAGGGAGGAACATAATTTATAATCTCATATCTATTAATTTTATCATTTTCTATATTCAACATCAGGCCACGTCAGCATCATGTGTGTTTCCCATATTATTAGAGTGCTGCATATGAGCCATCCATACAAAATTTAGTAATAAGTATTTGAGACTTTTATCTAACAAGTCATGACACTTATCCACATGAGAGTACATTAAAACATGTTGAACAGATTAACTACAGCATGTTCGACGGGGAAAACCTAAAATTTAATAGAGAAAAATTTTCTATTTATAGTCTACTTGAATTGGATTTTTTTTTTTTGGAGGGTACAGAATTAGATTATTTGAATAGATGCTCAAATATTGGGGTTGGGGAAATTTACTTTTATGATGCTTAAAAAAGGTATATATGTTTCACTTCCAAACTATTTGAAACTTGCAAAATAATCTTTGTAACATGAAAAGGTTATTTTGCACATCTTAAAAATATGAGGAATAAAAATACACCTTTTAGGAGTGTCACAATAAATTAAAGTTTAAACTAAGTTCAAAACATGTAATCAATTTCAAGCCTTGCAGTCTCTTAGGAAATTGAGACTTTCCAATAACATCTAGTTGTTTGAAGTATCAAAGAATGTCCTTCGGTTGCTTCTAAAAGACTGGGGTCATAATTGTTCTCTCATTTTAAAAAGCAACGTACAATGATGCCTATCGTTACAGCATCATAAAGATTTTCACTGATTATGTAATGAATAAAGTCAATATATATTAAAACCCAGGAATTCCAATTATTGCTAGAAAAACAATAGTAGCATATATAGGGCGGGGACAGTCTACAATCAAGTTGCAACCTAGCTATATATAGCGGTAGTATCACTGCACCGACCCTCGAAATATGATGCTGCTTTTCTATTTTATAGACTTATTCCAAATTTAACTTGTATACTAAAGAAAAATATACTACACTGAGTCATTTTATTTTCCTTGGTTGGTATAGATTTTATCTAATAAAATCTGAATTATTCATATTGATATTACCGGTCTATGTTAAAAGTTTTATATCTCTTACTAATTAAGAGGCTAATACATTGCTTTTTATATATTTTGATTTTTTTTTAAATATTAAACTAATAAATCCTTACCTTGTATTTGGATAGAGAATTTCAAGAGAATAATTCATTTTTTTAATTTAAAATGCTTTTAATGAAACGTGTTGCTTGGATAGATAATTTAAAAAAAATTAAAATTTTAGTAATTTATACGAGTATTGTAGAATTTCAAATTCTATTTAATAAAAAGTAAGAATTTGAAATTCTACGAATATTATACGAGTATACATATATAGCAATTTTATTTTTATAGTTTCAATAATTATTTTAAGAATTTTCTTACATATAGTTATAAAAGTATGAGTTGTGTATACTCCATCGCTATTGTTTGTTGAGTTCTTTGTTTCAAGTCCTTGTTGAAAGTAATCTAGTGTATTTTTGTTGTGGTCAATTTATAGTGGTCAATTTATAGTGATTTGATTTCATATGTTAAAGTTTGTGTCATGATTTTTTATCAATAATAAATTAGAATAGAAAGTTTGTTATATCATTACAAGTTCATGTTCCAATTAACATCAACCTCTTACAAAAGTATTGGACCAAGAGCTACTCACTGATTTGGTGATGAGGACAAGTTCTACACAGCTTGTTGAATCTCTCCTAGTACTCATATAATGTTGACCACTGTGTTGCCTTATATCACATATCTCTTTCTTGATTGATGTTGTCATGGAGGCAAGGAAGAACTTTTCTAAGAACATCATCTTCATATCTCCCCTATTAAACAGTGTTGGTTACATGTACAACCAGTCCTTGGCAGCTCCATCCATGGAGAAGGGGAATGCCTTCATCTTGATGTAGTCCTCAGGAATTCCATGTGGCCTGATGGTGGAACATATGACATGGAACATATGACATGGAACTCCTTAAGATGCTTGTGAGGATCTTCACTTGCAAGACCATGAAACATAGACAACAAGTGGATTAGTCCAGACTTAAGCTCATATGATTAAGCTTGTTCCAATTCAGGATATTGAATACATCAAGGTTGGCGCATAATATCAGGTGTAGCCAACTCCTTCAAGGTCTTGTTATTGTTAGCCATATTATTTAGACTAAATTTGGATATACGAACACCAAGATCAGAATCAGAATTAGTAGGATCAAAATCAAAATCACCATTATTAGATCTGAGAATAGCAAAATAAGGTGCAAAAGCACTACTATTATGACTATTATTAGCTATTTCACTATTCCTAAGACTTCTTATCAACCTATGGAATGTCCTATCTATTTTTGGATCACAAACATGCAATTTACCAAGATTACTCCTAGTCATATACCATAGAAATAGATTGACAGAAAACAAAAGAATTGATAGAAAATAGTAAAATGACAGAAATGTTCCTACTATGATAAACACTTGTCAAGAAGAGTCTAGGAGGGGTAAAATGATACCAATTTTTTTTTTAAAAAAAAATTCTAACACCATAGTGACATTATATGATGTATTTATGATTTTTTTTTGGAATTTTTTGGTGATTTTTAAAAATCGTGAAAATAAAAAAATTGAAAAATTGGTCTAAACGATTGAATTTGGCAAAAACAGGTCCCCTTAATTGATTTTGTCCTTCACACAGTTTCTCTAAGTCTATGAATTTTTCTCTATCACCTAGTCAAGTCATAGCCAATTATGAGTTACTCACTTATTCTGCCTACTACTACCACTCACTATACTAGGGTCTTTACTACAACTCCCTAAGGATATCTATTACTACAATTCTACTATGCCTCCTAACAATATTACAACACAAAAGGAACTGTAAACTACTCACGCAAATAATCTATACATTAAACAAGTCAAAATATCACAAGATTAGGACACAAGTTGTTGTGTCCTAGCAACAACGCTAGTTTGATAATGTTGTCGAAATACTATCAAAATCACTAAATTTTCCTTAATTTTGTAACGTATGGACTAACCTAGGTCGAATCTCTCAAGGACACAATCATGTAGTGTCAAATCTTGTTGAATAGGTACCAAATTAGAATAAAAAGGAGAGTTTGTATTGTAACACAAAATCATGCAGAAACTAAAATTATGCAGAAAATGAAATGACGAAATTGAAAACAGAATTATGTAACACCAATCCAAGAATCCAATCATGTAGTTTTGCTATCACAGTTCACATAAGGGTGCAAATTCATATCAACTCAATATTTATTAGACAATTATCTAACATTTGTCCTTACAAATTGAAATCACAATCACAATCCTTAATTATATATGGATTCAAGCGCTTAATTGGTTGATTCAGGTGATCAATCGATTACTTAACCTTGATTAGATTGGGATTAATCAATCATAATCTAACACAATCCAAAACCTCAAGCGAAATCATAATCATGAAAATTGGTCAAGAATTAGAAAGAAAAAAGAGGCACAACAAAATTTGCATAATAAAGAATTCAAGAACTCAAACCTAGCCTTCCATGAAAATCGTCACAGAAAATGGAGCACAAAACACAAATAAAACCTAGAAGAGGAGAGAGAATAGAGAGGAAACTTGTGATCCAAGAAACCTTCAAAAACCAAGTGTGTAAAATTTGCAAAGTATCTAACCTAAAACTAACTAATATATGATATGAATACTAAGGAATGTATTATGGACTAGAGGATTTCCCAACCCAAAGGTCCACTAACAAAAGTTTCAAAACTAGACCAAAATATACAAAGAAAAGCCCAATAGAGTGGGTGTAGAGTTTGTAACTTCCTGCAAACTTTTGACATTAAAGACAGTCGAACTTTGTTATGCCCAAAATAGAAAAGTTGTAGACCTTTATCTTAACTTTTCAAAGCCACAAAGATTATCTAATTTGGAGGTCTGTAACTTCATATATGACCTGCACAAGATAGCAACATCATAATGAAAATTAAGTCTAAAAATAAGCAAAAATTAGTAACTAAACCCAATTAAGTCCAATAACCCAAAACTCAACCAATGTGTTAATATTAACCATAAAATGATGTCAAATATGTCCGGCATATGTTACTATTAAGTTCCTCCAAAATGTTCTATCACTTATGGACAATAATTCTATTCTAAAGCTATCACTGCCTATGGCCCCATCCTCCTGCATGATCATGATCCTTTTGTTAGGACATTAAGAGGGTATGTCCCCCTTGCCTAGGCACTTGAAGCATTTTATATTGCTGCTTTTGGACACTGGAGTTGGACTAGGAAAGGTTCTCTCCTCTTTTAGGCCTTGGGGTATGGAACTCCCCTTCTTAAGACTTTTGTCCTTTCTTGGCCTCTTCTCCTTCTCCTTACCCCTCTAGTTGCTGGGTGTTGTAATCATGGTCACGATGGGGAGGACAAAAAATAAAAAAGAAATTCAAGTTCCATTTGAGGAAAAAAATGAATTTAATGAAGTTGCCACCAATGTTTTTAAGGAAAACGTCAGAAAACCTTGAAGACTAGTCTTTTGAAAATTGATTTACGGTTTGGGAGTCGATTACGCGTAGGGAAATATTAGCATCCTACGACATCCGTCTTAAGACAGTTACCTTAATTAGACGCATGAAATTTATTATGACTTCTAAATTGTTATTTTCACCTTTCGAGCCTATACAAGATTGGACATTATTATTGGGAGAGGAAAAATATTTAACTTGACAGGAGTTGCCTCTTACTCCTACGTATCTTCTAGTATAATGAAGAATTCAAAGTTTACGTAATTTTAGAAAGACTTGAAAGATGATTGAAAAAATGATAGACTGTATCTATTTACATTCAAAGATGATTGGAGAAAAATAAATTATCCATTAACATCAAAAAAATGGGAAGAAATGGACTACCCAATTACTTTGTTGTCTTCCCTTCTTTGACTGAGAGAATGAAATAAAAATGGGACTAAAGTGACAGGTGGAAAATAGTCCCGGTAGTCATGATCAAAGGGACGTGGACGTGCATGTGTCAAATGTTAGAAACGAAGGAGGCTTGAGACAATGATGCCACATTGCGAAACCATCATGGTTTCGTTTTGTATGATCATGAGAACCAAATAGCTTAAATCCACACTGGTACTTGACCAAGATAATCGCGTGATATGAAGGAGGAAATTGCCAATATTTGAACTACATCATTTTCCTTTTCCTTTTTCAACGACCAAACCAAATGCACCACCAGGAGATTCAGAATTATGTGAACCGAACAGCATGTCCTGGGAAGTCCACCGCCTGGATATTTGAAGTGGCAAGCAAGCAAACAGCATGCACGTGATATCATTTCGGCTTGCAATATTCTCAAAGTGCCTTTTGAAGTTTTCATTAAATGTTATACAATTGAAATGGGATATTTTCGTGATTGTAAACTTTTTTCTTTTTTTGTTTTTTTTTAAAAACCCATCACATCAAAAGCATGTCACATCCACCGTTTCGCCATCCAAATTGTTATTTATAATGGGATGCTGCAAGGAATGGCTTGGATTTGATTTAACTATCAATATTTTATTATTTTGAAGTGATAGGAAAGTTTTACCCAAAGCCAAAGGTATTTCGATGTGGGGTATCTAACATCCTTGGGTTCAATATCTCCTTTTAGGTCTTCCAAAGCAACGCCGTTAGTGTCATATGCTTCAATTATTGGCTTCCGTTTGATTGTCCCAAATATCTGGTATGCTGCATGCTTGGCCTACTGCAAACGCATCTACGCATGTGGCCTGTCTTAGTGACATTCCACCAGGATTATATTGAAGACACTCCCTTTCCTCAACGATCAGCTCAGAACCATATCATATGGCAAGCACATAGATGAAAACACAATCAAGAAAGTATTCTCATTCCAAAAACCCATGGCCAACCCTTGTTGAACAGTTGTGATGTAAGCAATTCATGACTTGTCATCATATTTTCCTATTGTCCCTTTTTCATCAGCAAAGGAGGCAACTGTTCTAATAACTCCAACTATTGGTTCTACAACATTTCTGGCTGTTGCATGAGCAGCTTGCTCGCGCGAGTGGGCATGATTCCACCAATAACGATAGTACAAGGAACAACAATCAGTTAAAAGATTACCTGAGCAGAGCGTCCCTCGTTGTTGCGGTTGTGAAACGTTTGACTCCCTCTTCTTCTTTCCTGCTCTGCACTTACTCGTGGGTACCAGGACGCCAATCTCTTTGTTCTTTCTTCCCGCCACAAGCTTTGCAGCCCTCTTTTTCCCAACGGATTTTTCCAGCCCCTTCCTCCCAACTCCAAATTTTCCAGCCCCTTTGGCATCGATTTCTTCTTCTACTTATAGACCACCAAGGGTCGTTCCTTCCTTAACAATCCAACCATTCTCATGGTGACGTTGGAAGTGGTTGGTGGGGTATGTTACATATTTCAGCGCAGGTTGCAGGGTAGCAGAGAGGAAGAGTTGTTGATGGGGTTTCTGCTAGTGGGGAATGGGAGTTGTTTAAAGAGTTTCCGCTGGGGAAGGAGAGTTGATTAAGGGGAATGGGGTTGAGTGGGAGTGAGGTTGAGCGACAGCGAGAGAGAAACAGTTGAGAGGGAAATAGGAGAAAGTAGAACACGAGCAAAGCTCTCTATTCTTTTTCGTTTTTTTTAAATATTATTATTATTATTATTTTATTATTTTTATTTTTATTTATTTATTTATTTATTTTTGGTGAGGGACATATTTGGGTATCTATACTAGGACCATTGAAATAAGATTTTCTTCAGGTCAGTTGCCTCTTTTGTTGATCCTCCACTCTAATTTCTTGATGCACTAGATCAAGAGGCATAATAGTATAACTCTACTATGTTTTGAATATCTTGATTAAGTCCGTGTAGGAAACGAGTCATGATTGTTTCGTTGGATTCCAGCATATTAGCTCTAGTTAGAGCTACCTCCATATCCCTATGATATTATTCAATGCTTTTGGACCCTTGGTACATACATTGTAGCCTATTGTAAAGGTCCTTTGCATATGAAGCTAGTACAAAGTGTGATTGTAGCTCCCTCTTGAGATTAGCCGAAGTGTCTGCATGTCTCCTCCTCCCTTATCTGATTTCTGAATTGCTTCCACCAGATCAGTGCATAACCTGTGAATTCATATGTAGCCATCTTGACCTTTTTATGGTCAAGATAATCAAAGCATGCCAACACTTGGTCTACCTTCATCTCCCAGTCTAGATAGGACTCCACGTCTTCATCTCCTACAAAGGGGGGAATGCAACATTTGAGAGCATCCATTGGAGCTTTCCTGGGAACCTCCCTCTCATCTTTGTGAGGTGACTCAAAATACCTCTTCTTTTCATAACGATATTCCTTATATCTCCTATCTCACCTCTCTCTGTGAGGCTCCTCTTCATACCTCCTCCGAGGCTCTTTCCCATGTCTCTTTCTTTGTATGGTTCATTCTTTCGCCTCCTCTATCTTCTATCTCTTTGAGGCTCCTCCCTGTCTTTATTCTACCTTACACTCTTATCACTATGGCATGAGCTTTGACGATCCTTGGATTTTTCCTATGGGCTCTCAGTTCTGCTGCCTACGGACGAGGAAAACTTCTCCTTCTTCTTGTTGAGTGCCTCCACCTTGGTGTGGACACTCACTGTGTTAACCTTGACAACTTCTAGACCTTCTCCCAATCTAACCAACTACTCCTCTAGTCTGGCAATTCGCTTCATCATATGCTTGGATGTGGGAGAGTAACTATTAATCTCATTATTGCTACTGCCAGCCATGTAACACCTACAATTTAGTTGAAATTTCTCAAAGTAAACATTAGTAATAAAAGGAAAAAACCCATTCCTTGCATGTGTACACTCTACACTCGTGTACGCAATCTAGGTGGTTTTTTCTATAATGGACACTCTTGCCTTTTTCCTTTCAACTCTTAGTTACACCTTGAAAGAGAACCAAAATTCTACGAATCAAGTTCTATTGTGAAAGTGTAAGCCTTTGAATCAAGATAACTCTTAGGAAATGAAAAGAAATGAAAACTCAAAGACAAAACTAAAGAAGTCAATCAAGACAAGCAAAAAAACACAATAGAAAAGAAAGCTACTCAAATAAGGAATTACATAAAAGACAATACGAAGACACCGAGTTAGAATGCTATCAAATATGTAGAAAAATGAACATAATTTTTCTCTCCATCCAAACCAAGCGTTCAAATGCTATCTATTCGTACAGGTCAATGGACGTCCGTACTCGTAAATGGAGGACCGTATAAGTCAATGTTACTAAAAATAGAAAATAGTTAGGAAAAAATAACATAAAACTGTTTTTAAGCATGTGTGGATTGTCTGTGGATCTATAACTAACTTTCTGATATGCTCTTTTTTAAACTTTATTTTCCTCGTGCTCTGTTTTTGCAACACTGAATTTCACCAAGGATTTAGCAGATCTCACTAAGGATTTAGCAGATCTCACTCAATCTTTTCTTAATTTTTTTGACCCAACTATTTTTCAGAAAATTACCATAAATCATTATCAATTTCGCAATCAAGGATTTCATCAAATTAGGAGTGAAAATTCAATTGCAATGCTATATATTTTTCATATTTTCAAAATCGAACCACGAAAATGCAATTTGACAATTGAACATTTTAAAACTTGGATTGCATCGATTAGATGATAGATAATAGCTAGGCCAGCAAAACCTGAGCTAAAAATTTAAAATGCAACATGAATTGAAGCTAGATTTTGAATCTAAGTGGATTACCTCTTGACGTGAGTTTGAAAGATGCAAAATCGTGAAGATCATGCTTCAATTGCACACACTATGAAGTGGAAACTTTGAATTGCTATCTAATGATTATTAGATACTAGAGCTCATGAGCTCTAATACCACCTGATACTCTATGATTTGGATTCCAAACCTGAGAATTTGGATTGCTCTTGATTGGAATCACTCTCGTGGACTGTCTTCACTCTACCTGGATCCTCTATACTTCACAATTACCATAAACGAAATAGAAAATTAGGAATAGGATTTTAGGAATTATTGGAGTAAAGCAAATCACAGAAATTAAAGATAGGATAATGGAATTGAAATAGAAAAATGGAAAGAGTTTAGAAATGGCTTGCCACTGATTTTCAGGAGAAATCAGATAAGAGAATCAAGATTCCCCACAAGCCGCTTGGAGAACTTGATGAGAATAAAGTGTTATAATCTAAGAACAAATGAGAGTCACACTCTTAATTGTTGAAAAGATATCATTCAAAATGAACCAAAAGTTGAACCAAAGTTGTTACATTGTGCCTAAGATTATCTATTTATACAAGGAGAAGGCACGCCAAGTATTCAAACTATAATCACTAAGCCTTGGGTTACGAATCATAAATTAACTCTCACGAACCTTCTAAAAAAGGCCTGCCTAATGTTATGCATCCAAAGGCAAGAAACTCAATGACTAAGTCAAATGATTTCCAGGCTTCGTCCAAGGCCCATAGTTGTCCTGAGGAGTCTTCATCAAAAAGAAACTAACCCAAGAGGTGCATACCCTAAAAGGGGGTCTTCCATCGTCTAAAGGCTGCCAGCATCCATAGGGAGCATCCATAGGCCTCAATGTCCAAACACGTAATCCATATAGGTCGTTCAAAGGACACCCATCGTTCAAAGGCTTCACGGAACCTCTAGGAGGCTTCATATATCACACTGAGCCTATCGTCCAAACAGAGTGTCCATAGACACGAAGTGCGTCCAAAGGCGCTATGAGTGTGCATAAAGCTCCATGCATCCAAAAAGACTTATGAGACCCTCCTAGTTATTACACACTACGTATAGAAACATACAAATAGTCCTAAATTAGACTGGACATTTTGAATACTTAAACAAAGTGTTTCCTGCTTTGAATGTTCCTTGCCTTCTAAGGAGGCCCTCTAAGGAGGTCCACGTTCTTCAAGACTTTAGCCTCCATTCTCTTCAATCTACCCCTGGTTAAGGGTTTTTGAAGGTTGTACCTTATAATTCATATCATGTTCTTTTTTTACTCTTCCTTGTCTCCCCGATTCATATCATCCTTAGGGGAGATTACAATGGTTCAAGTGCTCAATTGAAAATTTTGCTCATTTTATATAATAAACATGATTTATAAAAAAAAATCTTTATTTTACTCTACTTATCTAGCATTTCTTATGCAAATGAATGCCTTGACTAGGCTAAATGGGGCCAATTACGAGGACTAGGTTGAGTCTCAAAAACTATTTGTTGTTGTGTGTAATATGGATGTGACTCTCACTGTGAATGTGGATGTGGCTTTAATGAGACACATCTTCTATTACTGATAGGTCAAGATATGACAAATCGACGCACTTTAACAAAGTGTACTTAATGAAAATGAAATACGCTATGGAGAAGACAATTAAGGATAACATTCATGATATTGAAAATGCTAGAAAATTTCTCAATGTTGTCTGTGAGAAATTCAGGAGGTTTGATAAAGCAAAAAATCCTTACTATCTTTCCTTATTGAGAAAGATTAATTATGATGGAGTAGGTGGTGTTTGTGAACATGTTATGAAGATGGTGAATTGGTACAACAAATTGAAATCCATGAAAGTGGAATTAGGAGAGGACTTTCTTATATGGCAGGTATTTGAATCTCTTCCACCTCAGTTTGATGTGTTGAGGACTTCCTATAATGCTTAACAGAATGTTGAATCGAGCATTGATGAGATGATATCCATCCTTACTCAAGAAGAGGAGATTATAAGGAAGGGAAAGTTTCATAATCTGTAATTTGTCTCTCACAATGACAATAACAAGAAGAAAAAGTTCTTTAAGGTGAAGGGTAAGAAGTTTCAGTTTAAGAAGGGGAATGGTAATTCTGAATATTCTAGTAATTCTTTTGGGAAACACTCTAGAGAAGGTTTTGATAAGTACAAACATAAGTTCAATGGGAATTGCAAATTTTGTGAAATGCTTGGGCATAAGCAAGTAGATTGTTCGAAGTTTAAAAATTGGCTTGAGAATAAGAAAGGTACCTGTTGTACCCTAATTTTGTCTGGTCTGCACTACTGGATGGACGAAAAACAAACAAAAGAAAAAATGAAAAAAGAAAAGAAAAATGAAAAAGAAAGAAAAGAGAACGGGAGGCAGCGGGAAAAAAAGGAAAAACAGAAAAGGGAACGGGGTCGTAGAGGCAAAGAAAGGAGATGGGACAGATACTAGTGCAAAAATGCATGGTGGTTAGATACTAGTGCAAAAATTCATGTTTTAAACTCTTTATAAGAGTTCAAAAGCAGACAAACGCCAAATATGGGACAGATGGTGATCATTGTCAAAGATGGAGCTAGCTTGGAGGTTGAACATATAGAACTTATTTCTATAAAGTTGTCTTCTAGACATGTTTTAACTTTAAAAGACTATTTATGTATCCATCCTCTATGAGAAGAACTTTAATTTTTGTGTTTGTTTTAGATAATTGTGGCTACTTTTTCTATTTCAGTAATAAAAGAGTTACTTTATCTTATGATTCTGTTGTTGTTAGTTTTGGTGTTTTACATAATTGTCTGTATATGTTGGATGTTTTCTTTGTTTCTGATATTGGAGAAAATTCAGTTGTTAATTTTATAGTTGGATATAAACATGGTAGGATTATTGAAAATTCTTCCATGTTATGGCATAAGCATTTGGAACATATCTCCAAGGAGAGAAAGGAGAGATTGATTAAAGAAGGAATCTTGCATGTTTTGAATTTTTTTGATTTTAAACATGTGTTGATTGCATAGAAAGGAAGCTTGTTGGTAGAGCTACAAAAAGTGGGGTTACTATAAGAAAATGTTTTACATTTGATTCACACAAATATTTATGGACCTTTACCCTTGTCGCTATGGGTGGTTTTTAGGTATTTTGTTATCTTTATTAACAATTTTTTAATGTATGGTTGGGTTGAATTTCTTCATGAGAAATTTGAATCCTTGGATGCTTTTTAAGACATTCAAGGTTGCAGCTAAGTTGAAACTGGGTATGAAGATAATGAGTGTAAGATCTAATAGGGGAGGTGAGTTTTATGGAAGATATATTGAAACTGGTAGAAATCCCAAACTTTTTGCAAGGTTCTTACAGAATTGTGGTATTGAGGCACAATATAGCATGTTTGGCATACCTCAACAAAATGAAGTTGCTGAAAGGCGAAATTGCACCCTTATGGATATAGTAAGATGCATGCTTAGCCATTTCACTCTTTTAGAGTTCTTATAGGGAGAAGCTTTAAAAACAACTACATACATATTGAACCATATTCCTAGTATATCTATTGCCAAGACTCTTTATGAATTGATGTCAGGTAAAAGAACAAGCTTGAAGCATTTTTGTGTTTGGGGTTGTAAAGTAGAAGTAAGACCTTATAATCCACAAATGAAGAAACTATATCTTAAAACAATTAATCATTTCTTTATTAGGTATTGTTTTGGCTCAAGAGGATCCAGGTTCTATTGTCTTTCTCATACCACTAGAGTTAGAAAATTTGATACAATTGTCTATTTTAAGAATGAATTGGAGTATGATGAGAGCTCAAGGCCACACACTATTGCTTTTAGAGATGAGAGTGTTGTTGTTCCTATACCTCTTGTTCCTTCTTTTGAGGAAGAGGTACCTATTTTTCTTCATAATGAGGTACTTGAACCTATAAATAATGTTGAAATCCATCAACAAGAATTTCTTAATGATGAACAAATTCAAGTTGAAGACTTTATTCCACCTAGTAGAAGGTCAAAAGGGGTTTATTGGATCCACTAAATTTAGAGATTATTTCATTTATCTACAAGAACATGAAATTTCTCCTAGTGGAGACCCTGATCCTAATTCTTTTCATAGGGTATTTCTAGTTCTTTCAATTCTCAATGGTTGATAGTTGTGATGGATGAACTAGCTTCTATGAAAAAGAATGGTGTTTGAGAATTGGTGGATTTACCTATAGCCTATAAAATTATTGGCGTGTAAATGGGTCTTTAAGACCAAACAAGACGCAAACGGGAAAATAGAGAGACATAAAGCTAGACTTGTTGCTAAGGGATATAACTAGAGAGAAGGCATTGATTATAAGGAGACTTTTCCCCTAGTCTCTACTAAAAACTTATATCGCATTGTGATGGCTTTGGTAGCTCATTTTGATTTAGAGGTTCACCAAATGGATGTTAAAACAACTTTCTTGAACTATGATTTATGTGAGGATGTGTACATGGACCAACCTAATGGTTTCAAAGAAAAAGGTAAAGAGCATTTTGTATGTAAATTAAGAAAATCCATTTATGGGTTGAAACAAGCCTCTAGGTAGTGGTACTTAAAATTTGATAAGAGTATTTGCTCTCTTGGTTTTAAAGAAAATGCAGTTAACTAGTGCATTTACCTGAAGAATAGTGGGAGCAAATTCATCATTCCTGTATTATACGTTGAGGATATCCTTCTAGTTTGTAATTATATGAATTTCTTGCTTGAGACCAAACAAATGTTGACAAATCTTTTTTATATGAAAGATCTTGGTGATACTTCTTTTATTTTGGGCATTGAAATTCATCGTGATAGATCACGTAGTATTCTTCACTTATCTCAGAATAATTATATTGAAAGGGTTCTAAATAGATTCAATATTAAATTTTGTAATGAATAAATTATTGCTATCATTATTGTGGATGTTATTGACATATAATATTTTAATTTTCTACATATGTTTTTTTTATTAATTCATAATATTTTATATTATTTAGAGACGTTTTGAACTCAATCTCATTATGTTATATTGAGATATTTTGTTGATTTCAATGAACATCTTTGGTGGATCTTGGGGCCATTTTGCTTTGAAATTGCATAATTGATCACAATTTTGTATACATTTTCATATTCCACATCTTATATTGGGTTATTGAGATATAAGTTTCTACTATATATGATATCAGTAACCTTATTGGGTATGATTTTCTATATCACTTGGACACTTGTAATATCATTTTGGACCAATTAATAAAAATGTTTTCCCAATTTTTTGACATCTTATTGTGACCACATTTTGTGAAATTAATCTAGAGTATTGTTTTTTTATTGTAAATTTAATAATCTTGGTTATATTATCCAAGTGGGAGATTGTTGAGTTGTTTTTTTTTATGTTGGACAATTACAATCAATGTTATTAATTTTTTTTTCTAAAACTGATATTAATTACATGTCAAAATATTAGAGTATATATTAATCTAATTAAGTGATTATTATTATTATTATTGTTATTATACAATAATAATTATTGTTATTATACAATAATAATTATTGCTATTATACAATAATAATGTTATGTAACATGTTGATGTGAACAGCCTTCTATGGGCTTATTATGATAGGTAAATGGGCCCATATTATTTTAACACTGGGAAAGACTCTTATCCCTTTCCATTATCTGTAGTGTAGTTGTCCCAATAGGATTACACAAAAAACAAAAGTAGTGTGGAATAGGAATAGTTTCTCTCCTCAAAGATCAAAGTTTCTCTCCTCATGGATCTATGTTATATGGATCAAATGACGACTGTCTATCTAGGTAATTCTAAAAAATTATTTGTATTATACACGTTATAATTTAAGGATTATACTAATGGGGGATTGACCGCAACATAAGGGTTAATTTCCTTATATAGGTTAAATTTTAACAAGGTGGACAAAAAAAATCATTAGATATAAATCTAGAGAATTATATACACTATGTGGTTGTCATAGCTTTAAATTGATACTTTATGATATTGCAAATTCTTGTGCTAAAGCTAAAGATTTATTTTTGGAGTGCTACAACGTATTTATGCTGTATTTTCTCATTTGACAAAGCGTTGGAAAATTTTAAGAGATATCACGTGAACATGAAACACATCTCACACCCATACCTGGTCTGCCCCACGATGAGACCACAAGGGATACTGGAGGACTATATTAAGATGAAGGCGTTTCCATTCTCCCTCGATAGGACAGCAAAAGATTGGTTGTATCTACAGCCAGTTATGTGCACCACGTGGGGAGACATGAAGCGAACGTTCCTTGAGAAGTTCTTCCCAACGTCTAGGACAACGGCCATCCGGAAGGAGATCTTTGGAATTCGTCAACATTCGGGAGAAACTCTGCATGAATACTAGGAGTGATTTAATAAGTTATGCGCCACATGCCCGCACCACTAGATCAGCGAGCACCTTCTACTGCAATACTTCTACAAAGGGCTGCTGATGATGGACCGAAGCATGATTGATGCAGCAAGTGGGGGTGCCTTGATGGACAAGACCCTAGCGACAGCAAGACTCTTGATTTCGAACATGGCAAGTAACACGCAACAGTTCAGAGTCAGAGGAGGAGCCAATACCTCAAAGAATGTAAGCGAAGTCAGCACGTTTAACGATCAGAGATTGGAAAACCAGTTGATAGAGCTCACATCCTTAGTGAGTGATAATGGCTTCTTTTTAGTCGTTTTGAACTCTTATCAAATAACTAAAGTTAACTATAGCATAGCCAATCCTAGGTCATTCTTCTCAAGGACATAGTGTGCTCAGTTGTGATTCAGTGTGAAGTAAAATGTTATCAAATCTTAAGATGTAAAGTTTTGACTCTCCTCGGCACTATAGTCGCTCTTGGCAAAGGTAGAGCTGAGATCTCGGCAGAGACAATCTGGCTTGGTCTCAATTGAGTGTAGTCAAATGCTACAAAGATGGACTATCTCTGTCTCAGACTAGAAAACAGTGAACCAGAGGGGATTTTGAATGTAAGCAAAGCAGAAAGTAAACTAAGACTATGAATGCAGTAAGCATATACTACAGTTACTAGTTATCTATTATTATTATTATTATTTAACTGTGTTCGTGCTTAGTCCTGTAAGTCACAATCCAGTCCAATTTCCACACTTCAGTTCTCAGTCCATATCAGCCTTGGGAAGTCTTATGGAAATCGCCAAAGTTTCGTCCATTGCCATACCGAGGATTTATGCAATCGCTACCTCATCAGTTGGTAGGGATTAAGTTCAGAGCTGATTTTAGGTTCTCGAATAACAATCGTTAAATGATTACCTACTGAATTAGTTAAACCAGATCTAATCGGCTTAGCTTAACATTGTTCACAAATTAATTGCAATCGCGGATTAAATCATGAATTAAAGGAGAGGAAGAGAATGGAGATAAGAAATGCATAATGAAATTGATTAACAGAAACAAAATACAAATACAGTGGTTCTAAATTCAGGTGGATCCATCTTCCACGACAATCGCCATGGTTGACGGTGGTGGTTCACCTCCGTTAGCCTAAGCGTTGAGGATCAGCTCCATCAGAGTGCGTCAGTAATCTGATCGGTCCCCTCTAACAGGCTTCGGCTTCCCAGTCTCAACCCTGCACTTCCTCGATCGAGAGAAACGCCAATGAGCACCGTGCACCACCGTGAAATGGAGAGAATGAGTGCAAGAAAATGGATATAATGAGTGTGGAATCAGAGTGAATTCAAAGATGTGTAAAAAGTGCACAGCTCCTCCTATATATACACGAGCTAAGCAGCTAGATAACGCTTAACAAAATATCCTAACAGAATTACAATGTGAATGTCCTATTCTACCCCTATGAAGATCTTCCAACGTGACATGGCAGATTCTCCAAGAGTGACATGGCAGCTGAGCTGGCGCTGAGGTGGATAGCTGACGTGGACAACACAATTGAGCTGCTCTTTATTGGGCTGCATGGGCTGCAAGGCATGAACTACCGAGACGACTCTGGCTTGGTCAAGACGGAATCGGTCTGGCCGGGACGATTTCATCTCGGCTGAGACTCTTCTGTTGACCCTGGTCAACTCGGCTTGACCTGTAGAAGAAGGAGTGATACTTTAGCTAAGAAGTCTGAATTAACACAGATTTTCATTTTCTCTATATTTAAGCCCATAAATTGAATCTTGGCTAACAATCCATTCTTAAGCACAAAATAGTCTTGCGAACATCCTTCTTAGGTGTCTAAAAGATGTATAAATTATGACTCATCACACCCCTACACTTACCTTTTTGCTCTCCTAGGCAAAACAAAAAAAAAATCAACAAGGGGAAAATTTTCTTTTTAAAGATAGAAAAGAATTTTTCACTTGGCTTCCTTTAGTTCATCCGAGACAGATTCTGCACTCATTCACCCTGGGATCGAGATACTCTAACAATCTGAAAATTACTCCTTCCGTGCTCTAGGAAAATTCATGATCTGCAACAGGAGAAGGTAAGAGTGATAGAGCTCTCGTTTAGGCAAATCGCTCCCTCACTTTTCACGTGTTTGAGTTTGTATTTACACTCAACATTCAAGAAACTGATATTTCCATACTTTGACAAAGCTCTCTTCTTACGCCTGCAAAAACACACAGTTATGATCACTAGGGCTTCTTTTCGGCTTGTAGCGAGGCTGGGTCATGGGTAGGATAAAATATGGGAAAACTGGTTTCAGGACCCATGAGGAGGAGAGGAGCAATGGGGAGTAAGCTTTATCAGCCTGAGGGATAATCCAGGATGCTGCCAATTCCTCCTTCTTGCGGCTACCAGCTTATTTTCTTTTTTTTTTCTTATTATACAAATTTATGCAACTGTTTTCTTTCTTTATCCGTTTTAGCTCAGATTTTCAGCTGCTGCTCCATTTTTTCTTTTTCTTTCTTTCACTCGCTTTTATTCTTTTTCTTGCATTTTCGAGTCTTAGAGGGTGCTGAACAAATTTGCTTCCTGGAGTTTCCCCCACACTTGATCATGACTTATTCCCAAAACACTTCCAAAACTCCTCTGCTCCCCGAGGGTGAGGATAAATTCATGGTTTTTCTGGCCTTGACTTGTAGTGAGCTGTTAGAAAGAATGGTTAAATTAGGCTCAAGGGGGGTAAACAACAAACACATTTGTTCAGGTTGGCTTTATTTGGCTCAGGGCTCATAAGAAACATGGCCTAGATCATGTCATTCCTGCATGTGAAAACAGTTGTATCCAGAGAGTTGAGACAAAATGTAGAATATACAATTATCATGAATGCAAAAATCACACTAGAAAAAGAAGAGAAACGGCAAGATGTAAGCCATCAATATTTACAAGGCTCAAAATATCACATGGGTTATTTTTGCTCTATCACAGAGGGTTTCCTTTTTAGTTTTTCGGTCACTCACTGACTAGAGCACAAAGGTTTCACTCCCCTCAAGCTAGAGGAATCTCTTGCTAGAGTTGCAAAATTACTTCCTACTATCTTTTCCAACTTTCGAAAGCCAATTCAAGATTCTTTTCAAAACACTTTTATTTTTGACAATCCAATTTGGAATTCTGTTAGGAGGGAAAATTAAAAGAAAATGACAGAATTGAAATTCTGTCAAGCCGAAGGCGTTCCGGATCTGGCCGAGATGGCATAGAGTCAGAATGGACTCGACTTGGGCAGCTTTTATTGAAAAATAGATGGTAGATTTAATAAAATGAAACATGACAAATTTAATCGAAATAAAATGAAACAACGTAATTAAAACTAGCAGAATTCAGGAGGATAAAAGCAAGACAAAGCAATTGAAATGACTGTAACATTATCCCCCCCACACTTAAAATCTGCATTGTCCTCAATGCGAGGCAGGGTCGTCTAGTGCGGCTGGTTCCATCAATGATATTATCTCCATGTCATGAGGGATTGGCACTGGACCTTCATGAAATGGCTTAATCTGATGCTCATTGACCTGGAAGGTGTTGTTACTGTGTTCATCTTTTAGCTGTACTGCACCATGGGGAAACACATTAGTGATAACAAAAGGTTCATCCCATCTAGAACAAAGTTTACCTGCAATGAGCTTAAGGCGTGAGTTAAACAAGAGAACTTTCTGGCCAACTCTGAATTCTTTTCTCAGAATCTGCTGGTCATGGAATCACTTGATTTTTTGCTTGTAGATCCTAGAATTTTCATATGCTTCCAAGCGGAGTTCATCTAACTTTTGCAGTTGAAATTTTCTCTGCTCTCTTGCTTGGTCATAGGCCAAATTGCACTGCTTAATAGCCCAGTATGCTCTGTGTTCTAGCTCCATAGGAAGGTGACAAGCTTTACCGAAAACAATCCTATAGGGAGACATCCCTAGAGGTGTCTGGTGCGTAGTTCTATGTGCCTAGAGAGCATCCTCAAGGAGGCGGCTCCAGTCCTTCCTGCTGGGGTTGGTCATCTTTTGCAGTGTTTTCTTGATTTCCTTGTTGAATACTCCTGGTTGGCCATTTGTTTGGGGGTGGTAGGCAGTAGCAATTCTGTGTGCTACCCCATATTTTTGAAGGAGAGAGGCCATGGCTCTGTTGCAGAAGTGACTGCCTTGGTCACTTATGAGCGCTTTCGGCACACCAAACCTGCAGAAAATATTGGACTTCAGGAAGTCCACAACTACTCTTGCGTCATTGGTTCTAGTGGCAATGGCCTCTACCCACCTTGATACATAATCCACGGCCAGCAGAATGTATGAATATCCATTGGAGACTGGGAATGGTCCCATGAAATCTATTCCCCAGACATCAAAATTTTCACAGAATTGGATGGGTTGCTGGGGCATTTCATGCCTTCTGTTCATGGACACTCCTGCTTTTTGGCATTTCTCGCAGGTGGAGACGAATTCATGCGTGTCCCTAAAGATAGTTGGCCAGTAGAGGCCACAGTCTAGCACTTTCTTGGCAGTCCAAGTGGATCCATAATGGCTGCCTCCAGGTGCCAAATGACAGAACTGGAGGACCGAGTTGGTCTCGGCTTCAGGAATGAACCTGCAGATGACTTTGTCACTACATAGTCTCCAAAGGTAGGGGTCATCCCAAATGTAGTATTTGGCATCGCTTTAGAGTTTATCTTTGTATGCCCGAGATGCTGCCACAAAATTACAAATGTCAACAAACCATGGTGGAGACGTTCTTACATGCAGCAGGTGCTCTTCTGGAAACTCGTCTCGGATAGGTATTCGATCGCTGCCTCTTTCAATTCTGCTCAGGTGATCAGCTACAGAATTCTCAGCACCTCTTTTATCTCTAATTTCTATCTTAAAGCAGCATGATCAGATAACACAATGATCTTTGAACTGAGAAGGTATGGGCAGAATTTGTCCAAGGCAAACACAATTGCCAATAGTTCTTTCTCAGTTGTTGTGTAATTCTGCTGGGCCGAATCCATAGTTCGAGATGCATAGGAAATTACCTGCACAGGGAGGCCGGTTCCAGCTCTCTAGCAGAGAACAACTCCTAATGCCGAATTGGATGCATCACACATTAGTTCAAATGGCAGGTCCTAGTTTGGTGCTTGCAGGATAGGGGCGGATGTGAGTCTGTTTTTCAGCTCCTGAAATGCTTCAATACAGGGCTGGTCAAAGTTGAATTCCACATCCTTCTGTAGCAGCTTAGACAGAGGCAGGGCAAGTTTACTAAAATTCTTGATGAATCTTCTGTAAAAGCCTGCGTGTCCTAGAAATGAGCGAACCTCCCTCATAGAAGAGGGGTTTGGAAGGGATGATATGATGTCTACCTTAGCCTTATCCACTTCAATACCTCTATTGGATACTAGGTGGCCCAACACTATTCCTTCAGTCACCATAAAGTGACATTTTTCAATGCATCTCTTCAACACCCTTGATAGATTATTCAAGCATGCTGCAAATGAGTCAGCATACACCGTGAAGTCATCAATGAATACCTCCATGCAGTCCTGTAGCAAGTCCGAGAAGATGCTCAGCATGCAACATTGGAATGTACTCGACGCATTGCAAAGGCCAAATGGCATGCGTGTATACGCAAAGGTACCAAATGGGAAGGTGAAGGTTGCCTTATGTTGATCTTCAGGGGCTATATGAATTTGCATGTAGCCTGAGAATCCATCAAGAAAGCAATAATGGGATCTCCCTGCTAATTTCTCAAGCATTTGGTCAATGAAAGGCAGAGGAAAGTGGTCCTTGCGAGTTGCTTGGTTTAATCTTCTGTAGTCTATGCATACTCGCCAGCTATTCTGAATTCTTGTTGGTACTAGCTCATCCTGCTGATTTTTCATGACAGTCATCCCAGACTTCTTTGGCACCACTTGCACAGGGCTCACCCATTGGCTATCCGAGATGGGGTAATGATCCCTACCGCAAGGAGCTTTGTGACTTCTTTCTTAACCACGTCCAGGAGTGTCAGATTCAGTCTTCTTTGATGCTGCCTTATGGGCTTGATTTCCTCCTCCATTAATATTCTATGCATGCAGATGGAGGGGTTTATGCCAGGAAGGTTAGAAAGTTTCCACCCTTTTTTCCTTCTTATGTTGCCTTAGGACCTCCAGCAACTTGTCTTCTTTCTCTTGGCGGAGATTGTTAGCAATGATAACCGGGAGTTGTTGTTCCTTGTCCAAGTAGGCATATTTCAAGTGACTCGGCAATGTTTTTAATTTTATGGGTGGTGGCGGCAATGGAGATTTTTCAGTTTCTGAGTTTGGATCCGACTGGCCCACTTGATTTCGGTTCGGCACCAGGTGTGCCGACATGATTTCGGCCTTTGGCGTATTCGGCCGGCTCGACTTCGTGAATTCGGTTCTTGTCAGAATGGAGTCGGCATTGGCTTCTAACGCTCCTTCTGAGTCGGATTCGGATGGTCCATTTATTTTTGCTACAGTCTGAGTTAGGTCTTCTTTGGCCGAGACGGTCTTGGCAAGCTTATCGGCCTTGATTTTTGACTCTTTGGCCGAGTTAACCTTGACATCTTCCTTGACTCGACTTTTCTCGACCGACTCGTTTTCGACTGAAAAGATTGTTGCCAGTTGTGCAGATAAAGGTCTCTTAGTTTTGGCAACTTCAGCTCCTTCAATTTTCGAGCACTCCGAGTCTTCCTAATTGCATGCTTGGTTTATCGTTTTGAATAACTCAGCTTTGAAATCCAAGTCAGCAATATCATCATACTCATCCTTGGAGCTGGAGAGGTCATGTATTTCTTCATTGTTGGCTTCTTCTGCTGTGGTCCCTAAGCAACTAGTAATATCAGTAGCTTCAGCAAAATCCTTCATGCTTCCACTGCAGCGGTCTAGTTGAAGGTATTCTTCAACCAGTTCTTCGATAAAGTCAACGCCAAAGAGGGAATGGTCTTCGGTGGGGTGCTTCAAAGCTTCAAAGATGTTGAACTGCACCAGAGTGTCACCGAATTCCATTGAGAGAGTCTCGGCATGCACGTCAATCTTTGTTCTTGCTGTCATCAGGAATAGTCTCCCCAAAATTAAGGTTGATTCCTTTCCGGCTGTCTCATCCTCCATGTCTAGCACGTAAAAGTCAGATGGAAAATTAGCTCATTGACTTGGACGAGAACATCCTCGAGAACTCCCAAGGGTTGGACAATACTCCTGTTTGCAAGTTGAATGGTCATCCCTGTGGGTTCCAAATCACCAAAATTCAAGGACCTATAGATTGATGCTGGCATGACATTGATTGAAGTCCTAGATCCAGCATGGCATCGGCAAAAGTACATTCACCAATGGTACATGGGATAGAAAAGATTCTGGGATCTCTGCATTTCTTTGGCAGTGTTTTTGCTCCTATAGTGGAAGTTTCGTTTCTGGTCAGTACCGACACCACGCCTCCAACTTCCATACTCCCTTTTATCTTCTTCCGCTTATGCACATAGAGTTCCTTGAGGAACTTTGCGTACTTGGGAATTTGCTTGATAGCATCGAGGAGTGGAATGTTGATTTCCACCTTACGGAACATCTTCAGCAGCTCTTCATCTGACTCTGATTTCTTTGCCGAAGTGGTCTGAGATGGAAATGGCGGTGGGACAGTCATCTCTGGCCGAGACTGCAAGTCGACATTTTGCTCGGAGTCGGCTTCTGCTGATCTCGGCAACTGCTACAGTGTAGGTTGAGGTAATTCTTTTCCACTTCGAAAAGTGACTACACTGGCGTTTCCTGTCGGATTTGGAATGGTTTAAGAGGGAAGGTTGCTAGATCCGGCCGACTATAATTGGCTTACAGTATTAGCTAGCTGTCCAATCTGCGTTTTGAGGTCTTGAATGGTGGCGGTCATGTTTTGCTGGAACTGCATATTGCTGGAGCTTACAAATTGCTGGAACTCCAGGTTATTGGTCGCAAGTTGCTTCATTAGGTCCTCTAGAGATGGAGAGCTGCCCTGAGTAGGCACTCTTTGTTGTTGTTGTTGTTGTTGTTGCTGTTGGAAAGGTGGTGCTTGGTATTGCAGAGTGGGCTGTTGATAACCTACTTGCCTTTGATAGGTATTCGGTGTGGTTCTGAATTGTTGAGCTGCATATGGCCCTTGATTCGGTCCTGGCCGAAATGGCTGTCTCCCATGCTGTTGGCTATCAAATGGTCGATTCTGATATGGCTGCTTCCCGTACTGAAATCCACCTATGGCTCCAACATTCTCTGGTTAGTCCAACTCGGTTTCTTGGAGAGTGGGGCACATATCAGTAGGGTGCTCCACGGAAGTACATATGCCACATACTTTCGCTGCCATGGCTGGTTGGTGTTGTCCAACTGCAAGCTCTCTCACCAATGATGTCAATTCGGTCAGCTGATTCTCCAGCCTCTAACTGGAAGCTGCACCGATTTCATTCACCATCCATGTTTGATTTGGCCCTCTGATCCCAAACTGTTGTGTATTGCGTGCCATATTAGAAATCAGATGCCTTGCTGCTGTTGGCGTTTTATCCATCAGGGCTCCGCCACTGGCTGCGTCGATCATGCCTCTGTCCATCTACGATAATCCTTCATAGAAATACTGGATCAGCAACTGTTTGTTGATCTGGTAATGTGGACAGGTGGCACAGAGTTTGTTGAACCTCTCCCAGTACTCGTGCAGTGTTTCTCCTGTATGCTGCCTTATCCCACATATTTCCTTTATGATGGACACAGTGCGGGATGCTGGAAAGAATTTCTCTAGGAAAGTGCATTTCATGTCTCCCCAAGTCTTGAAAAGTACTGGTTGAAGATACAGTCAATCCTTCGCTACTCCATCCAAAGAGAATGGAAATGCCTTCATTTTGATATAGTCCTCTGATATCCCCTACGACCTCATTGTGGAACAAACCACATGAAATTCTTTAAGATGCTTGTGGGGGTCTTCTCTTGCAAGACCATGAAACTTAGGCAACAGGTGTATAAGACCAGACTTTAACTCATATGTTTGAGCTGGCTCCAGCTGTGGATATTGGATGCACCAGGGTTGATACACCACGTCTGGAGTAGCTAATTCCTTCAGCGTTCTATCGTTATTCTCCATTTGCCCTGGTTCTGCAAAAACTTTAGAACTAGAAACGAAATTGTCAGTGTAAAACTGGTTAGAGTCAGCGATAGAATCTATACCGCTACTAATATTTACTGCAGCGTTCCTAATTTTTCGTAATCTACGTAAGGTTAATTCTATCTCTAGGTCAAAATCATACAATGGGTCAGTACTACTCCTAGTCATGCATTGTACATATTATGCAGAAAAATCAGAATTGAAAACAGTACTTGAAACGGAGAATGTAGAATTGGAAACTACAATTATCAGTTAACTAACTAATGGAACTACATAATGGTATACAGAAAGAATGCAATTGAACTAGCAAGAATGCAAAACAAAAAAACTAGCTGAATGCAAGAATGTAATGTAGAAAGAAAGATGCACTAGTGAATACAAACAGAATGCCAATTCTACGTAGCTATAGAAATAAATGTTTGATTTCTTCTCTTTTTTTTTTAGTGGTGAATTCACGCAGAGAAGCAAATAATAGTCAACATGCTTTTTATTTAGGATCCATAAACAAAACAAATAGACATAGACAAGTTCCAAAGACTCAAGACTGACTTGACAAACACACTTTACAGACTCGGGATTCGACCTCACTTAACTTGGCACACAAAGACACAAAAGAACTTGTATCCCCGAAAATGGCGCCAATTTGATAACAACTTCTTTTTAGTCGTTTTGAAATCTTATCAAATAACTAAAGTTAACTATAGCAAAGCCAACCCTAGGTCATTCTTCTCAAGGACACAGTGTGCTCAGTTGTAATTCAGTGTGAAGTAAAATGTTATCAAATCTTAAGATGTAAAGTTTTGACTCTCCTCGGCACTATAGTCGCTCTTGGCAGAGGCAGAGCTGAGATGATCTCGACAGAGACAATCTGGCTTGGTCTCAGTTAAGTCCAGTCAAATGCTACAAAGATGGACTATCTCTGTCTCAGACTAGAAAACAGTGAACAGAGGGGGATTTTGAATGTAAGCAAAGCAGAAAGAAAACTAAGACTATGAATGTAGTAAGCATATACTACAGTTACTAGTTATCTATTATTATTATTATTATTTAACTGTATTCGTGCCCAGTCTTGTAAGTCCAAATCCAGTCCAATTTCCACACTCCAGTTCTCAGTCCATATCAGCCTTGGGAAGTCTTATGGCAATCGCCAAAGGTTCGTCCATTGTCATACCGAGGATTTATGCAATCGCTACCTCATCAGTTGGCAGGGATTAAGTTCAGAGCTGATTTTAGGTTCTCAAATAAAAATCGTTAAATGATTACCTACTAAATTAGTTAAACCAGTTCCAATCGGCTTAGCTTAACATTGTTCACAAATTAATTGCAATCGCGGATTAAATCATGAATTAAAGGAGAGGAAGAGAATGGAGATAAGAAATGCAGAATGAAATTGATTAACAAAAACAGAATACAAATACAACGGTTCTAAATTCAGGTGGATCCAACTTCCACGACAATCGCCATGGCTGATGGTGGTGGTTCACCTCCGTTAGCCTGAGCGCTGAGGATCAGCTCCATCAAAGTGTGTCAGTAATCTGATCGGTCCCCTCTAACAGGCTTCGGCTTCCGAGTCTCAACCCTGCACTTCCATGATCGAGAGAAACGATTATGAGCACCGTGCAACACCGTGAAATGGAGAGAATGAGTGCAAGAAAATGGATATAATGAGTGTGGAATCAGAGTGAATTCAAGGATGTGTAAAAAGTGCACAGCTCCTCCTACATATACACGAGCTGAGCAGCTAGATAACGCTTAACAAAATATCCTAACAAAATTACAATGTGAATGTCCTATTCTACCCTTATGAAGATTTTCTAACGTGACATGGCAGATTCTCCAAGAGTGACAAGGCAGCTGAGGTGGATAGCTGACGTGGACAACACAATTGGGCTACTCTTTATTGGGCTGCATGGGCTACAAGGCATGAACTGCCGAGACGACTCTGGCTTGGCCGAGACGGAGTCGGTCTGGCCGAGACGACTTCATCTTGGTTGAGACTCTTCTGTTGACCCTGGTCAACTCGGCTTGACCTGCAGAAGAAGGAGTGATACTTTAGCTAAGAAGTATGAATTAACACAAATTTGTATTTTCTCTATATTTAAGCCCATAAATTGAATCTTAGCTAACAATCCATTCTTAAGCACAAAATAGTCTTTCGAACATCCTTCTTAGGTGTCTAAAAGATGTATAAATTGTGACTCATCAGTGAGGTAGCTTGTCGTCGGCTAGCATCAATAGGCCGTGCAACGTGTATGTGGAATTTGGGCCTCGGTAGAGCACCCAACTGATATGTGCCCCAATTTACAAGAGTCTGAAACTGAGAGTACAGAGTGTGTGGGAGCATTAGGAGGTAGGCACCAATATGGGAGGCAGCCATATCCAAGCTGGTCGTTTGATAATCAACAATTTCAAAGGCAGACACACCAGCCAAATCTGAATCTGGCGCAGCATACAGCGCCAAGGTTTGGACCAGTCGGGACCATGCCGAGTCCGAGTCAAGCCAATTATCAGCTACAGGGACCAAGATACCAGGCACCGCCATTCCGCCAACAACAGCACCAGCAAATGCCGCAACGGGAGAATAATCCCGCAATGGAGGGCTTGATTCTATAGTTCCAACAAAACATAATCGCGACTATACAAGACTTAAAAATACAGATGGGACAATTGGTCAACACGGTGAACCAGATGCAGTCGGCCTGTTCCGGAACGATCCCTTCCCAAACGATTCTGAATTCGACGGGAGGAGGAGTTGGTATGACATGACTTTGAAGTGGTAAGGAGTTACCACAGCCGGTCGCATTGTTGCCAACTCCACGATCAATCACAACCGAGGCTGAGCCGGAAGCCAAGAATGTTCCACTACCATTCCCCAACCGGGCAATTGTAGCGAAGAGATCTGAGATCGATGAAGACTTGCTAAATCTATTCAGGATAGTGGAGATCAACATTCCATTACTCGATGCAATAAAACAGATTCCCAAATATGCTAAGTTCCTCAAGGAACTCTGTTATCATAAGAGGAGTAAGATAAAGGGAGCTGCCGAGACGGGAGGAGTTGTATCGTCGTTGGTACAGCATGAAGATACCAGAGTTGGAATTCAACGTATTCTGCCTAAGAAGTGTCTAGACTCAGGCATATTCGTGGTCTCGTGCATCATAGGTGGAAGGACATTCACTGACGCCATGCTGGACCTCGGAGCCTCGATCGACATGATGCCAGCATCAATTTACAAGTCGCTCAATCTTGGGGATTTGGAACCGACCGGGATGGAGGTCCAACTCGCCAATCGAAGTGTTGTTCAACCCCTCGGCATCCTCGAAGACGTACTCGTCCAGGTCAACGAGTTGATTTTCCCAACATATTTTTATATGATGGATATGGAAAACGATGCATTTGAGGGCGAATCTACATTGATTTGGGATGACCATTTTTTATGACAGCGAAGACCAAGATCGACGTTCATGTCGGGACCCTTTCAATGGATTTTGGGGATACTTACATAGAGTTCAATATCTTTGAAGGACTAAAACATCTCGTTGAAGATCATTCAACCTTCAGTCTGGATGCCATTGATGGACTCATGGAATAATACTTTCGATTAGGCACTAGCATTGCTAGTTTAGTTAGTTTTGTTGATAAGATTGATGTAATCAATGAATTCTGTATTGAGACGGTGATAAGAGTGTCTTTAGTCGTGTTCCGTTTATTAAATAAATTAATGCTAACTATAGCATAGTCAACCGTGGGTCGAATTCTCTCAAGGACATAGTGTGCTCAATTGTGAATTTGAATGTAGATTAGAGGACTACAGAAACTCAAGTTTAGGATGCTAAGGGCCAAGTTGCTTCCAGTAGGGACTAAACCGAAATGGTCTCAGTGGAAACTTATTTGACTTGGTCTCGACTAAATGCGGATAGACGCAACAGAGTTGGACTGACTCTATTTCAGACCAAAACGTAGGAAACAGGCGGGTTGGGAGCGAATTGAGTAAAACGAATGAAACTAAAATGCGAATGCAGCTAAACTAAACTACTCTACTACTACAACTATTACTACTGTTACTACTATTACTACTATGTTCATGTTTAGTCCAAGAATCAAGGTTGTTCTGGTTCATTCATTTAGTCCATAATCTTTATCAACCTTTAATGTTCTTATGACAATCACCAAACATTTGTCCATTGCCACACCGAGGATTTACACAATCGCTATCAGTTGGCAGGGATTAAGTCCAGAGTTGATTTTAGGTTCTCAGTTAGATTCTCTAGTTGATTACCTACTAAATTAGTTAAACCAGTTTCGATCGGCTTAGCTTAACATTGTTCTCATTTATTCGTGCAATTGTGATGTAGCAAGAGAATTAGAGTTTAGGAATGCAACAGAGATCAGAAATCAAAAAACACTTATATTATTGGAACAAAATACAAACATAGGGCCTGGATTCGGTGACTCCGTCTTCTACAACAATCACCATGGAAGAACAGTGATGGTTCACCTCCGCTAGCTAGGACGCTGAGAATCAGGTCCACCAGAGTGCGTTGGTAATCCAATCGGTCCCCTTTGACGACCCTCGACTTCTCAGTTCCTAACCTGCACTTCCTCAATCGAGAGAAGTACCAATGGCAGCACTATGTACCACCATAAGCGTAGAAGATGAGAGCGAGAAAATGGAAACAATGAGAGTGGAAAAATATGAATTTCAAGGACCCCAAAAAAGTGCACAGCTCCTCCTATATATACATGAGTTGTGGCCTACTACTCCTAACGAATCCTATTAGAATTTCATAGTGAATTTCCTATTCTACCCTTGCGTAACTTGTGTTGCAAGCTATTCCAGGAGTGACGTGGTAGCTGAGCTAGAGCTAAGGTGGCCTCTGAGCTGGATAGCTGACGTGGATAACACCATTAGGCCACTCCTCGTTGGGCTGCACCTAATTGGGCTGTTGGACTGAGAAGCCTGGCCTGGCCGAGATGGAGCCGATCTGGCCGGGACGACTTCATCTTGGCTGCGACTTCTTATGGTGGGCCGAGATCATCTCGGCTAATCCTGCAAGGAAAGAAGAATAAGTCTTTTATTAGCTAAGATCCTTAAATTAGCACAGATTTATGATTTCTCTATTTCTAGGCCCTTAATATGAATCTCAGCTAATACTCATCTCTTGGACACTTATTTATCTTAAGAACACCCATCATAGGTCCTTGTAAGGTGTATAGAATATGACTCATCAGACCCCCACACTTACACTTTTGCACTCCTGGGCGAAATAAGGATTCAAACACAAGGGAGATTTTTAAAACAGAAGAAGAATTTTCAATTGACTTCCTTAAGTTCAGTCGAAACAGACTCAACATTCATGCACCCCGGGGCTGAGATATTCAAACAGTCTAAAAATTACTCTTTCTGCCCCCCAGGCAAATTAACAACCTGCAAACATCAAAGAGTGACCGAAAGTGACAAAGCTCTCAATTAGGAAAATATTCTCTTAGTCTCTCAAATGTTTGGGTTTGTATTTACACTCAACATCGCCTGAAACTGGTGTTATCAAACTTTGACTGGCTTCTCCTTCCATACCTCAAAAACACATGCAGCCATGATCATTAGGACTTTCTTTTGGCTTGTAATGAGTCCAAGGTCGATGGTAGGAAATAAGATGGAAGATGAATTCAGAAACCGTAGGGAAGAGAGGAGCAATAGGGAGTAAGTTTGCCAGTGTGAGGGGAATCCCAAGATATTGCTCTTTTTTTGGAAAACCTTCCTTGCTGTTCCTTTTCCTTCCCTTTTTCAAATTTTTTTCTTTTTTCTTTCTTCCTTCTTTTCCTTACTTGCTATTTTGCAGCTCATGCTGTAATTCTTTTTGCTTTACAGCTTATGGCCTTGGGTGCTTTTCCATTTTTCTTTCTATTTTCCTGCACCTGTTTCGTTCTTTCCTTTTTCAACCCTTTTGATACACTACTCTTCCTTTGCTCCCTGGTATCTCCCCCACACTTGATCACTACTTACTCCCAAAACAATTCCAAAGCTCCTTTGCTCCTTAAGGTTGAGGTTACATCATGGTTTTTCTAGCTTTGGGCTTGTAATGAGCTGTCAAAAAAGAAATGGTCATTCAGGCTCAAAGAGGGTAAACAAGGGATAAATTTTACAAGGTAGGTCCATTTGACTTGGGGTTTTATTAGAAAAATGGCCTAGATCATGTCATTCCTGCATGTGAAACTAGATATATCCAGAGAGTCAAGGCAAAATCTAGAATACACAGTCAGCAAGGATGCAAAAATCACACCAAAAAGAGAAAATGGCAAGGTGCAAAGCCATCATATATACATAAGGCTAAAAAATCCTCACATGGATACTTGCTCTATCACAACAGTTCCTCTTTCTCAATTTTCAGCCACTTCCTGCCTAGAGACACAAAAAAAAATGTATTCCCTCACAATGTTGAAAAATCTATCTCCAGAGTTCTGAATTGCTTCCTACTGCTCGAACCAAATCCTAAAGAAATCATTTCAAATTCTCTTTTTCAAAACATTTTCTCAGCAATCCAAATTCCAAATTCGACTAGGAGGAAAACAAAGCAGAAATAAAAAATGACAGGATGCAAACTTAGCCTTGTCGAACCGAAGTCGATCCGGAATAGACTCGGCTTGGAAAATTTTTATTTGAGACCAAGAAATAACAGAAATAAGAGCAGAAATAAAAGCAGATTGGTAATTGAAAGGAAAAGAAGATGAGAATAAAAAATTGAAGAAAAAGCTAAAACTACAACAAAAATTAAGATGGAGTCGGAATGGAGTTTAATCATAGAAAAATTTAAAGCACAGTTATTTAGAGCACAGATTTCAGCTCAACAAGCCTTTGAATGGCCATACAGTCCCCCCCACACTTGAATGTTGCATTGTCCCCAATGCATGGCTTAAGGGTTCACGTGACTGGCTTAAGGTGTGTCGTCTGGTGAAGCTGGTTCCATCAATGAAATGGTCTCCATGTCGCCTGCTAGTGGTGCTGGACATTCATGAAAAAGTTTAATTTTGTGCCCATTGACTTGGAAGGTACGCTTGGTGTGTTCATCTTTCAATTCTACTACACCATAGGGAAAAACATTAGTGATAACAAAAGGTCCCTCCCATCTAGAACGGAGCTTACCTGCTATGAGCTTTAAGCGTGAGTTGAATAGGAGAACTTTCTGGCCGACTTGGAACTCTTTCCTCAGGATCTGTTGGTCATGGAAGTGCTTGACTTTTTACTTGTAGTTCCTGGAGCTTTAGGTTTCCAAGCGAAGTTCATCCAGCTCTTGCAACTGGAATTGCCTTTGCTTTCCTGGTTGGTCATAGGCTAGATTGCACTATTTGACAACCCTGTAGGCTTTGTGTTCTAGCTCCACAAGAAGATGACAGGCTTTACCGAAGACAATCAGGTAGGGAGACATCCCTAACGGTGTTCGGTATGCTGTTCTATGTGCCCAAAGAGCGTCCTCAAGGAGTCGGCTCCAGTCTTTCCTGCTGGGGTTGGTCATCTTTTATAGCATTCTCTTTATTTCCTTGTTGAAAACTTCCGCTTGGCCATTTGTCTTGGGGTGATATGTTGTGGCAATTCTATGCACCACCCCATACTTGAGGAGTAAAGAGGACATGGCTCTGTTGTAGAAGTGACTCCCTTGGTCACTTATGAGCGCTTTTGACAAACCAAACCGACAGAAGATATTAGATTTCAGAAAATCCACTACAACTTTGACATCCTTGGTTTTGGTGGCTATGGCCTCTACCCATCTTGACACATAATCTACGGCCAGCAAAATATAAGAGTACCCATTGGAGACTGGGAATGGCCCCATGAAGTCAATACCCCACACATCAAAGACATCACAAAACAAAATGGGTTGCTGGGGAATCTCTTGCCTTCTACTAATGGCCATTCCAGCTTTTTGACATTTTTTGGAGGTGGAGACTAGTTGATGAGCATCTCTAAAAATGGTGGGCCAATAAAACCCGCAATCCAGCACTTTCTTGACAGTCCGAGTAGATCCATAGTGGCCGCCTCCAGGTGCTGCATGGCAAAACTGGAGAACCAAATTGATCTCGATGTCAGAAATGCACCTCCGAATGACTTGGTCACTACAAAGTCTCCATAGGTAAGGGTCATCCCATATGTAGTATTTGGCATCGCTTTGGAGATTTTCCCTGTAAAGCCGAGATGCCTTCGGTGGAAACTGAGATGCTACCACAAAATTGCATATGTCTGCAAACCATGGTGTAGGCGTGTTGATGTGAAACAGTTGCTCATTTGGGAATTGATCTTTGATAGGCACGAGGTCCTCGTCCCTCTCGATCCTGCTCAAGTGATCTGCTACTAAGTTCTCAACACCTTTCTTATCTCTGATCTCTATGTTGAATTCTTGAAGGAGAAGCATCCACCGAATCAGTCTCAGCTTGGCATCCGGCTTCTTCAGCAAGAATCTCAAAGCAGCATGGTCAGAGAACACAACTATCTTTGAGTTGAGAAGGTATGAACGGAATTTGTCTAGGGCTAACACAATTGCCAATAGCTCCTTCTCAATTGTTGTGTAGTTTAACTGGGCTGAGTCCATTGTTTGGGATGCATAACCAATCACATGCACTGGCTTGCCGACTCCAGCTCTTTGGCCTAAGACGGCTCCCAATGCAAAATTGGATGCATCGCACATTAGCTCAAATGGAAGCTCCAAATTTGGTGCTTGAAGAATAGGGGCGGATGTGAGAAGGTTCTTCAGCTCCTGAAAGGCTTTAATGCAGGGCTGGTCAAATTTGAATTCCACATCCTTCTGTAGCAGTTTGGACAGCGACAGGGCAATCTTGCTGAAATTCTTGATAAATCTTCTATAGAATCCTGCATGTTCTAAGAATGAGGGAACTTCCCACACAGAAGCGGGGTATGGAAGGGAGGTGATGATGTCAATCTTCGATTTATCAACCTCTATGCCTCTGTTGGACACTAAATGTCCCAACACAATTCCATCAGTCACCATGAAATTGCATTTTTCAAAATTAAGCACTAGATTTATGTTAATGCATCTCGTTAACACCTTGGATGGGTTCTCTAGGCATGCGTCAAATGAGTCAGCATAAACCATGAACTCGTCCATGAATACCTCCATGCAATCCTGTAGCAGGTTCGAGAAGATGCTTGTCATACAACGTTGGAATGTGCTTGGAGCATTGCATAGGCCAAATGGCATGCGTGTACGCAAAGGTACCAAATGGGCAAGTGAAGGTGGTCTTGTGCTAATCTTCAGGTGCAATGTGGATTTGCATGTATCCAGAGAAACCATCCAGAAAGAAGTAATGGGATTTTCCTAATAGCTTTTCTAGGACTTGGTCAATATAAGGCAAAGGAAAGTGATCTTTGCGAGTTGCCTAGTTTAATCTTCTATAATCAATGCAGACTCGTCAACTGTTCTGAATCCGCATAGGTACCAATTCGTCTTGTTGGTTTTTCATGAAAATCATCCCAGACTTTTTAGGCACTACTTGCACAGGGCTTACCCATTGGCTATCTAAGATGGGGTAGATGATTCCTGCAGCAAGGAGTTTCATGACTTCTTTCTTGACCACGTCCAGGATGGTTGGATTCAGCCTTCTTTGTTGCTGCCTTATGGGCTTAGCTTCCTCCTCCATCAAGATTATGTGCATTCATATGGAGGGGTTTATACCAGGAAGGTCGGAGACTTTCCACCCAATTGCCTTCTTATGTTGCCTTAGGACATTCAACAACTTGTCTTCTTGCTCCCGGCGGAGGTTGTTGGCAATGATAACAGGGAGTTGTTGTTCAATATCCAAGTAGGCATATTTCAGATGATTTAGCAGTGGCTTCAATTCCCTGGGTGGTGGCGGAGATGAAAAATTGTCGTTTGATGACTTTGGATCCGGCTGGTCGACTTTAATTGGTCTCTGCACTAGGTGTGCCAACATGATTTCGACCTTTTTTTGCTTGGGCCGACTCCTCTCAGTTCTTATCGGATTTGAGTCGGACTTGGCTCCTTATGCAGCCATGGGGTAGGATCCGGATGGAATAGTAAATTCAGCTCTCGTTTGCTTCTGGTCATCATTGGACGAGATGGTCTCGGCAATCATGTCGGCCTTGTCTCTCAGCTTCTCGGCCAAGTTGACTCTTGTCTTTCCTTTGTCTCGGCCTCTTTTGGCCGACTTCGACTTCGCCGTGAATATTGTTCCCAGTTGTGCTCAGAAGAGCTCTTTAGTATCGGTAACTTTGACTTCTGCTTTATTTGTACACTCCGGGTTCTCAAGGTTGCAGACTTGGTCTAACACTTCGAACAATTCAGCTTCAAAATCCAAGTCGGCAATGTCGTTATTATTGTCCTCGGAGTTGGGAAGATCATGTACTTCTTCATAGTCGACCTCCTTTGTTATGGACCCTAAGCAGTTAATCAAATCAGTGCTTCCAGCAAAATTCTCATTATCTTCACTACTGTTGTCTAGTTGAAGATATTCCTCAACTAGTTCGTCAATCAGATCAATACCAAAGAGAGATTAGTCTTCAGTGGGGTGCTTCATAGCTTCGAAAATATTGAACTGCACCAGGGTATCACCAAATTCCATTGAGAGTATCCTTACATGCACATCGATCTTTGTTCTGGCAGTCATAAGGAATAGTCTCCCAAGAATCAAGGTGGTTCCCTTTCCTGATGTCTCATCCTCCATATCGAGCACATAGAAGTCCGCTGGAAAAATTAGCTCATTAACTTGGACAAGGACATCTTCGAGAACACCTAAAGGTTGAACAATACTTTTGTTCGCCAGTTGTATTGTCATCCCAATGGGTTCCAGATCACCAAAATTCAGAGATTTGTAGATCGATGTTGGCATGACATTGATTTAAGCTCCCAAGTCTAGCATGGCATCGGCAAAGGTACAATCGCCAATGGTGCATGGGACAGAAAAGATTCTGGGATCTCGGCATTTCTTTGGCAGTGCTTGCTATGCACCTGTAGTGAATTCCTCATTTCTGGTCAACACTGACACTATACCTCCTACTTCCACACTCCCTTTTATCTTCTTCCTCTTGTGTACACACAATTCCTTGAGGAATTTTGCGTACTTAGGAATTTGCTTGATGGCGTCAAGAAGTGGGATGTTGATTTCCACCTTGCGAAACATCTTCAGCAACTCCTCATCTAATTTAGGCTTTCTTGTTGAGATGGTCCGAGTTGGAAATGACAATGGGATAGTTTTCTCTGGCCGAGACTGCGAGTCAGCATTTGGTTCAACATCGACTTCGGTTGGTCTCGGCAACTGCTGTAGTGTAGGTCGAGGTAATTCTTTTCCGCTTCTCAGTGTGACTACACTTGCGTTCTCTCTCGGATTTGGAATTGTTTGAGAAGGAAGGTTGTTGGACCCAACCGACTGTAATTGGCTCATAGTGTTGGCTAACTGTCCTATTTGCGTTTTGAGGTCCTGGATGGTGGCGGTCATATTCTTCTGGAACTGCATGTTGCTGGAGCTCACGGATTGCTGGAACTCCAGATTGCTAGTGGCTAACTGCTTCATCAGGTCCTCCAGAGATGGAGAATTGCCTTGTGATGGCATTCTCTATTGCTACTGTTATTGGAAAGGTGGTGCATGATATTGCGAAGTCAGCTGTTGATAACCTGCTTGTCTTTGATGCACATTCAATTGTTGAGCTGCATATGGCCCTTGATTCGGTCTTGGCATAAATGGTTGTCTTCCATACTATTGATTATCAATTGGCCAACTCTGGTATGGTTGTTCCCCATACTGATATCCACCTATGGCTCCAACGTTCTCTGGTTGGTCCGACTCCGTCTCTTGCAATGTGGGGCACAAGTCAGTGGGGGTGCTCCACAGAAGTACATATGCCACTGACTTTAGCTGCAATGGTTGGTTGGTGTTGTCCAACAGCAAGCTGCCTCACCAACGATGTCAATTCGGCTAGTTGGTTTTCCAACCTATGATTGGAGGCTGCACCAATTTCATTCACTATTCGGGCTTGGCTAGGTCCTCTGATCCCAAACTGTTGCGTATTACTTGCCATATTAGAGATCAAGTACCTTGTTGTTGTTGGTGCCTTGTCCATCAATGCTCCTCCACCGGCAGCATCAATCATGCTTCGGTCCATTATCGACAGACCTTCACAGAAATGCTAGATCAGCAATTGCTCACTGATCTGATGATGTGGACATGTGGCGCAAAGTTTATTGAATCTTTCCCAGTATTCGTGCAGAGTCTCTCCAGGATGTTGCCTTATCCCACAAATTTCTTTCCTGATGGTCGTAGTCCTGGATGCTGGAAGAACTTCTCCAAAAACATGCGTTTCATGTCTCCCCAAGTATTAAAGAGAACTGGCTGTAAATACAACCAATCTTTTGCTGCTCCATCCAGGGAGAATGGAAACACCTTCATTTTGATGTAGTCTTCCGGTATCCCCTACGGCCTCTTTGTGGAGCAAACAACATGGAATTCCTTCAAGTGCTTGTGCGGGTCTTCTCCTGCAAGACCATGAAATTTAGGCAACAAATGTATAAGACCATATTTCAATTCATATGTTTGGGCTGGCTCTAGTTGTAGATATTGGATACACCAAGGTTGATACACCACGTCTGGTGTAGCCAGCTCCTTCAAGGTTCTGTCATTGTTCTCCATCTGCAAAAGTGTTAATACTATCGTACCCAGCAGAATCAGAATTGTTAGTGACAGGGCTGCTATTGTCAGAACTAGAGACAGAGTTAGAACTACCACTTACTACTATGTTCCTAACTTTTCTTAACCTACGTAAAGTTATTTCTATCTTAGGATCTAAAGCATACAGAGGGTCAGTACTACTCCTAGTCATGCATTATAAAAATCATGCAAAACATTAGTGTTGTAGCAAAAAGATAGAGGGTTAGTAACTATTAGAATGTAAATCAAAATGCAGTAAAGAAAATGAACATTATGCTACAATTGTGTTTTTGTTTTTTTTAGCAGTGAAACTCACGCAAAACTAACACATACTCAGCATACTATTTTATTGTAGGATCCAAATCAAAACAGACAGATTTTAAAACTAACTCTATGACTCGACTGACACAGCAACTACAGACTCGAGATTCGGCTATCACTCAGGTTTGGCACACAAAGACATAAAAGACTTGTGTCCCTCGCAACGACACCAATTTGATAAGAGCGTGTTTAATCGTGTTCCGTTTATCAAATAAACTAAAGCTAACTATAGCATAGTCAACCCTAGGTCGAATTCTCTCAAGCACACAATGTGCTCAATTATGAATTTCAGTGTAGATTAGAGGACTGCAAAAACTCAAATGTAGGATACAGACTCACTCTTGGCTAAGGGCCAAGTTGCTTCTGGCAGGACTGACCGAAATGGTCTCGGTGGGGACTTATCTGACTCGGTCTCGGCTGAATACAAACAGACGCAACAGAGTTGGACTGACTCTATTTCAGACCAAAACCCAGGAAACAGGGGGGTTGGGAGCGAGTTGAGTAAAACGAATGAAACCAAAATGCGAATGCAGCTAAACTAAACTACTCTATTACTACAAGTGTTACTACTATTACTACTATTACTATTGTGTTCATGTTTAGTCCAAGAATCAAGGTCATTCTGGTTCATTCATTCAATCCACAGTCCTTATCAACCTTTAATGTTCTTATGACAATCGCCAAACATTCGTCCATTGCCATACTGAGGATTTACACAATCGCTACCTCATCAATTGGCAGGGATTAAGTCCAGAGTTGATTTTAGGTTCTCAATTAGATTCTCTAGTTGATTACCTACTGAATTAGTTAAACCAGTTCCGATCGGCTTAGCTAAACATTGTTCTCATTGATTCGTGCAATCGCGACGTAGCAAGCGAATTAGAGTTTAGGAATGCAACAGAGATCAAAAATCAGAAAACACTTATATTATTGGAACAAAATACAAACACAGGGCTGGATTTGGTGACTCCGTCTTCTACATCAATCACCATGGAAGAACGGTGATGGTTCACCTTCGTTAGCTAGGACACTAAGGATCAGGTCCACCAAAGTGCATTGGTAATCCAATCGGTCCCCTTTGACAACCCTCGGCTTCTCAATTCCTAACCTGCACTTCCTCAATCGAGAGAAGCACCAATGACAGCACCGTGTACCACCATAAGCGTAGAAGATAAGAGCGAGAAAATGGAAACAATGAGAGTGGAAAAATATGAATTCCAAGGACCCCAAAAAAGTGCACAGCTCCTCCTATATATACACAAGCTGTGGCCTGCTACTCCTAACGACTCCTAACAGAATTTCATAGTGAATTGCCTATTTTACCCTTGCGTAACTTGCGCTGCAAGCTACTCCAGGAGTAACGTGGCAATTGAGCTGGAGTTGAGGTGGCCTCTAAGCTGGATAGTTGACGTGGATAACACCATTGGGCCACTCCTCGTTGGGCTGCACCTGATTGGGCTACTGGACCGAGAAGCCTGGCCTGGCCGAGATGGAGCCAGTCTGGCCGAGATGACTTCATCTCAGTTGCGACTTCTTATGCTGGGTCGAGATCATCTCGGCTAATCCTGCAAGGAAAGAAGAATAAGTCTTTTATTAGCTAAGATCCTTGAATTAGCATAGATTTATGATTTCTCTATTTCTAGGCCCTTAATATGAATCTCAACTAATATTCATCTCTTGGACACTTATTTATCTTAAGAACACCCATCATAGGTCCCTGTAAGGTGTATAGAATATGACTCATCAGACGGCAAGGGCCAATTCTAAAATGCTACCTCACGTACTTCCTTTCTCATATTCTGGGGATCTTATTTTTGACTTAATTCCTTGAAGGATTGTCGAATCCCCCAAAACCTCCCAATATGCCGAATTCCCTGCCAATAACATCAGCAAGCTAGGAGTACCAGGAATGGTAACATTGATGACCATCGAGTCCAATTCTAAGATTGGCTTCTGAGAGGACAAAAGGACCGAGTCCGACTCCAAGGGAGAGAAAGAAGCTGAATCTGACTCCATCATGCATAAATCGGCCAACATCGACTCGATCAACTCAAATAGAGTCGCTATCGAACCTAATAGCTGACAGGAGGCCCGATCTAATTCGTCCAAGCAAACAAAGGTCGTGTCCGAATTTGGACATCAGGATTCACCTTCGAACAGTGACAGCCAACCAACTCCACCAACCTAAAAATATGTTTCACCTCAACCTCAAGCAACTGAGTTGAAGCCATTGTCCGAACACCTCAAGTATGCTTACCTAGGAGACAACCAGCAATTTCCAGTAATCATAGCCAACAATCTTCACAGAGATCAAGAAGAGAAATTGCTCGAGGTACTCAAGAAGCACAAGAAAGCAATTGGTTGGACGCTAGCCGACCTTCTCGAGATCAACCCCTCTATTTGCATGCACAAAATCTTGTTAGAGAAGGATGCCCGACGGGTTAGGCAACAACAGCGGAGGCTGAATCCAACTTTACTGGACGTCATCGAAAAGGAAGTTACAAAAATACTTGTAGTCAGGATCATTTATCTCATCTCGAATAGCCACTGGGTAAGTCCAGTTCAAGTAGTACCTAAGGAGTCCGGGATGACGGTCATCAAGAACCGGCAAGACAAAATGGTGCCGGCCAGGACTCAAAATAGTTGGCGAGTTTGCATTGAGTATAAGAAACTGAATCAGGCAACTCGCAAGGATCATTTTCCGCTACCGTTCATTGACCAAGTGTTAGAAAAATTAGCAGGTAAATCCCATTTTTGCTTTTTGGATGGTTTTTCAAGTTATATGCAAATTTATATAGCGCATGTGGATCAACACAAGACCACCTTCACATGTCCATTTGGAACGTTCGCATATATACGGATGTCGTTCAGACTTTGCAACGCCCCAAGCACCTTCCAAAGATGCATGATCAACATCTTCTCGAATCTCTTGAAGGACTGCATGGAGGTTTTCATGGATGATTTCACGATCTATGCTGAATCATTTGAAGTCTATTTAAATAACCTCTCTAAAGTATTATGTAGGTGCATAGACAGCAACCTAGTTTTAAACTTTGAAAAGTGTCACTTTATGGTTACTGAGGGTATTGTCTTGGGACACCTTGTCTCGGCCAGAGGTATCGAGGTTGATAAAGCTAAAATAGATGTTATCTCTTCTTTACCTAACCCCGCCTCTATGCGAGAGGTTCGTTCATTTCTTGGTCATGCAGGTTTTTATAGGCGATTCATTCAAGATTTTAGCAAGATCGCCCTGCCTTTGTCCAAGTTGCAACAGAAGGACGCCGACTTCATATTTGATCAATCTTGTGTGGACGCATTTCAAGAACTAAAGAGAAGACTCATGTCCGTGCCCAAACTCCAAGCACCAAATTGGGAGCTCCTGTTCGAACTGATGTGTGACACCTCCAACTCCGCACTAGAAGCAATCCTAGGCCAATGAGTCGGCAAGCAACTAGACGTTGTTGCTTACGCCTCTCGAACGATGGATGCAGCCCAAGTTAACTACACAACCACTGAAAAGGAGCTTTTGGCAATAGTGTTTGCCTTAGACAAGTTTAGATCATACTTACTTGGCTCAAAAATTGTTGTCTTTTCTGATCATGCAGCGCTGAAGTACCTCTTAAAGAAGCCAAGTGCAAAGCCGAGACTGATCCGGTGGATGCTGCTTCTCCAAGAATTCAACATTGAGATCAGAGACAAGAAAGGTGCAGAGAATGTTGTGGCCGACCACTTGAGACTATCAAATTGGCGTCGTTGTCTAATAGTAGAAGGAAGTTCTTTAAAAAGCTTAGATAAATTTCTTTAGGAGAATAAAACATGATTAAAGCCATACGTGGTCTTAGGTGAAAGAATCTTTCAACTGGATATGAAAAGAGAACCTTTGCATCTTTAGAGAATAAGTAATTGAAATTGTTTTGAGATAAAAACCGGAAGGTGATGGGAGAGACAACCCTAGTGAGTTTTTGAGCCGAGTATACAAAAATGGTTTTATTTTGCCATTTCTTTTCTTTTTTGGTGTGAATATTTATATACTATTTGACTTGCATGAGATGATGAGGCCATCTAGGCCCTCTTTCTTATATAAGCCACTGGCCAAATAAACCACTGGCCAAATAAGCCACCTTGCACGTACATCCTTTGTTAACCTTGTTGAACCTGTAACCTTCTTATTGGATTAGTAACTCGTTACAAGCCAAAAAGCCGAAAAAACCCATGATTCACCCTTACCTTAGGGGGAGGTATTTTTTAAGGAGCATTGAAATTATTTTAGGAGTAAGATCCACAATAAGTGTGGGGGAAGGGAACCGAGGGAATCTACAGGTAACCAGGTACAAAAGCAATACATACCAAAGTAAGACCCATGGCCGAGAGGAAAGAAACAGGGGTTGTGAAAAGTAAAAAGAAAAGGTTGAAAAAGAAAAAAAAATATATATATATAATGGACAAATGAGAGACAACATTAAAATCATAAGGGTTCCCCAAAAGTAAAACCCAACGTGTCGCAGAAGTCCAGAAGAAAAGGATTCGAAAAGTAAGAAAAGAAGAAAAGGGTTCAAAAGTGAGAAAAAGAAGTGAAGAGCCGGATGGGTATAATAACACAAGACTTGTAGTATCTTGAAGTCAATTCTCCATACTTATAAGGCTTACTCCCCATTGCTCCTTTACTCCCTTAAGGTTTCTTTCAAGCTCATTTATGCCTTCATATCCCACCTTTTCACCCTGACCACATTACAACCCAAATAAAAAGTACTAATGATCAACAGAGCATGCATGTCTAAACCGGTAGCATTAGAGAAGCTAGTCAAAACCTAGAAGTGCTGGTACATAGGATGTTTGAGTGTAAACACAAGCCCCAAACACTTGAGGGAAAGAGAGAATATCTAGTGAAAACCCCGTCCGAGTCCGGTTGAGCTTGAGGAAATTTCGATATTACTTATTTGAATTGAATATGGAAGATAGAGCTTCATAACTGGTTGACGAACTGGAACTGGGGCGAGTATATGCATGAACTGCTTTATCTCCTGGTGAAATTATTTTCACAAATACTTCTCACAATCTATTTTGTCTATTTGTTCTGTTTGTTTTACATTTTCCTAATTGAAGTTGTGGGTTTGCCCAGGAGTGCAAAAAGTAAGTATGGGGATGTGATAATACACAGTTTATACCATCTAATAAGGTCTTAATATGGGTAGACTAAGACTTTAAATTGTGATTAAGAACCTGGTTTCCTATGAATCCATACAAAAAGGTTGATTTTATCTAACAATTGGATTAGTCTCATGTTGCAAGTCAAACTAGAATCGAAAGTCTCAGCTTGAAATCGAGACTGAGTCAAGAGCCGTCCTAGCCAAAGACGACTCTGCATGGCCGACTCCAAGAAGAGAAGTTGTCCCGGTAGAAACCGAAACCTTCTCGGACTATATGAAGACCAACTCCAAGCAAGCATTCCTACACGTGTCAATTAGGGAAGCAGTTAGTTAGTTGAGTCTGTTATTTCTGTTAGTTAGTTAGGAAGTAGTTATAAGAGCATGTATAAATACAAGACATGTCAACATTCATAAGAGAGACAGCCTGATAGAACACGTACCATTACCATAGCCGCCATACCTTTCCATTTTCACGAGCCAAATTTCCCTACGCACCTCTTTATTCCTCGAGACTTCAAAGAGTACCCAGTCGATCGAGTGGGTACAGGACCAGTGTCTGGGTAGCAGCTGATTTCTAAGAGGAGACTGTTAGGGTGCGCTAGCACACTACTTAGTGATTCAACCCCTCAATAGCTGGCCAATAGAGGAGGAACACTACAACTACTGTAGGCGATTGTCATAGGAAGTTGATCCATGTATCCACACCTTTACATTTCTTTGTATCAAGTTCTAGGTTAATCAATGAAAGATCAATATTCTGTCTTTGTTATGACTGATATCTGTAGCATAATCTTGTCTTGCTTAATCACGATTGTGTATAGTAAAGATTAGAGCACGTTAGTTTAGGGACCGATTGGAACCACTCTAACAACACAATAGATGAATTCTAGATAATCTACATCAATCAAGTGCATATTCCCTGCCAAACTCGAAGCAACGATTGCGTAAGTCATCAATTAGTATGGGACGAATGTTCGGCAATTTCCGTAAGTAATTGGATTGATGAGAAATAATTGGAATAATAAGAAGTAGAATTGAAATCAGGAATGGGAAACTCAGATACATGATAAAGTAAATATGTCACAATCATAAGTAGTCATTAAAGCCTTAATTCTTTAGTTAGATCTTTTTTGCAATTAGATTTTGAGTATAAAAAACCCCCTTTACAATTCCAGACAAGTCTACATCCTATGTTCCCAAGTCGTAATCTTTATCAGTTTGAACCTTAGAAATATAGGAACCACGTGTCCTTGAGAAGAATGACCTAGGTTGACCCTGTGCTACTTTAGCTTAGGAAATCTAGGATTTTGGTAGGGGAAATGACGACTATTCCTTGAGACTATCAGTATTAAACACAAACACTAAACGGGGTCTAGGTCCAACTGATAACTCGTGTTTTAGTCATGTTCCATTTATCAAATAAAAACTAAGTCTAACTATAGCATAGCATAACCCTAGGTCAAATCTCTCAAGGACACAATGTGTACTATTATGGCTTTAGTGTGGAAATTGGAGTTTCATGCAGAAGACGCAGTGTGTAAAATGCCGACTTGCTCTCGACATAGACGGATCCGATACAGACTCGACTGAGCTGTATCCGGCACGGTCTCGGCTATGCATAGACTTGGACACACACGGACATGACAGGGTCGGACTAGACTCTGTCTCGGACTGAGAGCAGTAAACAAGGGAGTTTGGATTGCGAAAACGTAAAAGAACAAAAAGTAAACTAAGTATAAAAGTAAATGCAAGCTAAACTATGCTAACTACATCTGTACCAATACATTCAACAAGCAATTGTTTCTCAGTTCTGCACTCAAGATTACATTTCCAAATCAACCTATGGTTCTTACGACAATCGTCGAACATTCGTCCGTTGCCATACTGAGGATTTACACAATCGCCACCTCATTAGTTGATAGGGAGTAAGCACGTGGTTGACATTAGGTTCTCTAATCGATTACCTAATGAAATTGTTAAACTAGTTCCGATTGGCCTAGTCTAACGTTGATCCACTTCTACAATGCACAATCGTGACACAGTAAAGTGGATTAAAAACAAAATTCACAATCAAGAGATAAGAAATGCAAACCAATCATATTATTGAAACAAAGTATGGATACAGGGAGTGAATTCATGGACCCCGCCTTCCACAATGATCACCATGGAAGAATAGTGATGGTTCACCACTAATAGTTAGGATGTTGAGGATCTAGTCGACCAGAGTGCATCGGCTATACTGAGCGATCACCTTTGATAACCTTCGACTTCCCAGTCCCTAAGTTGCACCTCCTCGATCAAGAGAGATGCCACTGAGGTATTGTGCACCACCGTGAAAATGAGGGCGAGAGCGAGAAGATGAAGTGTAAATGGTAATGGATAAAAGTCTGAATTCAACAACCTCCTAATCATGCACTAGCGTACCCTATATATACACGAGTTGGGTAGCTTGTGATGCACGCCTAGACCTAACAAATTTTCTAACTGAATTACAAATTCCTGCTTGACCTTTCTACCCCTAAATGATCAACCGTGCGCTGCAAGCTTCTCTTGGAGTGACTTGGGCCGCTAAGCTGGGCTTGGCTGGAAGGGGGTTGGTCTGGCCATGACAGCTCCTTCTAGACCAAGATGCTCTTATTAGGCTGAGACGTCCTTAACTTTGACCTGTGAAATGAATCCAATCTTTTATTAGCTAAAATCCTCAAATTAGCACAGATTTATATTTTTCCTATTTTTAGGTCCATAATCTGAATCTTAGCTAAAATGTGATTCTTAAGTACCAAATAGTCTCAATAATACCCATCTTAAGTCCTTGTGAGGTGTATAAAATATGACTTATCACCAACCCCTCTACCCACAATCATATTCATACCCTTGAGTGAGATTTCTTAGTCCCCGTTACTTGGAGAAGCATAGACATAGAAGACATGTTCCTCATGATTGTTCTTCTTCACTACTAGAAAAATTCGATTTAGTGACAGAACTAAAAATGATTGATTTTGTGATCAAACATGTGAATTACAAATGTTTCAATCTTACTGACCGAATTAGCCACTGAATTGCACCGTTGCTAAATAATCTAAAGAAAGAAATTTATGGATATTATTTAGTCACCAATTTAGCAACCAATTTGAATTTTGTCATTGGTTTTTTTGTACTATGCCATGTTAACATTGAATAATAACAATTTGAATTAGTGACCGATTTATTTTTTATTTATTTAAAAATTCAAAAAATAGCAACTGACTTAGCGACTATTTTATTTTTTAAAAAAAGAAAAAGAAAAATATACCAATAGATTTTAATTTTTTTAACATAACAATAAAAATATAGCAACCGATTTAGCAACCACTTTTTTATTTAAAGAATTCGACAAAATAGCGACCGTTTTTTTATTTAAAAATTCAAAAAAATAGCAACCAATTGTTGAAATTTTTCAAAAAAAATTTCCACTCTTTTTTCTACTCTTTTTTACTCTTTTATTTAAAATATTTTCTACTCTTTTTTCCCACCTTCAATCTTATTTAAACATCTTCCGCATTCAATCATTTCCCATTGCTATTCCACCTCTCCTCCCCTCCCTCACTACCATTGCCATCGCCTCCCTTCCCTCCCTCCTCGTCCTCATCGCCGCCACTGTTGTCGCCATCGCCACCGTCATCATTGCCGCCATTGCCATTGCCACTACCGTCCTCCCTCCTGATCGATTTGTTTTTAAAAAAATTTTAAATTTTAAAAATTTAAAATTAGCCATTGAATTAGTGACTAATTTAAAAAAAATAAAACTAAAAACTTAGCCATTGAATTAGGGATTGATGTAACTTCTTTTTAATTAAAAAAAAACAGTGACTGATTTAGCGATTGAACATTCAATCGCCGCTAAATGGCTTAGTGATGAGGGTTTTTGTGATGGACCAAAATTGGTTGCTTATTTGGTCGCTAATCCATTTAGCCATCAAATTTCAAAAATAGTTATCAACTGTTTAAGTTTAGAGACCGATTGTTTAATTTTAGAGGCCAATTTTGGTGGTCGCTAAACTTACAATTTTTTGTAGTGCTTGTTCCTTGATGGCTTCCTCTGGAGATTCTCCTTTCTCTACTCTTTACTTTGAAACCTCATGTTTAGGAAAACTAACTAGTAGCAAAGGTATTTTTAGTTCCTTTGGTTACTCCTATATATAACCCAAAATGGGTCTCGCAACTCCCATTGATAGCCCACATGAAACCTAAATAAAGGGTCTCCACACCTTTTGAGATAACTCCAAGAGTTGAGAAAATTTAAATTATCTGGGTTCAATGCTTCTTAGAGGCTATCTTACATTCTTTATTATTTGGTATCTCACTCCTTATGTAAAAAGAGACAATACATAAGCTCATATTATTCGATAGAGGACTTAAGCTATCTCACTCCTTATATAAGAAAAGAAGGTAAGGTATACTATGAGACTTAAGTTTTTACCATATTTAAATAACTTTTTTTTTAATTTAATTTATTAAAATCCAATTTAAAACTCAACCTATATTTCTCATAAAATATTATTTAATTATAAAATAATTAAATCACTTATTAATAATAATTAATACAATATAATATTTACAACCAATAATAAAATAGAATAAAAATTAGGGATATATTTTCTCCTTTCTTGTTATTCAAAATTTACAATACAAACACCCCTTGCATTAAAATTGCATTATCTATTTTTACCATTCATTATGCAATTTCTACTAGGTTGGTCATTATTTTATCGGTGTTCTGCAACTAATAGTCATTAATTGAACTTCATAATATAATCTATTCATTTTTCAATCGTTTTCCCACATCATATAACAGTAAAATACATATCACATGTCATTCAATAATCCACTACAATATGCAAAGTTCAACTACATAATAATGCCAATGTACCAAATCAACATTCAAATTAACTTTGTTCCCAATTACTTCTAACTTTAAACCACCTTCATTTTCTCCCCTTAATCATAAAAACAAATGAATATACAACAACTGTTAAATTAAAATCTTACTCAAAAGAAAGGGTACAGTTGATATAATCACACTAACTACTGACCTCAACCAGAAATTGTATATCAATCCATACTTGGCATGCAAAATCCCCTTCCTTCTCGAACCCATGATCCACAATAAGTTGTTTCTCAATCCAACCTGCTCTAAATTCCATTAATTATCGAACAATGAATCCAAAACCTTGGAAAGTACACCTGCTGCAATTTTATGCTTTGACACTAGCTTCGACAATGCTTCTTCACTTCTCGTTCTGAAACTAAGTCCAAAAACGCCACGTGGAATATTTTTTCTTTCTATAATTTAATGTTACTACTAATATCCCAGTTAGTATCCCTATACTTGTCCACTCCATTAATTTTAAAATGCATATATATATCCTACGATCCACACTAGTTTCCCCACGGTGGGAAACTTATTACTACTAGAAAATGTAAAATTTGCTACAAAATAATTTTGTAGCTAATTTTAAAATTAATAGTTATTTTGTAGCTAATTTCTAGTGAAAATAATTAGCTACAAAATTACTATAATATTGAATGGTAGCATGAAATAAGTAGCAAATTAGCTAAGAAAATAATCTTAGTTAATTTGTAGTAAATTTTTTAAAATTTGTAGTTATTTCTTAGCTAATTTGTAGTAATGAGAAGTATAAATGAATATAACTTCAATTTAGCTAGAAAAAATAATATTCTAGTTAATTAATAGTTAATTAGCTAGGATTTAGCTACTAATTTAAATGATAGCTAAAATTAGTAGCAAAATCAAAAAATTCTTATAGTGTTTTGGATGTGCATGCTAGCATTCGTCTGTTTTATTTATAAAAAATATATATTAGTATTCTGTTAAAAAAATAAACTATCAATCTTTCAAATATTATCCTCTCTTCTAAATAATCTTTAAGATAATAAAATTATATAAATAATATTTAAAGTATTGAATATTTATCAATTCAGTTCATACGTTGATATATTTTACTATCAACTACACTATAAGATTTTTTTGATTTTGCTACTAATTTTAGCTACCATTTAAATTAGTAGCTATATCCTAACTAATTAACTATTAATTAATTAGAATATTATTTTTTTCTAGCTAAATTTAAGTTATATTCATTTATACTTCTTATTACTACAAATTAGTTAGAAAATAACTAAAAATTTTAAAAATTTACTACAATTAACTACTTATTTCATGCTACCATTAATATTATAGTAATTTTGTAGCTAATTATTTTTACTAGAAATTAGTTACAAAATAACTATTGATTTTAAAATTAGCCACAAAATTATTTGATAGAAAATTTTAAATTTTCTAATAGTAAAAACTAATTTAAAAGACTTTTCAATACTTGGGACTATTTAGTTTTTAATACTTTAAGAGATTAGTTATATAACTTAGAGATGAATAATACTTTATAGCATAACTTAAGAGAGAATAATACTTTATAGATGAAATTAATGATTTATTCGCTAAAAAATTATTAAGGTTTGAATAATAATAGAGCATGAAACATTATTATTGTAGATAATGTGATATATATCATAAGCCAAATCTCATTGTCATTATCGTAAAAATGAATTGTTTAAACATGTCACCATATAGTTATACTAACATAAAAATATTTTAAAAAAACTAATTAAAAAGATTCATGCATAAGAGAATAGTTCATTAGCTAATAAAAGTGGCAGCTTACCAAACAGTACAAAATATATGAATTGTAGTGAAATGTCCTATAGTGTAAAAGGACAGGGAATATTTTGAAGGCACCTTGTGTCTCATTGCTTGTTGGCCGACCTAAGTGAGAATAGACTTGTGACAAACAGATTAGGTCATAGACGAGCGAAAAGAAGAGAAGTTTGCTCATTATGTGAAGTAACCGGCCACAACTAAAGATGCTTGTGTGTGTATATATATGTATGAGGCCGGCTAGTTACTCATTTGCAATTTGAATTATTGGCTTGAATTAATAATTTCAACATGGCTATCACCATCACCCATTATGTCTCTTTCCCACTTTTTCAAAACCCCTTTGATTTTTCAGCCATTACCTTTTCGATCTCCGACAAATATAAGCAAATTAAGATAAGAGAGTGAAGGGAGGCTACAACCTAAAAGTAAAGTGGTAAAGTAGTAATGGAATTAGGTCTTGTTAATTGGAGGCTCCCCTCCCTCTTTATATGTTGAAACCTAATGTTTCATGGTGAAGGCCCATGTAATAGTATAAAGAGGAATATCGGTAACAATTTTTTTAATAGATTTTTTAAATATATTTCTTATTATTAGTTAAAATTTATTAAAAATAATAAGTTTGTGTAAACTTTATATTATTTAATAAGTTACACTAAGCAAACTTCTCTTCTTTTCTCTAGTCTCGTATGTTTATCAATTGTGTAATTTTTTTAGGGTTGAACCCATGATATTTATCAGGCGGAAGCTAATGACTGATATCTCGAAGAGATACACATTTAAACAGTTAATCTTTTTAACATATATTTTTTCATATACATTAACTTAAGAATTGAATTTCTCTAACAAGATTATGTGTGAATCAAGTCACACCCCACGTTAGTGTAAATTATGTGTTTGGGTGCATTTAAATAAAATATTTAATTAACTATATATTTAATGAGATTATGATAAAAAAATTCATTTACTATCGATTTGTTGTTTGATTAACTTTCGTTAATATAATTTCTTTGGTGAATATTGAACTGTGAATCTAACTATTGTGAGCCTACATTAAAAGTAAAATATATTATATCAGCAATATGATGATGATATATAACAATTTCTTAAATTCATATAATTATTCATTACTATAATGTACCGTGCTATTAGTATAGACCCACAATATCTATGCTAGTAGATGATTTTCTCTTAGGCAAAATCTGTAGCAACAAGAACAAGCTTAATAATGACAAACTATTAATCACTTTAGAAGAATTTATTCATATACTTAATTTTCAAACAAGTTATTAAATAAGATAAAAAAAATAACTTTCATATAAAACATGTCAAAATAAACTAAAAATAACTTATAAAAAATTATAAACCTTCACAAGTACAAATAAATTTCATAAACCAACGTTACAGTGGTTCAAATAAAAATAAGTTCAGATTTTTAAGTATTATTTTGAGTTCGAGAAAAAAATGTGATAAAAAAATCATATTAAAAATAATTAATTTAGATTCACGTATAGAAATTAATCATCAACAAAATCAATAAATATTTTGGAATAAAAAAAGTTCGTAAAACCTATTTCTATCACATACGTACATCATGCATGATATTTCTATTCCTGTATCTGAATAAAGCTTGAAACTCAACTTCTACTTACAAATTAATATTACCCTTTTGTTCCCAATTAATTAAGCTGGTGTGTGGACATGAACTTCTGCTTTCCCTGGAGACGTAGAAGAAATAACTGAGGAGTACTAGCATTGACACTGGAACACGTTGTTGAAAGATGGAGTCTTAAATGGAGTAGTGGAAACTGGGACCCAATTCCTTACTATTGTTAAATTCCTTAGTTATTATATGCCATGCCCTTTGTTACAAAATCATTGCATGATCGGTTCAAGTACCAATTGTATTAGGTGGTTGATGAATGATATACAACTTTTTCGAAAATATTTATATATGATATTGACAAATAATACGGTTGCCTTAGTGTTAGGTACTCTTGAGTTTAAGATTGATGGAATATAGATAACCAATATTGATATCATTTGATTTGTACTCGATCCCAAATAGTAAAAGAAAATGCTTTTATTATTATTGTACGTTGTCCTAATTTTTTTAGTTAGCTATCCTTTATAAACATCTAATTAATTAGTTCTTTGAAAATATTTTCCTAACTAGGATAAAATAATATTTAAGGTTTCACAGCAATTAAGGAGCCACGAGATTTTGTTTGTTTTTTTTTTAAAAAAAAAAAAACAGGAGGTATTCAAAGCCATGAGTTATATATATAGTGAGAGCACAGAAGGAGAAGAAAGAACAAGCAAGATCTCTACCCTTCAGTTTTTTTTAATTTAACAGAGGAAAAATGTGTTACTTGATATAATCATTAGATTGTAAAAAAAAATAAAGATTAATAACACTACGTAACTCTCTGATAAATAAACAGAAATTCATTTATAATCACGGTATAAAATTACATTAAAAATTATAAAAAGTACATGTTGATTATATATATATATATATATATATATATATATATATATATATATATATATATATATATATAATATGAAAATAGTTGTAACTAACTTTTTTAACATTTGAAAATATAATACATGTGTATAATTAGAAATTGTCCTTATAAATTAAAATGTAATAAAAAAATTAAGTCCTAATGAATATTGTTTCCATAAATATACCTTTAATCACATTATTTTTCTCAATTAAACTTTTTAATTTACTTCTTTTTAATGTGTATTTCACATATTATTCTATGAACTAATTATAAATATTTTTTGAATCATTTAATAATTTTTAGATATAATTTTATATATAGTTATATAATCCAGATTTACTTTTATACTCTCTCATTATAAATACTTCTCTTTTCATACACTCTCTATATATGCACTAATACTATAATACATACACTAATACTATAAAATTATCCAATCAATTATAAACTACTATATATAATATTAATTTTTACGGTAATTATTTTAATAGTCATTCTAAAGATAATTTTTATTAGTTTATCGTGTAAAAGATAAAAAACTTTTATCCTCATAAGTATTCTTTCTCTATAATATACATATATATATTCATTTTACAAAATAAAAATAAGAGAATATTTCATGAACAAATTAGGGAAAACAATTGACAAATGTTCCAAAGAATATTTTATCTTTGAAAGAATTAACCTTTTCTAAGGAGAGTTGTACATTGTGTGTGTCAGTGCGGCAAAGCCTCTTGATCGATAGATTCTTCTTATAGATGACAACCAACTAAAACTCCAATAGCAGAATTAGCTTTTAACAAATGCAAAAATACAAACTAAGGGGAAAAAATGCATGGCCTTGCTGAACTGGCAATTCTTAAATTTATTTTAAATATACTATGTTATGCATATTAAATTATAAACTATGTGCAATAAAGTTTTACTCCCAGGCTAAGAGAATCCAGGTATTATTCTTCAATAATACCATTGTTGAATGTTTATTTTTTGTATCTGTGAAGCTAATTTTGAAGCATTAAAATACAAAATGTCTGCTGTCTCTTTAAAGAAGACTAACTGCCTTATGGGTCATAGATCACTCTAATCCTTCCCATTCTTTTCTTCCAAGTTTCAAGCTCCTCAAGTAACAATGGAGGACATAAACAGGTGGCTATCCTTCTATATGAGTGAAAGTGTTAACCATGATTTGGCCATCCGAAGATATTGCCCTGCAAGAACGGAGCAAGAGCAAGGAGGAGAGTGCCAAGAGCAAGAGGCAGTAGTTTTTTATGATACTGAATTATGTTCTTCTGATGCAACCAGCAGCACTCCTTGTTTGGCTTCATCAGAGGTTGATGACTTGGTTGATAGCTTCATCAACATGGATCAGTGTGAGTATGAGAATGAAGATCAAGGGTCCCAAGAGAAACATAAAAGTTTTGACCACTTTGTGGTGAATGATGAGGATGAGGCTGATGCATACTCCATGGTGAATGGTGTCTTTGGATTTGTTCCAACCACCATGGAGGATTCAGAATTGGAGATCTATGAAAATCTCACAGCAGCCATGTTGGAGGAAGAGGTTGCAATGAGTAGCTCTTTTGATGCTATACCTGAGCCTATGGCTTGTGCACAAAAGGCCAGCCTTGGTGTGGACCAAGGGTTAGACTTGGTTCACATGTTGTTGGCCTGTGCAGAAGCTGTAGGGTGCAGAGACAACCAGCAGGCAGAGTTGCTGCTTAGCAGAATTTGGGCCTTGGCAAGCCCTTTAGGAGACTCGCTGCAGCGAGTCTCCTACTGTTTTTCCACAGGATTGAAGTGTAGGTTATCACTTCTTCCTCATAATGTCATTGCAAATGGTACACTGACAAGTCCTGCTATGGATGTGCCTTTGATCACTAGGGAGAATAAGCTGGAAGCTTTTCAGCTTCTTTACCAAACCACACCTTACATTGCCTTTGGCTTCATGGCTGCAAATGAAGCCATATGTCAAGCATCACAAGGAAAGAGCTCAATACACATTGTTGATTTAGGAATGGAGCATACCCTTCAGTGGTCTTCCCTGATAAGGGCCCTTGCTTCAAGGCCTGAGGGGCCGCCAAAGCTCCGGATCACTGGATTAACTGTCATAGAAGACAACTCAAAACTTCAAACTAGCATGAATGTGCTTGTGGAGGAAGCAAGCTCATTGGGAATGCATCTTGAATTCCACACAATTTCTGAGCCTGCAACTCCATCTCTTCTTACTATGGAGAAGCTGAACATGAGAAAAGGTGAAGCTCTATTTGTTAATAGTATCTTGCAGTTGCACAAATATGTCAAAGAAAGTAGAGGCTATCTGAAGGAAATTCTTCTATCAATAAAGAAGTTAGGTCCAACTGTACTTACAGTGGTAGAGCAAGACACAAACCATAATGGTCCTTTCTTCCTTGGGAGATTCTTGGAATCACTGCATTTTTACTCGGCCATATTTGATTCTCTTGAAGCAAGTATGCCAAGAAATAGCCAACACAGGATGAAAATAGAGAGATTACACTTTGCAGAAGAAATTCGTAATATTGTAGCTTATGAGGGTCCAGATAGAATAGAAAGACATGAAAGGGTAGATCAATGGAGAAGGCAATTAGGCCGAGCAGGATTTCAGGTAATGCCACTGAAGTGCACAAGTCAAGCTAGAATGATGCTTTCTGTTTATGACTGTGATGGATACACATTGTCCAGTGAGAAGGGCAACCTTCTACTTGGGTGGAAAGGAAAGCCAGTAATGATGGCTTCTGCATGGCAAGTGGCAAGTGTGTGATTTACCCTATTACATAGTCAGAGGAAACTGGAGTAGAATGATCATGCACTTACTCATTGCCATACTATGTTTCCTTAACATCTAATTTGATGAAATTAATCATATTCTACCTAATTTTCTGCATATTCCCTTATTGAAGGTATAAAATTTTCCATGTATGTTTTGAGTTAGCTATTATGATTGTACTTCTTGACCAAGGAATTCAATCCTAGAATTCACATGCAATGTTTAAGATATGAAAGTAATCTACTGCCTCAAGGAGGAAAAGAGATAACCTGTTTCTGAAGACCATTGGAACTTGCCAAGCAATATCAAATTGCAGATAGTACATCCACTTTTGCAGATAGCACATACACAATGCAAGAGTTTAGTTATTAATGTCCAACATTTGAGTAATAATACTTTTTGAATGAGTTGTTTTTCCTCGATATTTTTCATTTTGTCCCTCTTCCCGTGTTTCCTTTAGATTGATACTTTATGTTATTGTTTTACCATATGAAAAATAAGTGCAAATGGTAGTGGAAAAAAGTTGGAGAAAAGCAGAGAAACATCACCTCACTTTTATTTTCCAATTTACTATTATATGCATTAACTGTGGTTTCACGATTCCTCACATTGGTCTGGAGGGGCAATTTTTAACAAGTTCAACTCAATAAAAATATTTTCAATTTGGTTGAAAAACACATGTTAAAGCAAAAAAATGCCAGTTTACCAGAGTTGAATGTTGACAACATTATCTCTTAAGTGTATGAAATTGCTTCTCTTTTTTGCTTACTTTCAAATAAATGAATATGTCTTGGGAGAAAGAAAAATACTTATACAATAACACTTGGTTTATTATTTTGGTGAAGTCATTTCCTATTCTTTGAGCTCTACAATCTTTGACCTCATCAACTTGAGGTTACTTGTATCTCTTCTCCTCATAAATGGCATTATAAGCAAGATTTTTAACTTACATAACCTTATGGCACATTCACATTTTTACATTCAGCAACAGAAAAAGAAGGGAAGGGGAATAGTGAATCATAAAATTACAACATGATTAACTATTGCTGGCCCTCACACAAAATACCATTTTGGCAGTACAATTAAATTAAATTAAATGAATAATACATTTCAGGGCATCAGATCAGATATTTTGTCATCTAGAAACCTCATGGCACTGTCCTTTAGCTGCAGACATTGCGTGAATGCATTGAGCAATTACGGTGAAGCCTGGCCTGATTGAAAGATTAGGTGCCAACACTGCTCCATAAGTGTTTTCCACTTGGGATCACAATAGGGGATTTTTTTGTCTTAATGTATTGTTTAACAATGCCTCCTGCATTTATTGTTGAAGGTGTTAATGGAATCAATGGAAAATTCTCTGGTCATTGAAACCAGTTGTGCAATTGTACATATATACCTTTGTAACTGTTATTCTCTCCTTAATTAGGATACTGCAGTTGTAGATGTAACTATTATTCTCTTAATAAGTAGGATAAATGTATATATATATATATATATATATATGGCAGTGAGCTAATTTATTGGACTGAGAATTAGCTTGTCAGCCTGTAATTATAGTAGAATACTCCATCCAATTGGAGAGCACAGTTTTGACCTACATTTTTTTGAACAGAAGGGATTGAGCAAAATTTTAGAGGGATAGTAATAGACAGAATAACATTTCCTAATGGACTGAATGAATGCACCAAATAAGAATGAAGAATGAAATGAAATATGTAAAGTAGATCATACTAGCTTCATAGGTGAAATGAAACACATACAGGAAAACATTCATCAAGGGTGAAGAAGGGATGCAAGGGCATATAATTATTTAGGAGAATGTCAGAACAGGGAAAAAAGGATGAAAGAGGAGGTTTGAGGCCTTGAGGGAGAGGTTGAGGCACCAGAAAGAGGCGTACAGAGGAGAGAGGAAGAAAGGGTTGTTTGCATCTAAACCCTATTCAATGATATATGATAATAATAGTTAATGAGTAAATTTTAGCATAAATTACTTGAATAGTACAAATTTTGATAGCAATAACCTTATAGATTAAAGAAACATTCATTAATGTTTTGATAAAGTATATGTTTATGTATTAAATCATAGTCAAACGTTATTATATTCTATAAAACAAAAACAATTAAATTCAAAATAAAAATTTTATAGTTTCGGAAAAAAAAAAAGATATTGAAAATTTTGTGTTTAATATTAAAATCAATCGACACATGAGGTGTGTCATATAAAATTAGTAAAAAAAAAGGTTTAATATGTTTTTGTTTATTAAATTTATTGAAAATTTCTCTTTTTGATCCTAATCAATTCTTTTTTTTTTTGAGATTTTTCTTTTACTTCTTAATCAAAATTTATATTGATCATATTCCTTAAATTTTTGTTCCATAATTGTTTTTTTATCTTATCATTTAATTTTTCCATGTTTTCCTAACTTGTATGCATGTTGATACATATAATTAATGAGCAATTTTATGACAATTCTTTCTCTAATGATAAAAAAGCTATCAAATTTGTTTTTCACCTTAGTCAAAAAAAAATTGTTACAGTGTTCACTACTCAAACATTATTTTTTTTTCTATGAAACAACAAATCATACACCAACTATGTGCACAAGTATAAAAAAAAAGTAAAAAAATCAAACAATAAAAAACAAAAATAATATTAAAATAAAAGTTTAAGGACAAAATTTTGATTAGAAACTAAAAGTAAAAATTTCATGCATAAAAAACATTATTATTTATAATTTGACACAAGGTTTTGGCATAATAATAACAAAAAATGAAGGTTATTAGAAATGACATTGATATATGGAGTAAATAGTTGTTAAAATTATTAGTTTACATTTACGTATAAAATTCTCGGTGACTAAATGATAGAAACTCAAAAACTCGTATGAATTATCAACTTGTTTCTCAACTTTTATATATTATAATAGATAAATTATACAATTTGAAAATTTGATAATCAAAAATAATTAAAAGTTAGGAGATAAAATATTTTATGAAAATGAAAAGTATAATTAAACCTATTTTTAAATTAGGCTGGTTCCCCTTTGAGATGTCTAGCACATCACTAACACAGCCATCAAGACTCAATTATCTATTATCTATAGGAATAAAATCAATGTAAAGCAAATTACAAAATTGGAAAAAACAAGGAACAAGAATAACAATGTACAATATACAGGAACTATAATGACAATTTTTTGCACTTGTATTAAAGCATTGGTGTACAACAACTTTGCATACTGTAGTATTGTATTATTATGTTAAGGCAAAAAAAAAAAAAAAAAAAAAATAAACCTACACAGTATATAGAACCACCCTTGTATAATTTAGTTGCTTGCATAACCGTTAATAAGAGTATGAATGGCAACAAAACACTGAACTCATTTAGATGCTTTGTGGCCCTGTGTTTTGGTTTGGCTAGCTGCCGCAGACATTATGCGCAAACGACTGGCAATTTCTGTGAAGGATGGTCTGGCTGCAGGATTAGGTGCCCAACATTGTTCCATTAGTGTTCTCCATTCAGGATCACAGTTACTTGGGATGGTTGGCCTTAATGTGTTGTTTACAATCCCACCTGCAGGGGAAACACAAATTAATGACCAATTCTTTACAAATTATGCTCTGTTTCAGGCCTGTCTAATTGATTTCAAAAGTGAGGTTGCGGTACATAGAATTGATTTTGAGAACTGAGAAATAAAATTTTTTAAATTCTATGTCGAATAGAATTGATTTTAGGAGCTCCAACTACAGGAATTTTGCAAACATACCTGTGTGTACCCTCAGAAATTTAAAATATCATTTACAAACACAACGAATTTGTTTAACATCATTTCTTTCCAGAATTAGTTCTACCAAAATCTGAACCATATGGATCCTGTAGATAGATAACTAAAACCAAATATAAGCACGTGGACAACAGTAAGATTTACAACCATTCAAAGGTAGGGATACAAACTTTGAATGTGTGCACAGCATGTTTGGTGTTGATAATTTTTCGGGACATAATCACTTTCTATTTTTTTGCAATAGCTATTTCCAAAAGATTTTGATTATGAACTGTTTTTTGGAATACAAAATAAGTTAATCCAATCACATCAGTCTATCAATTTCTTATAAAAAAATTGATTCATTTCAAAACCATTAACATCAAGGAAGCTACTGGAGGAATGCTAGAGACTTACAAAAGGCTGCTTAATTCAGGACCCATTAGACTGATTTTATTTATTTTCATAAAGAATTATTAATGTCCACCATTCTCAGTGGGTCCATCCAAGTTTAGAGGCTAAAGTCGGTCCAAAATAGCAAAAGAATAGTCACATGCTATTCCTTCTATGCAAGAGAAGAGACACGGCACATGGTATGTCTTGTGTCTTGTCAAAATATTTTATACCTCTTAAAGCATCATCACAAATTCACAATAAGTCTCCAATCTATTAAATAAAGTAGATGCATTTAATATAACTGAAATATAAAAGTATCCAATACTTTCTGTTGTAAATATCATAAATATTAAATATTTCATTACAATATTATAAATATCTCATTAGGATATAATAAAAATATCTCATTTATCTTTATAATTATCTTTTATTTTTTATGTTATGTATATTATCTTTAAGTTATTTATCTTTATTCAATCATTAAGATCTACCATGGTGATAAGAAATGGTTCCACAAAAGGATTCACCTCCAAAGGATAACCCTTCACAAAGAGTAGTTGTGGGGAATACTACAAGTACTGCAAATGACCAAGGCATACAAAGGATACCTACTACTTGCTACATGCTACAAGCTTTATGGAAAGAAAAAAATTCTTGAACATCCTTCTACCTTGCAACTTGACCAGGATATTCAACTTTTTAGCAAGGAGGAGATAAACCACCTCCAAGCCCTCGTAAACTCAAGAAGTAAGCCCCTTGGCTCATGCTTGACCATAAAGGATAAAAGTTCCTTCTATATTTCTGGTTCAGTTTCACAAAGCATTTGGATCCTTGACTCTGGGCAACAGATCATAAAACCTTGTTTCTTTTACATTTTACATCATACTCTAAAGCATCCAAAAAGCAACCAATTACTGTTGCTAATAGAGATCATGTTCCTATTGTTGGATCAGGCAATGTCCAACTTTAGTCTTCTTTATCCCTACGCAATATTCTTCATGTTTCTAAACTAGCTAACAACCTTATCTCTATACATAGGCTTATACAAGATTGTAATTGTGTAGTAACCTTTTTCATTCTCATTGTGTTTTTCAAGATCTTGCAACAGGGAAGACGATTGGAATTGCTAAAGAACAGGGTGGGTTATACTATTTACAACAAAGATAGGTAACAACACCAATAAGGTAGATTTGTCTTCCAGTCAATGGGCAACCTTAGAAACTTGGCAGCTTCTCAAATTTGGCTTTACCATAAATGTCTTGGACATCCACTGTTTAATTTACTTAAAACAATGTTTCCACATTTATTTATAAAAGTGTCTATTGAGACTTTTCATTGAGATGTTTGTCATTTTTCCAAACACCATGCAACTTTTCTCCTAGTGATAATAAAAGTTTTGTTCCTTTTTACCTTATTCACTCTAATGTGGGAGTCAACTAATAACTCTATACTGGGGATTAAGTGGTTTGTATCATTTATTGATGATTGTACTTATGTGTGACATGAATATTTCTTATGAAACAAATTTGATATTTGTCAAATATTTGTCGATTTTTTCCGTATTGTCAAAAATCAATTTGATAAATCTATTAAAAGACTAATGCCAAATAATGGTACAGAATTTGTAAATCTTAAGTTTTCCAAGTTTCTTAAAAGTAATTGTGTGATTCATGAACTATACTCCCCAGCAAAATGGGGTTGCAAAAAGAAGAAATCGTCATTTCCTTGAGATTGCTAGAGCTCTCTTCTTCCAAATGTCTGTTCCTGAAGTCTATTGGAAAGAAGCTGTCTTAACTGCCACCTATCTCATCAACAGGTTACCCACTCATGTCTTAAACAGTATTAGTCCAATTAAACATATGTTATCCTTCTTTCTTTCTTCTCCCCTAATGTTAAGCTTACCAAGTCATGTCTTAGATTGTGTTGCCTTTATACATTACACATCGTGGGAAGTTAGATCCTAGAGTTGTCATATGTGTTTTCATTGGTTATCCTTCAAATAAAAAAAAGGGTTTATTGGTAGGAAAACTGTTCTAGTTATCTCACTAAGCCAGATATTGCCTATGTTGTTAGTATGGTCAACCAATTTATGCATGATGCTAGGGAAAGGCACTTTTAGGTAGTTGAAAGGATCCTCCAATTTTGAAGGCAAGACCAGGAAAAGGATTGTTGTTCAAAAAAGAAGGTACATTGTCCATGAAGATATATACAGATGTAGACTATGCAAGATCAGTTGTAGATAAAAGATCCACTTTTGGAAATTGTATGTTTCTAGGAGGAAATCTAGTAACATGGAGGAGCAAGAAGCAAAATGTGGTTTGCTCGTGCAGAAACAGAATTTCAAGCCATGGCACACGGTATATGTGAAAGATTATGGATGAAGATTATTCTCAATGACCACAAAGTAAAATATGAGGTATCTATAAAGTTATTCTATGACAACAACTTAGCTATTAGTATTGCCCATAATCTAGTCCAAGACGACAGGACAAAGCACATAGAGATTGACTGACACTTCATTAAAAAGAGATTGACAGACACTTCATTAAAAAGAAGTTGAACAATGGACTTATAGTCACAGCACATGTTCCTACGGGGCTCCAAATGACAGTTGTTTTCACCAAAGGACTCCTTGCACCTAAATTTTAAAAACTCGATGGCAAGTTGGGAATGATTGATATTCATTTACCAAGTTGAGAGAACGAGTTGTAAATATCATAAATATCTCATTAGGATATCATGAATATCTCATTAGGATATCATAAACATCTCATTAGGATATCATAACATCTCATTAGGATATCATAAATATCTCATTAGGATATTATGAATATTTTATTTTATCTTTATCTTTTATTTTTTATGTTATTTATGTTATCTTTAAGTAGTTCATCTTTATTTTATAAAAAGGATATTAGAAATTGTATTATTCAATTAGTCAATACACAATTTCTTTTACTTCCAATTCTTTCTTTATATACCATGTGTTTGGTTTCCCATCTATTCCTACATGATAGGTCCAATGGGATGGAACAAGGGACAGCTTCTGCATGTTTGACGTGATTTTTCATCTCAACGCACATATTGGACATTAGACCAAAGTTAAGCACAAGAAAAAAAGACAAAAAAACTATGCTCGATATGAAGTCTAAAAATGTTGATTCTACATAGTGCCTAATGCAGCGGAAAAAACTATAGGTGTGTGGATCAAATGGATAGCTTTATTGTTGGATCTAGGAGACCAAGAAAAACTATATTCAAAACCATTAAAAAAAGGATTCAAAGGTCAATGATTTGTTCGTAAATATGATTCCTAATAGAATATTATGATGTTGTTTGATCCATGTAACCCACTCCACTTAGTGGGAAAAGGTTTGGTAGTTATTGTTGTTGTTACATAATGTACTGATGCATTTAACTCAATATATAGGAGGAACTTGGAAAATAACATGAAAGTTGGAAAATAAGGGTCCAACATAGTGGATGACATATACTTAGGAGAGACAAATAGGCTGAGCCTGCCAAAAGAGTTAGACTGATTTTTTTCCCATCATTTAATTGTTACACAGTACTTATCAGTTCATTCTAACTGGAGATTTATCTTTTCATCGTTTTTTAAGTCTGTTCTCAGCTATTTGAATAATTTTAGTTTAGGCATTATATTTTGTTCTGTTCAAAAGATCTATATTAAGTATAAACATCAAGAACTTCTATACAAGTCCTATCACACAGAAATTAACACACATCTCTTATGATGCATAAAAGTCCTGTGCATATACTTAACTCTTTACAGCTTACCTAATCAGATTCTTCAACCACATTTTTATATGATCAGCTAGCTGCCTAGCTCTTTTGACAGCCCAACATCTCCCCACCTAAAATCTCAACACTAATTTACCAATTTCAGAATAGCTGGTAAGGCACTGTTCAAAGAGCTTCCAGGGCTGCAATAGAAGCCTTCTTCTATTTTTAGAACAAAAGAGAGAGAAAATAAAAATGAAAATAAGAAAATTATGGGGTTATTTGGTTTTAGAAAATATTTTGTATTTTCATTTTTTAAAAATAGTTTTCATTTTCAGTTTTTAAAATTTAAAAAACATGTTTAGTATAAATTTTTAATTTTCATTTTCTTAAAATAGCTTCAGAAAGGTGGTAGAAGATTTTTTAACTGCCTACAAAGAGAAATAAAAATATAGATTTGAACTATTATTACAAGTATGCCATATCGGAAACACTGAAAACATCAATTTTTTGTTTTCTGATTTTGGCCCATTTTGAGAAACATTTTCTTTAAAAATGTTTTCTAAATTTGAACTATATGCATTTTCAACCTTATTTTCTATTTTCTTTGAAAATGAAAACAGAAAATGATGAAACCAAACAGGCCCTATATTCTACTATTGTCAAAATTGTGTTTTAAATTGTGGAATTGCACAATTTTGCAATTTTTTGTGGCAACCAACACACAAGCAAAATCAGTTTCTGGTGGTATTGGTGAGTTGGGAGTGTAGAATCATGAAAACAAAGTCGAAGCAACTAGCACAATTCTACCAGTTTAAGTTTAGTTTAATTATGTGATTTAGAGGTTATTTTCATTATCTATGTTATTTCTAAGCATCTTTAATTCTTTATGTGTTAAGTAAAATTTTGCATTTTTAGTAGGATCTTACAATCCATGTTACGGTCCTACTATTTAGGACCTTTTGCCCCTTTTCCCAATCCAACATAAAATTTCAATTTTAACAACATTGCTCTATGTTACCGTCTAGTATCTAACGTTTGGTACTTCAATACAAAATACCAATTTCAAGAGGACACAAAATGACAAAAGATCAGGCTCCACCACAGTAAAGATAAAAGAAGAGCATAATATAATACCTATAATTGCACCATAGTGCATGTTGGCATATGGCTCCTCACCAGTGAGAATTTCCCATAATACTATGCCAAAGGAGAACACATCAACCTACAGAGATAAGAGAGACAAGGGTAACAAACTAAAATAGATTTCAAGACTTTCCTTCCCAGTTATGATTGAGAGGTAAATTCTAAATATCTGATATGAACAAAAGATTTTCAGAAGTAGTAAAAGAATGAAATAGGAGAATTTGAATATTCAAAATTTAAAATGGTCAAACAAATAATTATATAGGAATTTCTTAAAGACCAGAGTACTGTGAACTGGTAGAGACTTGTGCTGGCATGTTAGAGTAAGAAATTTCAACATCTAGAGAAGAAATCAATGCAACTCATTTCCTTAATTAAATTTTGATTGAGTCACGCAATTGGAGAAAAGCATTTCATAAGAGAAAACTTGAAATATTACCTTTTCTGAGACCTTGTTGCTGCTGCCATTCAGCAGCTCTGGTGCCATCCAAGGTAGAGTCCCCCGCACACCACCAGTAACCAAGGTATTTCGTTTAATTTTTGATAAACCAAAATCACCAACCTGGGAAAGAAAATTTCTTAGTCTTCTTAACACCCAAAAATGTGATATTTGATGCTGATAGAAAAATACTACTAGACCCATACTACATACCTTGCATATTGGACGTAAAGGATCTTTCAAGTTTACAAGTAAATTGTCACATTTCAAGTCAAAATGCACAATGTTTTTTGAGTGCAAATATTCCATTCCAAAAGCTGCATCCATTGCAATTATCAGCCTCTTGCGACGATCAAGATACCTAAAATAGAAAAAAATAATGCTAAGATTCTTAAACCAAATTCATAGGGAAAGAAAAGAAAAAGAAAAATGAACATCAAATTCATCACTTAAATACTCTTGCTGACACAATAAACTTCACTGGTGCCTATCACTTCAGATTCTACGAAATCATGAAAGTTATCCTAAAAAATATTCATGCCTTCCATCCAAGACATAAGTTGCCAATAGGACAACTTACATTTCATCAAATTTGAGGCAGTAGGAAGCCTTGATCTTATGCACTATAATAGAAATGCAAAACCTATTTTCAAACGCATTACCTATCCTTGCGAAGTAATACATGCCTTAGAGAACCATCCACCATGTATTCTGCTACAGTGGCCATTGTTCCTCCTGGTCCATGCTGTACCACACCATAAAATGCAACTACATTTGGATGATGAAGCTTGGAGAGAATGTCAGCTTCCCGCCAGAACTCTACAGTCTGAGATAAGAAGCAAATATCATCTCACCTCAAAATATATCCTTATTAAAGAACTTTCAAACCATCATGACAAAAAGAAGCTTTTACTTATTTCATTTTAATGAAAACAAAAAATAGTGTATGCTATTCAACAGCCATTAAATAACAAGTTACCAGTCTCTCTTGCTCAGATGACCGACCAGTGAAGCAGCTCTTCTTTATTCTTTTAATAGCAACATCTGTTCCTCTCCATTTGCCATGATACACAGTCCCAAAGGTACCGGACCCTAGTTCTCGCAGCTCTTCAAGATCTTCATTCTTAATGACCTACCAATTGCATAAAAAACAATGAAATAAATGAACTAATGAAGTAATGAAGTAAAGTTTTTCAGGTCAGCATTCAAGCAAGACATAATGTACACCTTTAAAATTTGTGAATTTATAAATAAATAAATAAATATATATATATATATATAACAGCTCAATGACCAAATAAGTATAAACTTTACAAGGTAAAAAGAGACATATCATGACCAAGAGCTTGATTAACTTCTCTATAAAGACATTGAGAATTTACATGTTAGAGAAGCTAAATATTTCACAATATTCTATGGCATAGAATGTCAAACTCCAATATGCCCACAAGAGAAGAAAAATAATGTAGTGATGACGAGAATGATGCAGTGGGTGGATGGTGTTGTAACACGTAATAAGTGCATTATTTCTTTTCATACACATTTAATTAGATATATTCCTTCAATAGGATTAATTGGTCAAGGTTCCCTTATTTGTAGTAATAAGATCTGATTTGATGTCCATAATTCTGGCATAGATTTTATGATCAAAGTTGTATAAGTAGTGATCCTTGTACTCTTTAAATTATCAGAAAATGATATTCACTTTTCCTCATGTTCCAAGTTGGTATCAGAGCTCCCAGCCTTAGGGGCTCTGCTTCCATACTCAAACCCTAGCCACCTTCAATATGACATCTAAAGCATAGCCATTAAGATGAAACTACTTGGGAATAATTCTCATCAGCCAACACATAGTTACTTCCATCGTTAGTAACCACTTGCACAACCTCTTCAACAAAACTGTCCAAGAGCTCAAATAAATTCTCCCTATTTCACATAAGCAGAAATCTTCAACAAAATAAAACTAGTTAGACAATTCACTAAGAAATTGATCAAGGTTCTATTTTTCTTAACCGTCCATGCATCAGACAATACATAACTGAGAAATAAAACCTTCAAAATTATGGATGTTCAATTATGTCCAATTCATGTATGGATAAGAAAAATAGAACTTAGATCAATTTCTTAGTGAATTGTCTAACTGGTTCCATGTTTGTGAAGACTGAAGAGTGTTGATGCATATGCTTATGTGAAGACCAGAGAAAAGTTATTTGAAGTTTGAATTCTTGGATAGTTTTGTAAAAGGGGTTGGAGAGCACAAGGTCATCTGAGTGGTTACTAACATTTGAAGTAGCATTGACCAGTAAACATTATTCCCATGTAGTTTCATTTTAACAATTTTGATTTTTAGTTATTACTTGTGTTGTTACTCATTTTAGTTTATGAAATTCGGTTTAAAGTTGTTGCATTCCAAGAGAGCACTCTATTTAATTATTACATTTTTTCTATATGTAAAATAGACAATATATATATATATATATATATATATATATATATATATGTATGTATATATATATTATTATTATATCTTGTATGTTGTATATTTTGTTTCTATTATGTAGTATTATATAATATATAATTATGTATTAATGTTTTTCTATATTCTTTAAATATTCTTAAATATTATAGAATATCTTATACTTCTATAAAAGTTTTATAATTACTAGTCAGATTATCATCCCCCTACATGTTTCTCCACCTCAACCTAGAAGAATGTCTCCTCCCACATGAACAATCTGCCCCTCAAACCTAGATGAATCAAGTGATCATTCTGTCTCAAACGTCAAACCTCTTTCTCAGATGTCTTGCACCATTCCACTTCTAGTTCTTGATCCAAATGTTGACTTGTTGCTCCAATTGAGCTAGATTGTAGTTCGTCTCTAGTTCTGGTTCATTAAAATTTGTTTCTTCTACCTTGTAATAGTTCAGGCTCTTGATCTGCGGCCCTTCTTCCTTTTGGCTTCCTTGCACCCATTCACCCAACAATCTTTATCTATGAGCTATACCAAGTCCATCTATTCAAACCAAAAACTATCCCCAAACAAGGACCCAACAATTGCACAGATGTTGAGTTCCACTCTCAAGAAGATTCCCCAAAGGTAATCTTGCTCTATGACAAAAAGTGGTCCTGCCAAAGACTCAAATTTGTTGCTTGTCTGTATTCTTGCACCGAGCCGATTTACATTAGCCCCAAAATAAATTCATAAGGATTTTGAATCATGGGCAGAAACCTCCTAATTAAATTAGTTCAGAGTGCTACCCATGTGACTTTGGCGGTGCAAGATTTCCACCACTGGAACCAACTCAATGCTCATCCCTCCATAGCCACTGCCACCACCTGCATTCTTTATTCTTTGTCTACTACCCCTTCAATCTAACCTATCTTTCAGTTCGGATACCCATAGGCATCCTTACCCAAGAACAAAGATACTTTCATTCTTGCTACCAGCAATTCCAATCTTACTTCCATTTTAGCATGTACCAGTACCATGAATCGCTGCCGAATCATGGGAGCTCTAATACCAGTTGATAGAACTGGATCAGGAGAAAGAAGAAGACAGAGAAAATAGATGAAGAAAAGTGACGAAATGTGTATTATTCTCTAGTACAACTCTCTTGTAACAGAGACAAAGATGAATTATAATAGTACTCAGGGTATTCAATAGACCCTGACCTCTCCCCACTCACTAAGAGTCCAATACCTTCTAAAATAATAAGATAGATCTCTATCTCAACCCTTTTCTTATTTATAGAAAACATGCCTTATTCAACCTATATATCTCAAATAACCAACTAACTAAAAACATATTCAACTACTACTAATCCAATAAGAGAACAAAAAGCCAAGGTCCACGAAATGTTAAACAAAAAAGGAATGTTAGAAAAGACATTCTTTGAAACCTAGGAGAGATTCAGAAGATAAATATTGAAAGATAAATATTGAAAGATAAATATTGAAAGATTCTAATTGCTGTTATGCCAACCTCTACTTCCACAGTATGCTTTAAATGAAAATGGTAAGTGGAAATAGATTAACATGAGTGAAATGTCCAAATCTAGAATGAAAGGATCCAGATCCAATCAACTATTACAGTATTACTATTTACTACCACTACACACTTCTGAACTCTGAATAATTCAACTCAAATTATGTAATCACAATAATTAAAGTAATTAAGAACCAAGCCTGCAATATGTCATATCCAAACCTTGCTTATTAGCTCCATTTCACAGATATATGAAAAAAGACAATTAAGCATATTGTATTCACATACTACAAATACATAAAAGAATACAGCTGCCTCTAACTTTTCTGTAAATGTTAAACAACTTTTTGTTGGATATGTGATCAACAAGGATACAGTCTTATGTACACACATATTATATTGTTGTACCCATATTTAGAAAATTGTCATATCTGTGAATTGTATGATATGCAACACTCATACCTGTATCCATGCAATGAAACATATTTTAACATATATTAATACATACACTAACAATCCATTTACAAAAAACTTTCCAGCAGGCGAAAGGATTTTTGGGAGGGCGACAGAGACTTCAGTTTGCCCAAAAAATATCAAAAGTATGTTACATGTATCATAGAAGTACATAGGAAATGTAGCATCTATAAGAATGAGATTTTACCTGCACAGTACTAATATCAATATCTCCAAAAGAAGGATCAAGTGGAGGTAGATTGCTATTTTTTGCATCAAATTTGCCATCCTAAGTTAAAGCAAAAGATATTTTATTAGTGGAAAAGAAGATCTATGCAACCTAAACTAAAATGAAAAATATTGAAAGTTGAAATAGTACCTCAAACTCTGACTCATGTGTTCTTAGATTTTCCATCATAGCATCAAACTGCATACTCTCATTGTCCTTCAGTTGGGATTGATTATAATTGGACTTCAGTACAGTGGTTTCAGTCCCAATTCTTCTATGTAAGTCCTCTTGATTTTCTTCACTAAAATTGAGATGGGAATCTTCATGATGTAGAGGAACTCCATCACCTGCTAGCGGCGTAACATGATGAGTTCTATTATCTCCTGCTTTTCCTATCACGGGTGAAAAACCAAGATGATCCTGATCAATAAGAGAGACATTATCGAGCCCTTCTTGTGCTAACTTATGAAAATATGACCATCTTTTAGGTTCATGATTTTCCATATTTATGCTTAAGCCTACATCTCCGGACAGTGGATGTAGACTGGAGGGATCTTCTCCAAGTATTGCTTTAGAAAACATATCAGAAAGCAATTCCCGGGGAAATCGATCATCAATATCAATAAGAATGTCACCTTGTGATTGTTTGGAAACAACATTTGGGGGCAAATCTTGATAAACATCTTTGGTTACGTTCCCAGTTACAGATACAGGTAGTTCTTGTACCATACAACCATCATTAGACTCCTTCCCTGAGGTTTCACCCCAATCAATGTCTGGAAGATTAGATGCTAGATCATCAAGACGCTTACCAGAGGAAACATTATGCAAAGCAGGAAGATCTGATTTACCATCTTTGGCTTTGGTTTTGGTTTCAGTTTCATCAACCAAAGGCTTGGTGTGGTTATCCTTACGGTAGTTTTCAGTTTCGACATCTTTAGTTCCTTCATTGCTTGGTATGACCGGCTTCAACTCAGGATCAGTGTGCTCAGATAGTTTTGACTTAATCAAACTGTTTGTATCAGGCAATGGTTTGCTCATTTGATTTTTGGAAAACCCATTGTCAATGGTATGGCCATCTGCAAGCAAGGGCTTTGCAGCAGTACCCAATTCCTCAGTTGGATTTAACATTTTACCATCATGCAAGTTGTCACCAGATTCTGTTAATGGATCCTCTGGGTTGACATCAGAAAGTAAATCTGACACATGAATTTGAGAACTGTGCGTGTCATCTGACTTTGAGGAACGATTCAGCAACTCTACTTGCTCCCTCGGAGTTCTTTCTGAATAGTAAACTCTTTCAGGAAGTGGAGGAGGATGAAGACAACTCAAATCAATTGCATTGGCGTGGGAATCAACATAAGCAGGAACAAATGCACTGCTAGAAGTAGAAGAGGCCTCTTCATAATCCTTGTGCTGAACCTTTTTCGTTGAAGGCAATGAAGGTAGATGCCCCTCAGGCATGGTAACTACAATTGATGCTTCAGGAAAATTACTTTTCAAGCAACTATCAAAGGGCTGTGAGGGAGCTGGAGACGAGGTTTCCGAGGGTAAAACTTTACCAGGATCACTCCCTTGTTTAACTGAACCATCACCTATCTTTTTCACCTGCACTGTAGATAACTGGGAATTTTGTATTTGTAATCCACTAGGTAGATGGTCTTCATTCAGAACCCCTTGTTGATTGTTCATCAGATGAGGAGCCATAGGAATAGGAGTCTCTCCAACCACAGGATTATGAATGGAATTAAGGCCATGGTGAACAAAACATTGGCGACTATATTCCCCAACTTGCACCATTTGGTCACCATAAGACAGTTGATCGATTTCATAAGCATTGGAGGAATTTGGTAGAACTGGTTGTGAAGAATGAATAGTCAATGAAGAGTCAGATTTGTTAGTCAAGGGAGCATTGCTGACACCTATAGATTCTACAGCAACTCTACTACTCTCCCTCTCCAAAGTTTGCCTTTCAAATTCATGTAGATCATCTGCTGAAAAACTGACACCAAGTGGGGTTGAACTGTTTCTCGATCCGAAGTCCATGCCATTAACAGCAACAACATATTGGGCCTCAGAGTCATCACCAATGCTACTGAGAGCAAACTGAGCATCTTCCAAATCACTCATTGAGAACAAAAACAACCTAAGCTTTTGTGAGCGTTCTCTATCTTCTAGAAGATTACATTCTTCCATCATATTCTGCAAATCCTCATCAGACGACACTGATACCAAAGCATCAAGATCTTCACCAGGAAGTTGATATTTTAGTACATGAACCAGATTATAGATTAACAATGCTTTCTGCATAAGCTCCTGCCAAGATATGTCCTTTCTTAGACGAAGAATACGAGTTTGACCTCCAACATACCTTAGCTTTCCATCACTTGGTCGTGGTAATATTCTGCCTCCAAAGCTACAGAGACACTTCATCATCATTGATGAGCTGTCAGATCCAACAGAAGAGCCATACCCACATACAAATCGACTATTCTCCTGATTCAATGAAGTTCTTGGTATTGATCGAATTGACCCATAATTGCTTCTCTCTCCATGTAATGATGTACTCTGTCTGTTAAACTCTGTTGGACCTTTCTCAACTTTTGAGAGGATAGAAATGTCTGACCCACTTTCAGACGCTGCATGACCGATGCCTAAGACACTTTTCAGTTCCATACAACCAGTTGCATAATTGGAATTGGAATCACTAACATTTGAAAATACAGGCTTCCTGAGATTCACCCTATCTCGCATAAACTCAAGAGCAAATTCCTCACCCGTCCGTATTGAATAATTAAGTACTGGTTTAACATCTGATGTGATATAGTCAGGTGGTCTTCTAATAGTATGCACGCCATCCATATGGTCCTGAATTACTGATTGAGATCCAGGCTGGAACTCCTCATTTCTAGGCTCCATGGTATTGCATTGAAGCTGTTTATAGAATCTTGACTGTTCCATCATGCCATTTTTTTACTTAAGAGAATAATTCATTAGAAACTGAATCAAAAATAAATTCTAGACTTTTAGTAATTCTTACACACCATATAAATATGTGACAAATCTGAAGCCTTTGAAAGTCTCAAAACAAGACCAACTCTCTTTTGCCAACAAAATGCAACTTAATTGTGCAGCAATTTCCCTGTGAGCAAAATAGAATCACGGCAGGAAGTTTAAGCAACAAATTAAAATGCAACAATACAGTCAATACAGATGGAAACAAATGAATTACACGTCCACTGTCAACTATAAATGCCAAGTTACATATTGATAGCCTGGATAATTGGCTAAAAAATAACATTAAAAATTTGTCATGATGTCATGTAATTACTAATTTACAAAGCAGCATAATCAACATTAAATTTTGAGACAGAACAATGAATTTGGGCAGTAGAACAACACTATTTGTGGACAACTCTAGCTTCCTTTCCATGGCTAGAGGGCCATTATGTCTCTCATGTTTGGCCATAAAACTGGGTATAACATCTCATTACTCTCTCTCACACACACACACAAACATATATTTGATAACCTATCTTCATTTGGGAATGACTTTTATAACAACACATCAATGTCACAATATGAAAGCTGACAAGTGAAAATTTGTTATGTAAGTTGACTAAGTTCTAAATAAATTGCACACACACATCTAGTCCAATAACTACAGTTATGGAAATTTGAAATCTCAGCAATCAATTTAGCCCATCTAATGTTTATGCAATGAATTTCATTACCATAATAACATGTTTTGATGATCTTAACACAGCAGACAGACACATAATCAACACAAGTTCCCTTACTCTAACCTTTTACCATCAAAACTAAACACAGCAAAAACATATAACAGAACATAAAAATGAATCTAGGTACCTGATGAAAATGGAAAAACCTCGTCTTTGTGTTCGCTGAAGTTGAAAAAGGGAAAGATAAAAAATAAAAGGAACGCTTTCTGAACCAGAAACAGAGGTTTCAGAGGGAAATCGAAAGAACCCATTTCGTGTTTCTCTCGCTTTCTCCCATTACGCTATCTCTTCAGAGTCTGCTTCTACTTCGACCCTTTTTCCCGGAAAATGACGGCGCTTTCTCTTTCTCTCTCTAGAAAACAGAAAATTCCCTCTCTAAAAATTTCTCACGACACCGCTTCTTTTCTAATACTTTGGGTTGGACATAGTTTCGGATTTTTTATCGAGTTACAAAATTACCCTTGCAAATTTGTGGTTATTACCTCGTACACCGTCGGCACGTGTAGCAACTAAGAAATTTGTTTGGAACGAAAGCGTAAGGAAATGGGATAAAAAAAATTAAATAAAAATATGAAATTTCAACCATATGTTTGTGAGGAAACACAGAAAGAATGAAGGTTGTTTTTATAAAATTCACTGAAAACATTTCCCCCAAATTGGCATGAACTGGAGGAGAAATAGTTTCTCTCTTTTTCATTTTTTATTTTAAGTTTTTAAAAATTAAATAACTTTTTATAATTTAAAAATAATAAATAATTTTATGTTAAAAAATTAATGAAATAAAATAAAAGAATTTACTTATTTTTATTTTTTCACTCATCCAAACTAGTGGAGAGAAGTTTATCTATTTTTTTCCTTTTTATTTATATTCATTTAAACAACACATTATGTTCACTCTGATTTTCTTCCATTTCACTTCAAACAAATTATTTGTGTTACTATGTCAAAGTGTTATTAACTTGGTTAGGGAATTAGATGATTGAATCAAACTAGTGGGATATTTATTGAATTACATGAACTTATATTTTTTTTTATTCATACATGAACTTGTATATATTAAAATACTAAATTTTATATTGAAGATTATTCATCAAAGGCAATTTTAAATGTTTGATATAATATATTATCAAACATATTTTAAATGTTAACATTGGTCTTAATATGCTCCCTCATATAATCTTTACAAATCAACACAAAATATCAATTAGGTTTTCAAGAAAATTGGGAAAAATTGAAAACAAAGAAGAACAATAAAAATGAAGTAGAATAGAAATGAAATCACCACAAGTCTTTCATGATTTGATAAAATTGAATGAGATTCACTATAAAGATTAGTGTATTCTTGCATAAAATCAAGAGAGAATTATTTCAAAGCATTCAAACTCTAATTTCATACAAGTGTAAAAGTGATTAACATAATCTCAATTTGAGCTTGCAATTTAGCTTAGCTAACTAATCCTACTCACACTAATGTAAGTTAACTCTAAGCCCAACTAAGTAATCAAAGAAAGACAACATTATTAGTGTAACGACCCATAGGCCGCCACAACTTTTAAGCAAGCCACAAACTACTCTAAGCGCGGAAGGTTAATTCTAAGAAAATCTTTAATTAATTTATTTCAAAAATAGCGATAAGTTTTTTTCTTTCCTTATAATGCATATCAAACATCAAAGCATAAAACATAAATAACAACAATAATGAAAATAAACACGCATCATATAATTACATGTAGATACAACAACTAAGTACTTCAAAATAGAGTTTGTGCCTTATGGCACGTACGTCACATCAACAAAAGAATGACTCAAGTTGGGGCTAATAGGTGCCCAAAAAAAGCTAGATACATCAAAAGCGGGAAGAGGAATAAGGATATACAAAACACCTTAAAAGTTGATCTCTATACAATTGTCCTTATACTACTATGGACATGGTGGCGACGCGAGTGGAGGAACTCATATGCCTCTCCTATACCTAACAAATATGGTTCGGAAGCGTCTAAAATCAAGGGTAGGGTCATGGGGAGGGAAGTCGACCTTCTCAACACAAGGCATCCCTACAAGAGGATGTCACATTGATTAGATGGGAGAAACATCTCTAGGTGAGTAAAGAAAATGATTGCAGATCTCACGATCTCGTCAGGCACATACTCCACCGTCATCTCTAGGTCCCACCAAGATGTCCTTGAAGTGTATGCAGAAGGGGCCTAAGTAGATTATTGCCATCGACATGCCTTAATGCCTCGCTCCTCTCGATAATCATGACATTTACTCCCACGAACATGCAATTCGAATCATCGTAGTAGTATACGTGCAACATAGAACGTAAAGGTAACCTACAATAGAAATAAACTTACATACAGCAAAACAATCACCAAACTATAATCATTAGAGAAAGACCTCAGCCCTTTAGCAAACATAGTCATCAATTCAACAATGCTACTCATATATGTATGTATGTATGTATGTATATATGTATGTATATATATATATATATATATATATATATATATATATATATATATATATATAATCTCCATGGAGTAATAGTAGTAATGTTGACATTATGTGTGTGTGTGTATATATATGTATGTATGTATGTATGTATGTATGTATATATATACACATATAATGTCAACATTACTATTATTACTCTGTGAAGATTTATAAGTCGAGTGATCACTCTTGTCACTTCCTTAACATACCCTCATCTCGATATTAGAGAAAGAAAGAGGATGGAATCCTATGGAATAAAGAGTATGTATGTTAGGATAGTAGTATGTAGGTAGTGGCATACCCTAGTCTCAAGTTTGCAATATCAAGACCTCTTGTGCGATGTGCCTGTCCATTTATCCTTGAGGCTCACTGTGCCTCACTCCTCCGCTTTAGTACTAGTTGTGAGTCCATCACAGTAACCCAATAACTTACGTGCCTACTCGTCAATAGTGTTCTCAATGGACTCAACACAACACATCAATTGTGATTCTCACATCACTTCCAGCTTTCTTGAACCAATGGATATTAACAACGCTTATCCATCATTTCACCATGGTCACCTTCAAGACAAGTTGAAACTCACATCAACAAGGAATGCTCTACTGCGCATGTCCTTAAGAGTAAGGTACACCCTCTTACTCCTTCAACAAGTGTTCAACCTTTTAAGATAGAAATATTTCCATATATTATGCCATTATCTTTCTTTATTATAATTTCACTTTCAAACTTTTAAGCCAACCTACCCATAATTCATTATTTTTATAGCAATATTTATAATCTTATAGAAAGTATAATTAATCATTTATGCAGATTTCACAACTTAGACATTTCCTTATTGCCAAGAAATTCACTTAGTGAGAGGAACAACTTGTCCAATGATTTCCTACCTTCCTGAATAGGTACAACTCAATTATGCATATTTGCTTAGCGAGAACTTAGTCTTACTCAACGAATGGAGTCATAAAGAGCTTAAACTTCACTCGGATCACTCAATAAGAGAGAATTTTCTTAGCAAATAAGCCACAAAGACTTAGTTTTCTAATACTTCACATGTCTCACCTAGCAACACTAAATCCTCACTCAAGCAAGGGACTCACAAAGAGCACCCCAATTTCTCACCCGAGTTTCGCTTAGTGAGAGAGATGGCTCGCCTAGCAAAATGAAGTCTCATTGACTTCACCTCTTAGCTACATTCGTTTAGCCCAACAAATACCCTTCTGCGCTTAGCAAGAGAAGCACAAAAAGCTTGCTTTCAACTCCTCTCAAATTTTCTCAACAAGTGGGAGAGCTCTCTCAACGAATGACCTCACAAAGATTTAACAAATTTTAAGTCTCATCTTCTCTCTTAGAGAAGGTGCTCCTACACCTAGTGATTAAGAGCCATATAGAGCTCTTAATCACTTCACCCAACTAGACTCAAGATTCACTCAACAAATCTATTACTTTATAAGTTTTCTAGAACCATGCTAGGTGAATAAAGCACTCGCCCAACGGATACTCATCAAACTCAGGTGTTTTCTCACTAATTCTTAGTTTTGCCCAAGGAATGGTGTACTCAATCAGTGAGCCTTCATCATGTCTATATGTTATTGAGTTTGCTCAACGAGAATGGTCCTCGCTTAGGGAAAATTCATGTTGTTTTCTAGAAATCTACCTAAGAATAAAATGAAGTCTCCCTTCACTCAAAAAATAGTGTTATGCCTAGCAAAAGGTTTCTCCGCTCAATGAAAATCCAAAATAGCAACATGCAAAATCATATAACTCACTCAAATCTCAACCAAATTAACACGCAAATAATTCAAATGCTCCAAAACATCAAACAAATATCATATGAATGTAAAGATGGCATATTTCAAATCATGCACAACAGATTCATCAACATTTTGTATTTTCCATAAAAAGCTTAAAACTTCATCAATGGCTACCTAGGGCTACAATAGATTATGATCATGCATTTATACACCCAGTGAACAACAAGCAACAACATACAAAGCACATAAAGCCACAAAATAACAAAGTTCAAGCTTCCCTTACTTGTCGGAGATCAAATAGGTTATAAAACTTTATGGAGGACTTGGTGTTCTTAATCAACAAGGTAGCTCCAAGCTGGGTGAAGATGGTGAGCAAGTGCTTTTGGTTTTTTAACCCTTAAATAGCCAAGGGCTTGGGTATTTATAAGATTAGAGGTGCTAGCTTGGGTCTAATGGTCAACAAGGGTTTCTTTACCCAATGGACCACGGGGTTTGACCACTCATTGGTCCACTAGGGTTTTTATGAAAGTGGATTGTCAAATCAGGAGGGGTTTTGGGGTTTTTTGAAGTTGATGACTACAGGATTCTAGGATTTTCTCTATAACTCCAGTTGGTCAAGGTTTCATCTTGAAAAATGTACTATTGCATCGAAAAATGTGTCAACAACACCAAGTTAACTCAATTCATCAAACAAACACTCCTAGTTATTATATAACAACTTTCAGTATTTAACTTGACTCAGTCAATTATTTTAAGGGAAACTTTCCTTGGTATGCATGTTTTCAGCCATTTTGGTCCATTTTAGGAATTTTCTCATAAAACAAGAAATCACATAATTTGATTAATTCTTTTTAATAATAATTAAATTTAATTAACTTTTTAATTTTTAATTTACTTAATAAACACATGCATAATATAAGCAATCTTACACCAAGTCCATAAGAAAACTTTTACAAGACAAAATGGTCGAATAGGCCTATACACAAGGACATTCCTAAACTGAAAACAAAATGGACCAAACTATGTGTTCAATCCCTCCAAAGACATAAATGAAAAATGACCTCTTCTATTGGTCCTTCTAAGGCCAAGGAAGGCGAGACTCCTTTTTAGTCTTCAAAACCTTTCTAATTTCCTTCATTCTTTTGTCCCAAGCTAGGCTCATCATTCCCTTTTTTTTTAGGAGAATTTGACCACAAATTTGGCTCATGTGTACCTACTACCAAAAAGACAATTATTGGGATTTATGATTTTATTGAAAGAAAAGAGTCTTACCTTGATGGAGACTTGAATTCCCTTAAAAAGGAAAATCTTTTGTATGAGTAATTAATACTCCTCTTAGATCAAAGACCAAATGAGGAAACCTCCAAAAGGTCCAAAGATGTACCTATATGCATGATTTGCAGGAAAGACATTAGCAACAATATAGCTCCTATAATACCCATAAGAATAATTATGCCATAAACCTAGGGATTTGTGGAAATCCAAGTGTTCCACTATGGAGTGTTCTCCATTAAGTCTATCAAGTAAAGAGTCATGTCAAGCATTCTTGGTCACCAAAAAGACCAACTCTCTACATATAGGTGTACCAAACTTAAGGACAACATCACACATACGCTATTCATACCTAACATCATGATTAAAGAGAATTTCATTATGCTCATACATGTGTAAAGAAGGTACAAGAGCCTTACATGGGAAAGCCTTATTACTAGCTTGGAACATAAGTGGATGCAACTCAAAATTAACATTCATCTTCCAATATCTAGAAAGCCACAATAAACCCTTCCTAAGAATGCCTCTATTCAAGAGTCCACACATATAAGTCTTAGGTATGTCACAAGATAAGTAATTCATGTTTCTATGGATTATCAAGAGATCTAATAATAGCATTGAAGGAAGGAATAAATGTAATAGGAGACAAGCTATTTGCATAATGTATAACCATAAAAGATTCTTTTGGAGACTCAATCTCTCTTAAAGGTGGCAAATTATAAGGTAGATTCCTAGGAATTCACATTCCTCCTTCTCCTCACTCTTAAAGTTATAAGGTGTCCTATTCCTCCTTCTCCTTTTTATGTCTTTTAGCCTATCACTTACCTCTTGGTTACTTTTTCTTAGTACCTCCATTTCATCCTCATTTTGTTTCCAATTTCTCTTCATTATCCTATCCTATTCTCATCATTTGCTCACTTAGGCCTTTTGCCATTTCATCTTTCATTTTTCTCATCTCTAATATCGTCATGGAGGATCTAGGAAAAAGGATAGATGTATCTCTATTACTAGATTTCATCCTTATATCAATAAGAGCAAACAAAAAACAAAGAAACACAAACAGAAACAAGACAAAGCCTTGCCTTTCTCTAAATGTATATACTCAAGTCACTCGTATTTCACACTTCAAGACATTTTCTAATGTTCCTTTTTCTTTTTCCTCTCAATCCTTTCTTTAGTTCTTAAAGAAAAAACTACAAATTCTAAATCAAGATAACAAAATCTAAGTGAAAGTAGAACAAATCTCAAATAAACTTAAGAATTCCAAGAAAGAAAACTCTAAGACAAAACTTTAAGAAATTTAAAAACAAGTAATAAAAACTATTTTAAAATGAAAAACTTACTAAAAAAAGAATGCATAAGACACACGTAGAAGACTCTAGAAAGAGGTTTGAAGACAAAACAAACAAAAGACAAGTTTTGAAAATTTTGGAATTTTTTTTGTGAAGAACAAGTGTAATTGGAGAGCACTAAAATGGCATATGTGATCTAACCAAATTGAATTTGAGTATGAGATTTATTGAATAGGACCATGCAAGGTTCTATCTTTCTTTTGATATAATTTTTTTTTATACTTTAACCCCAAAATTTTCTATATTTAAATTTTGGCCCCTATATATTTTTTACACTAATGCCCTACAAATCTTGCTAATAGGTCTATAAACTTTGGTATTTACACAAATACCCAAACTCACTTCAAACAAATTATTTTGGATCAAATGCATGTTTTGGACAAAAAATCTCAAGAGCAAGGATGAACACTTACGAACATGTTCTTTGAGTGATTTACTTTTCAAATTCCAAGAATAGATTCAACAACAAATCTGAGTTCATAAATTCAACTAGTATCAAAACAATCTATGATTTAACAACTAACAACAACTGTAACAAGATTAACATAGATTAAACAAGGAATATTAATGAAATCTTAAAGGAATCTATTAAGAACAACCAAGAATACCTATGAACAAATAGTTGAATTATGACAAATTAAGACCATAAAAACATGCAAAATTGTTAAGAGAATAAAACCTAACAATCAAAACCACAAAACATAAGTAAAATCACAAGGAACTTGGATCAAAAAATAAAAAACACACTCCAAACCTTGCTAAAATTGACACTATTGCATCACCAATTTTGAGGTGTTTTATGCAAAATTAAATGCAATTATTGGTGCTACTAGGGTGCGAGAACAAAATCTAACACTAAACAAAAAAAAAACACAAAGGAAGGTCATTTTGGATCAAACTCACCTTTGAAGAGTTTGAAATTAATGCCTAAAAACTGTAGCAATATAATGCTTGCAACTGCATGAAATTCAAGGCCATAAATTCTTCCTCTATGTGTTGATTCCATGGTCTTGATACAACATAATGTACTTCCTCATAGGATCTTTACAAATCAACATAAAAACATCAGTTAGATTTTTAAGGAAATTGGGGAAAAATTAAAAAGGAAGAAGAACAATTAAAATGGAGTATAATAGAAATGAAATCACTACAAATTATTCACAATTTGATAAGTTTGAATGAGATTTCGCATAAGGATAAGTGTAATCTTTGATAAGAATTGAAGTTCTGCATAAGAACAAGAGAGAACCCTTTCAAAGCTTTTAAGATTTAATTTCATATAAGTGTAAAAGTGATTAACATAATATCAATTTGAGCTTTTATATGCTCCCATAATATAGGTTAGCTAATTAATCCTACTTAGCCTAATGTAAGCTAAGCCCAAGTCCAAGTCCAACTAAAGTAGTCAAGGAAAGGAAAAAGAGAGTCAATTTCCATCCTTCCCTTACTAATTAGTCGCCTACAATACTTGGGCTACACAACCCAATAGCAATTAAAACTAATGTAGCAACATTACAAGTCCACAAGGAAACCTATAGACAAGGACATTCCTAAATTGAAAAAAAAATGGACCAAACTATGTATTCAATCTCTCCAAAATACACAAAATCATCGATGGAAAATGATCTCTTCTATTGATCCTTCTATGTTGAGCCAAAGACATAAAAACTTCAATCTCTCTTAACTTTTTATGATAACAAAAATTATTGTTATAGTTTGTGAATTCATCATGTATTGAGTACACAAATTGATGAAACATGTGTTTAGACAAAAATCTTTGTAAGTATTGCTTATATTTTGAAAAAAAAAAGTCCAAACATCGATTAACAAAAAAGTCCAACTATTATTCATATAAAAAAATCTATAAACATTGTTATCTAATTTATAAATTTCTATCACATTTTTCTAAATTTTCAACTAAACTATTTGATATAATAAATTAAACTATAAGAAAATAAGAATAATGTGATAATCTAAATTTGTTATGGCTAGTCTTTTTTTATATGATTTTTTTATAATTGATATAATTTATTTTTTTATTAAATTAAGATAGTGTACATAATTTAATTAATGAAAGAATAAGAAATAATTATAATTAAAAGTATAATGAGTGATTCCATAATTTTAAATATGTAATTTCATGCATCATTCCCTTATTAAGGACACAAAAAGAATCATAATATATTAACTTTGATTCTTTCAAAATTAAAATCATTTAAAAGAAATCTTTAAATAAGGACACTAAAGTATGATAATATGTCCTTAGTCATAAACAAGGTCAGATATTATAAAATAAGATTATTATTTTTTAAAAAACAAATTGGTAATTTTTTTTGTAAGTGGTAACAAAATTGTAAATTCTGCAAATTTTCCTACGCATTTTTTTTTGCGAATTTTCCTATAGATTTTCCTACGAATTTTCATTCGAATTTTCCTACGAATTTTCATTCGAATTTTCTTACGAATTTTTCTATGAATTTTCCTGCGAAATATATCTGCAGATAAATTTCTTACCGATTTATAATTCGCAAGAAAGAGTTATCCACCAATGATTTTCCTGCAAATTTAAAACCGTAGGAAATTTCGCAGGAAATATGTTTCCTATGAAATTTTGAGCAAAATTAGTAGGAAAATAGCACATTTCTAGTTATAAGATAAATATACTCTTTGAAAATTATATTCCAATAATTTTATATATCTTTAATTTAAAATTTTCTCTCACATTTTCCCAAATTTTTAACTAAAATATGTGATATAATAAATTAAACTACAAGAAAATAAAAAAATGTGATAATCTAAATTTGTTGTTGTTAGTATCCTTTTCACATGACTTTTTTTTATATATTTAATATTATTTATGTTCTTACAACTAATTTAAAATATGTACATGATTTAAAAGAATAAAAAATAATTATAATGTAAAAGCATAATGAGTGATTCTATAATTTTAAAAATGTGATTTCATGCATCATCCCTTTAAACAAAAACACTAAAAATTCACAACACATAAAACATATTTGTTTCATTGTATTTATTATGATTAACATATATTTTACTTGTTAAGTCTGCTTGTAAAACATTAGCAACACCAATGACATTTTACATATTCATAATTTGAATGATGAAGTTCTGAAAACTTGTCTAACTCATAATTTTATATCTAATGTCTTCGTTCCCAAGAAAATATCTTTCAATACTTGAAGAAAATTTAATTTGGTTAAATCAATAATGATCTCAAATGACATGTACCAAATTTCAATCATAAGATGAAGATTAACATATATATTTGCTAACTTATACAAAATTCAATTATGTTACATTCCTATGTAGATTTAAGATTACCTCTTTTTATAAATAAAAATTCAAATAAATTCATTGATCCCAAATATATTTTTTACGCATCATTGCGTTTGGTGGAAACATCAAATAATTACAATCTATTAATTATAAACATCTCAACATTGGAATTCTTTGTAGTGCATCTCTAACTTTGCACATCTAAAAATCAATTGACTTTCTAAAAAAAATAAACAATAATGATGTTTTCTTGTAACTAGTGGTCATCTTTGCATGCAAAGTTTGTACAAAAGAAAAAAATTCTTAATCTTCAAATTACAATCATTTTTCACCACAAGTATGTCCTCTAAAATGATAATCATAAAAAACTTGAATGGTTTAATTATGTTCTTATAAAATTCTAGACCAATCCTCTACAAATAGATAAATTTTGTAAAATATAATTATAAGAAGGAATACAACTAACCTAAATATAGAGTGGTTCATGAGTTAGCATAATTGATATTTAGGTTGAAGAGGTAATTCATCCGAGATGAAAAGAACATACTTTTTAGAATAATTATAATTGTACACCGACCAAACAAGATTGAATTAATATTTAAGTATATAGTACAATTATTTATTTATTTTTTCTTTTTATATTTTATACATTATATAGTTGAGCATATTTTCAAGAACTCTTATAAATAAGAGATATAATCAAGCTTTGTTCTCGTTTTTAAAATCTCAATAATCAGATCACCATTCAATAAAAGATATTATCTTTATTTTCTTTTAAATTTTGTCTGAAGAAAAAGACACTATAAAATTATAGAAAAAAGATTTCAAGTAAACTATATTTGCTAATAAATTAACACAATGATGACCTCTAACCAATGCATAATCCAATAACAACATTCAATTTAATTTTGCATGTTAATAAACTCAACAATTAAAAAAAAAAATTTTATCAACCTTCAAACTATAAATTAAAAATAAAATTTTGATATGAAAAAAATAAGACAAATATACTATTCAAAAAAATATTTTCCAATAATTTTATATATCTTTAATTTAAATTTCCATCACACTTCTATATATATATTGAACTAAAATATTTGATATATTAAATTAGACTACAAGAAAATAAGAATAATGATGTAATCTAAATTTGTTATAGCTAATATCCTTTTTTATGTAATTTTTTATAGCTTGTATAATTTATTTTCTTACCACTAAATTAAGATAGTATATATAATCTAATTAATAAAAAAATAAGAAATACTTATAATATAAAAGTATAATGGGTAATTCCATTATTCCAAATATTTGATTTCATGCATCATTCTCTTACATAATTAACAAAGGTCAACAATTGGAAAGAAAAGAGAGGCATAGCATAATTTGTATAATAAAGAATTCAAGAATTCAAGAATTCAAACCTAACCACAATCATGGAACATTGAATTGAAAAGAAAGCCTAGCCTTCCATGGTAATCATCACACAATGCAGCACAAAACACAAAGAAAACCTAGAAGAGAAGAGAGAATAGAGAGGAAACTTGTGATCTAAGAAACCCCCACAAACCAAGTGTGCAAAGGAAGGTTCAATAGAGTGAGTGTAGAGGCCACAACTTCAAGTGAACTTTTGACACTAAAGAAGGTCGAACTAGGTTGAGCTTGAAAAAACAAGTTGTAGATCTTTGTCTTAGCTTTCCAAAGGTACCAAGATTGTGTAGTTTGGAAGTTTGTAGCTTCAAATATGGGGGTTCACAAGATAATAATATCATAATGAAAATTAAATTAAAAAATAAGCAAAGATTAGCAACTAAGCCCAATTAGGTCCAATAACCCAAGACTAGGTAGGATATGAGAAGTGATTTAAACTTACACATTCAAAGTGGGAAGATGAGCAATGGAGAATAAGTCAATAAGTATGAAGACTATCTCCAAAATAATGCATGACAAGTAAAGTCCACTTTGTCTCATTTTATCTCTCTTTTTATTTATTTATTTCAATTTCACTTATCTTTTTTGCACCACTACAACCTTTTGTTGCAATTTTTTCTTCAACCTTTTGTTGCCTTTTCTTTCTTTGATGTACTTTTTTTTTTTCAAAAGACAAATCAACATAACACAACAATTACCACTTGCACAAGTCAAACTATGAAGGTACTACTTGCAAATCTTTGGGTATCACCCCCCACTTATTTAAAACTCATTCCCAAAACAATTCCAAAGCTCTTTTAACCCTTAAGGTTAGGGTGATCATGATTTTCCACTTTAAGGCTTGTAATGAGCTATAATACCAAAGAAAAGATAGGCTCAAGAGAGGTAAGCGAGAGATTTCATGCAAGGTAAATCCACTTGGTTAGTGACTATAAAGAAAGAAGGCCTAAATCATATCACTAATGTCAATGCAATTACATTTATTTGTAATTATTATTCTCTTAATTATGATTAACTATCACATAATGTATATACGACAATTTAGTTAATTTAGTGGGTTGACAAATTACCTAATTTAGTGGGTTGAAAATCAGTTTGACATCTTGTAATTGTTATTCTCTTAATTAGGATTAACTATCACGTAAATGTATATATGACAGTTTAGCTAATTTAGTGGCTTGATAGTTTACCTAATTTAGTGGGTTGAAAATCAACTTGATATCTTGTAATTAAATGGTATTTATATGAAAACTCTCCAACAAGGGGACTCAATTTTGAGCCTAATTCTCTCTAAGTTTAACAACTAATGCATGCGAGACAAGAGGCATAAAAGAGTGTCAAGGAAAAACCAAGAGTAACTAGCAATACATGTGCAAATCACATAAGAAAGAAACGGATGATAAGATGCAAGCTATCAACATAGAAGGCTCAAAATCTCACAAGGATAAATGTTTTATCACTAATGATTTAAGCTATAATTTTCAAGTCACTCATTACACTAAAGATGCAAAAATGGTTCCATATCAAGTTGTGAAAACCTTTCAATCAATAATGATGCAATTATTCACAATTTACACAACTTAGAAATCCATTAAAAAGTGTTGAAAACTACAATTTTTTTCCACCAAAACAAAAATTGACAACAAATAGTAAAATAAAAAACAACAAAAACAGTATAAACAACATAACATAAAAAACAATAAAAAATTAAAACTATGAAACTACAAAAACTGAAAATAAGCAAAAGCAGAAAATAGAAACAAATCATAGCAAAATTATTGCTTAAACAACATAAAACAAGAACAAAAAACAGAAAATGGAAATAGAAAAAGAAAACATTAATACAAAATAGAAAATAAAAAGTAGAAAACATAAAAAATAGAAAAACAACAAACAAGAAACATAAAAACAACAAAATAGAAAACAGAAAAACAGCAAAAGAGAAACACATCTCCCTCTCTCACACACTCAATGTAAGCATATATGAACACAATACAAAAGAGAACAAATGAAGTAATAACCACAAAGAAAAAGGGTGCAATAAAAACTCTTTTCTAAGGGTGAAACAAATGTACAAAATTTTGCATCCAAAATCTTTGCTTCGCTCCTATCTATAGTTGCTTGGGGAAGCCACATCCATCTTAATAATTCCAATGCCACTTCCGTTGGTGGCTTCTTCAACAAGAACCTCAAATTGGAATGCTTGGCGAAGTGCTCACAAAAACCTTCCAGCCTCTTCAAGTCTTGCAACAACCTCTCTTTTTGCCCAGCTTGGAGTTTGTTGGTTGCGATTACTACAGAATGGATGACAATGGAAGTTGAACTATTACAACATCTACAACTCCTACAATATCCACACCTGCAATATCTACAACTCGTGCACCTGCATTAATAATAATATTAATTTTTGTACAAATAAGACACTTATTTAATCCATTACAGGTACAATCATAGTCAATAAAATCATAAAAATAAGGGAATCCAGAATGCAAATTTATGTAATCATCACCCAATTGGTCAATCACATCCAAATAGAAAATTGAATGGTTCTCTATGGGATGTTTCATGGCCTCAAAGATGTTATATCCACCCTACTATCACCAAACTTCATAGAAAGTGTTCCAACATGCACATCAATCTTGGTCCTAATTGTCTTTAAGAATGGTTTACCTAGGATTAGTGGGGGCCCTTTGCTAGACAACTCATTCTTCATATCTAACACATAAAAATTTGTTGGAAAAATCATATCACTAACTTGCACCAGCACATCTTCTTAAATGCCAAGTGGATGTGCAATGCTCTTGTTTACTAGTTGGATTACTACACTAGTTGGTTCTAAAGCACCAAGTCTCAAATATCTATATATTGATGAAGGCATGACATTAAGTGATGCTCTTAAGTCCAACATAGCATCAAAAGTACACTTGCCTATAATGCATGGAACAGTAAAAATACCAGGATCTTTGTACTTCTTTGGCATAGTAGGCTGAATCAAAGCAAAAACTTGCTCACTCTTGATCAATGTAGACACATTTCTTGTCATATCCACATTGCTCTTTAACTTCTTCCTCTTATTTGTGCATAATTTCTTAAGAAACTTGGCATATTTTGGAATTTGTTTGATGGCATCAAGGAGAGGGATATTAATTTCTACCTTGTTGAATGTTTGCAACAACTTATCATCCATCTCAAATTTTCTTGCTTGGACTGTTTTGCTTGGAAAGAGTAATAACATGGTTCTAGTTAAACTCTACTGTTGCACAACTTCATATGTATCAGGATCATTTATAATTATTTATGCAACTTTCCCTTTAGCAATTTTGGATTTTGCCTATTGTTATGGTAGCTCCTTGCCACTCCTCAAGGTTATGACATTTACATTTACTTGTGGAATGATAATGTTTTGAGAAGGAATCTGTTTAGAACCTTTAAACTATAGTTGATTCATAGTGGTAGCCAATTGGCCAATCTATGTGTTGCAAATCCTAAATTGTGGCAAACACATTTTGTTGAAATTGAATGTTACTCGTGGCCATTTGCTTAACCAAACCCTCCAAGGAATTTTGTTATACAGGCTATTGCATGGGCTACTGTTGTCATAATGGAGGTGCTTGATACTTGAGAACAAGTGGTTGGTATATTTGGTGATTTTGAGGTATATTACGCATAAGGTTAGAGTCATATCTCTAGTTTGAGTACTGATCATGAGGCTGTCTATACTATTGACCACTAACAATTCTAGTAACTTTAGCATTATTCTGTTAAGTTTCTTGCAATGTGAGGCACACATCAATTGGATGTTATGCAGAAGCACAAATGCCACACACTTTGGTTGGTGGAGTAGTATAGTACTGTTTAATGGCTAGTTGTCCAACAAGAGAGATCAGTTCAATTATCTTATTTTCCAATCTCTGATTATCAGTAACAATTACCTCATTCACGACTCTGGATGCAATAGGCCATCTAAACCAAATTGTTGAGTATTACCTACCATATTGGAAATCAACACTCTTGCAGGAATTGGGGTCTTGTCCATCAAAGCTCCACCACTAGAAGCATCAATCATAATTCTACCCATTAACATAAACCCCTCATAGAAGTATTGGATCAGAAGTTGTTTATTGATTGGTGATGAGGACAAGTTGCACAAAACTTGTTGAACCTCTCCTAGTACTCATATAAGGTCTCTCCATTATGTTGTCTTATACCACATATCTCCTTCTTGATTGATGCTCTTTTAGAGGCAGGGAAGAACTTTTCTAAGAATATCCTCTTCATGTCTCTCCATGTATTAAACAATGTTGGTTGCAGGTACAACCAGTCCTTGGTTGCTCCTTCTAGGGAGAAGGGGACTACTTTCATCTTAATGTAGTTCTCAAGAATTCCATGTGGCTTTATGGTAGAACACACGACATGAAACTCCTTAAGATGCTTGTGAGGATCTTCACCTGTAAGACCATGAAATTTAGGCAACAAATAGATTAGTCCAGACTTAAGCTCATATGATTGAGTTTGTTTCAACTCAGGATATCGAATACACCAAGGCTGGTACATAACATCAGGTGTAGCCAACTCCTTTAAGGTCTTGTTATTGTCAGCCATATTATCCACACTATATTGGGATATAGAAACCACAAAATCAGGATTAGGCACACTAATAATGCGTTTTGTCGTAGTGACTTTATCAAATAAAACTAGAGCTAACAACTATAGCATAGTGCAACCCTAGGTTGATTCTCTCAAGGATACAGTGTATTCAATTATGACTTAATGTGGAAATCAGAGTGTTATGCGAAGCTCGAAGTGTATATAGGATGCCAACTATGACCCGGATAGAGCCGGTCTCGGATAGAGGCGACTCCAACTTGGTCTTGGACTAAGACAATGGACTCGGATGAAGTTAGACTCGACTTGGACTCGGTTGATAAAGGTAAACATGGGGTTTTGTATTGCTAGAATAGCGAGTATGACAGAAAGTAATCTAAGTATTGAAAGTAAATGCAATTAAACTACATTACAACATTCTATGATAGTTATGGTACCAACACACAAGTTTGAACAACAAAATGGTTTCAGTTCTTTAATGACTGACTGTGACAAGAACCTACGGCGATCGTCGCAAGAACCTACGGCGATCGTCGCACATTCGTCCCTTGCCTTCGGAGGACTTACACAACCACCGCCTCGAGGGGACAGGGATTACGCACCGGGTTGATTTTAGGTTTTCTTAGCGATTAGTTAACTAGTTGTTAGATCGATTCTGATCGGCTTAATCTAACGTCATCGACTTACTATTCCTCTTGCAAGCATGGAGTACTAAGCAGCGAAATATGTAGGAATCACAAGCAGAAAAAGATATAGAAATGCAACCAATTTTATTGACAAACAAGATATTGATACAGAGTTACATGGAATGATGATGGAATCTGCTTCCCACGGTGACCGCCATGGACGAACGGTGGTGGTCCACCGGAGATGACTAGAGCGTTGAGGGTTTAGTCCACCAGTAGTGTGTTAGCTAAACGAATAGTCCCTCTAGCGACCCTCCGGCTACTCAATCTCTAGATCTGCATCCATCCGACCGAGATAGATGCCATTGAAGCACCGCGCACCACCGTGAATGGAAGAAATTGAACTAAGTGTATGTGTGTGAGGGATCGTGTGTATGCAATAGCGTGACTTAGCTCTCAACCTAAGACTGATCTACGTAGCCCCTTATATACAAGTTTTAGTTGAGAGTAACGAACTAACTACCAACTCACGGTTTACATATTAATCACGTGTTAAACATTTGCCTCGTGAGTTTTGTCATAACTAACTAGCTAATAGAACTAACTGCCTGGCTTCCTCATGAATCATGTGCTTTATTTTCTTCATGTGCTGGTTTCCTTTATTAGCCACATGCTAGATTGCCACGCTCTTGCTTGGAGTTGGACTTCTAGAGTCGGCTTCATCTTGGTATTTGAAAGGTTCTGGATCCCGGTCCTGACCTGCACAATTGAGTTGAACATTTTATTAGCTAAAATCATCCAATTAGCATTGATTCATATTTTCCCTATGTTTAGGCTAATAATCTGAATCTTATCTAATTTGTGTCTCTTGGTTACAAGATAGCCTCAACTGTACCCCTTTTAAGACCTTGTAAGGTGGCTAAAATATGACCTATCACTCACCAAGATCATAATCAGAATTAGAAATATCAGAATCAGATGCAAAATCAAAATCATATGCAAAATTAGATGCAAAAACACGACTCCAATGATTATTATTAGCTACTTCACTACTCATAGGACTTCTAATCAACCTACATAATCTCTTCTCTATTTCTAGGTCACAAGCATGCAATTTACCAGGATAACTCCTAGTCATATATAACAGAAATAGATTAATACAATAGAATACAACAAGAACGATATAAATGATAGAAAATAGTAAAATGATATAAATGCCCCTACTATAGTAGACACTTGACTAGAATGGTCTAGGAAGGGTAAAATGATATCAAACAATTTTTAAAAGAAATTTCAAAACCATGGTGACATTATATGGTGTATTTATGATTTTTTGGAATTTTTTTGGTGATTTTTAAAAATCATGAAAATAAAAAAATTGAGAAAGTGGTCTAAACGATCGAATTTGGCAAAAAAAGCCCCCCAATTATGTTTGTCCCTCACATTGTTGCCCTTGATCTTTGGATTTTTATTTATCTTGTGATCGAGTTTTAGTCAATTTTGAGATATTGACTTTTTCTACCTACTACCTTTCACTATTCTAGGATTTCTACTACTACTACTCTACCTCCTAGCAGTGTTGCAACACAAAAAGAAATGGAAACTACTTACACAAACTATCTATATATCAAACAAGCAAAAATATCACAAGATTAGGACACAACAGCTTGTGTCCCCAACAACAATGCAAATTTGATAATGTTGTCGAAACACTATAAAAACCACCATATTTCCCTTATTTTTGTAGTGTAGGGACTAATCTAAGTCAAATCTCTCAAGGACACAATCATGAAATGTCTAATCTTGTTAAACAGAAATCGAATTGAATGAAAATGGGGGTTTGTATGCATATAACAAAATTGTAAAAGTGTAGAATTATGCAGAACATATTTGAATGTAACAGAATTGTGGAACACCAATCCAAGGATCGAATCATATAGTTTTGTTATCACAGTTCAGATAAGGGTGCAAATTCATATCAACTCAAGATTCATTAGATAATTATCTAACATTCGTCCCTACAAATTGAGATCACAATTGTAGTTCCTAATTAGCATGAATTTAGGCACTTAATTGGTTGATTTAGGTGATAAATCGATTACCTAATCTCGATTAGATTGAGATTAATCAATACTTACCTAAATCAATCCAAAACCTCAAGCAAAATCATACTCATGAAAACAGGTCAAGCATTGGAAAGAAAAGAGAGAGCCATAGTAAAATTTGCATAAGAAAAAATTTAAGAACTCAAACCTAACCACAATCATGGAATATTGAATTGAGAAGAGAGCTTAGCCTTCCATGGCAATGGTCACAGAAAACACAACACAAAACACAAAGAAAACTTAGAAGAGAAAGAGAGAATAGAGAGGAAACTTGTGATCTAAGAAACCTCCAAAAACCAAGTGTGTAAAATTTGTAAAGTGTCTAATCGAATTCTAACTAACTCAAAATTAACTAATATATTATTTGAATTCTAAGGAGTGAATTCTGGAATAGAGGATTTCACAGTCCAAAGTTCCACTAACAAAAAGTTCTAAAAGTGAGCCAAAACATATAAAGGAAGACCCAATAAAGTGGGTATAGAGGTCGCAACTTTGAGAGGACTTTTTACACTAAATAAGGTTTAACTGGGTTGATCCTGAAAGAAAAAAGTTGTAGATCTTTGTCTTAGCTTTCTAGAGGCACCAAGATTGTCTAGTTTGGAGGTTTGTAGCTCCAGATATGACGTGCACAAGACAACACTATCATAATGAAAATTAAATATGAAAATAAGCAACGACTAGCAACTAAACCCAATTAGGTCCAATAACCATGACTAAACAAATGTGTCAATGTTAAGCATAAAAGATTGTGAGATATGTTTAACATAAGCCAATATTGTGTACTTCAAAGGTGTTCTATAAACTCATGAAACACATTTGTGTTATTATGTATATCATGGTTAACCATTATCATCTAAATTCCAACTTCACATTAGCCATATAAATCACATCTTACATTTCCATAATTTAATGTGAAGAATAAAGTTCTTAAAGCTTGTCCAATTCATTAATCTTAGATCCAATGTCTTTTGTTCTCAAGAAAATATCTTTCAATACTGAGAGAGCCTTTAATTTGATTAAATCTACAATGATATCAAATAATTTGTTTTTGTGAATTTTGAAGTGATACAAATTGTCAAGATATGATGTTAGATAATAAATTAGGAGACAAAAACAACAAAAATAATTATAACACAAGACTATTCTTTTCGTAATTTAAAAAATATCTTCACTACTAGAAAATTTAAAATTTGCTACAAAATAATTTTGTGGCTAATTTTAAAATTAATAGTTATTTTGTAGCTAATTTCTAGTAAAAATAATTAGCTACAAAATTACTACAATATTGAATGGTAGCATGAAATAAGTAGCAAATTAGCTAGGAAAATAATCTTAGTTAATTTGTAGTAAATTTTTTAAAATTTGTAGTTATTTCCTAGCTAATTTGTAGTAATAAGAAGTATAAATGAATATAACTTCAATTTAACTAGAAAAAATAATTTTTTAGTTAATTAATAATTAATTAGTTAGGATTTAACTACTAATTTAAATGATAGCTAAAATTAGTAGCAAAATCAAAAAATTCTTGTAGTGCTTGTCACTAGCTGTTTTCCTATATTTTTTTATTCTCTTATCACCTTTTGGCCATGGAAGGAAATCTTTTGCCATCTATAAAGTAACCAAATGATAGTTTTTCTTATTTTATATTTCTTGGAAAATATAAAACAACTAGCAAAAAATGCTTCATATCCAAAGGCAAGCGACTATAACCGAATCTTATAGCTTTTACAATTTGTTGTCCAATTCTTTATCAGGTTCAGCATGCATTACACTTTCTATATTTGAATGTATAATTTATATATAATTTACAATATCATCACATGAGAGATAAGGAAAAAGATAAGTAAAGGAATCACTAAAAGTTGAAATAACTAAAAAACTTATATTATGACGGGATGATTCTACTTTTATAATTCTCATCATTTCAGAGTTTGTTGAAAATATCCCACTAAAGAAACTCATTAGTCTAAATTATATTTTTTAGTTTACCCGCCAAGCTTTTACAGATGGGTTAATCATCTCTTTCTTCCTTTCGTTACCAAACACTTTATTTATAAACACCAAAACATTTTTAGGTTCTCCAAGAGTTTTTCCTATGTGAAGAAGTTTACAATTTTCAGCTTACAAAATCTAAAATAACATGAAACCAAAATAAAAATTGATTTGTACAGTATTTGTTTATTTGATTGATTTGGTGTGTATATATGAACTAATTTGAAATTCAAAAATTTAAAAATAATTAACGTGTCTAAAATTTATTAATTATGGAACTAAGAAAGGACAAAATCTAAATGACAAATTATACAAAAATTTCAATCACAAGATGAAGATTAACATGTCTAAATTTTCTAACAGGCACAAAATTCAATTTAAACATAATGTGACATTTAAAATTATCATTTTTTATAAATAAAAATTCAAATAAATTTACTCATTCTAATTATGAGTTTTCAACTAGAATTCCATCCGTCGAGAACATCAAATAATCATAATTTATTAACTATAAATCTTTCATCATTGGAACTCTTTCATATTGAATCTTCTAACTTTTGCACATCTAGAAATCACTAGACTTTTTAAGAAATCTAGACGACATTGATGTTCTCTTGTAGCCATTGAACATCTATTTGCATGCAAAACTTGTACCAGGGAAGGAAATTCTTAACCTTCAACTAACGATCATTCCTCCCCACAAGTATGTCCTCAAACATAGGAATCGTCAGAAATTCAAAACAACATTCTTATATGACAACTAGAACATGAAATCTATATGGAGCAACCATGAGATTTTGCAGAACTAGGCATTGAACACTTAGTGTGTGTCTTGAAGAAAAGTCTCTATGGTCTAAAACAAGTTCCAGGATAACGGTACAAGAAGTTTGATCTCTTTATGATCCAACACAATTTTAAGAAGACCACAATAGATCATTGTGTGTTTGTGAAGAACTATAACAATGGTGAATCCATCATATTTCTATTGTATGTTGATGATATGCTGATTGTTGGGAAAGACAAGACAAAGATAGCTTCTCTGAAGAAGGCATTAAGAAAATCTTTTGCTTTGAAAGATCTAGGTGTAGTAAAGAAGATTCTTGAAATTAAGATAATCAAATATGATTCTAGAAAGACGTTGTGGATGTTACAAGAAGACTATATCAAGAAGGTTCTTGAAAGGTTCAACATGCATAATGCCAAACCTATGCATGTTCCATTACTTGATCATCTCAAAGTGAGTAAGACACAATGTCTCAAAAATGAAGAAGAGAAAGAAAAAATGAGAAAGGTGTCCTACTATTCTACGATGGGTAGCCTTATGTACGTAATTGTCTATACAAGGCTAGACATTGCTTATGTTGTAGGAGTTATGAGTAAATTCTTATTAAACCCAAGAAATGAGCATTAGAATGTTGTGAGATAGATACTAAGGTATTGAGGGGAACTGCCAAAAATTGCTTGTGTTTTAGCAAAGGAAATTCAATGCTTTTTTGATACTTTGATGTAGATATCGTTGGAGATGTAAATTCAAGAAAGTCTACATTAGGATATCTGATCACTTTTGCAATGAGAGCTATTTCATGGCAATTGCGACTACAAAAATGCATTGCTTTAAGTACCATAGAAGCAAAGTTCATCGCAATCATTGAAGATTGTAAGGAGATCTTGTGGGTGAAGAGGTTCCTTCAAGAGTTAGGCAAGAATAAGGAAAGCTATGTTCTTTATTGCGGCAATCAAAGCGCAATTCATCTCAACAAGAATTTGACTTTTCATATAAAGTTGAAACATCAGTGTGAAGTATAATTAGATACGTAATGTGCTGGAAAGTAAATTGATGCAGATGGAGAAAATACACACCAAAGACAACGGGGAAGATATGATGACAAAAACTCTAACAAAGGAAAAGTTAGAATATTGTAAAGAAGCTACAAACTTAGCGGCAACCACGAATTGATCCAAGGATATTTCACTTTGGCTAGAGGGGGGAAGGGGGGAGAATTGTTGGATATGTTCGACCAATGTGAATGTAAAATTGGTGGATTAAAAAAAAAATCACCGGCCAACATATGTAAATGTGAATTCAAGAATTTGAAAATTGCCTTGCAAGCAAATGTAAAATGGTAAAAAAAATGTGAAACTCTTTTCAACCTCCAACTGCACCGTTAGGTGCATCAAAAACAATTACCAATGCAATTAGTGAAACACCTCTATAAACAGAGGAAGATAACCAATGAAGAGTGCAAGAAAAAACTATGAGAAGCACGTCCTCATAAGAGAAAAATAGAGAGCCTCGTAGAGAATTTCTTTTAGAGGAAAATAGGAAGCCAATTTGTGAAAGTTGTATTTACAAATTGAGGATATATTATTGTGTATTTTGTATTCCTATTATTGTTATAGTAAAAGTTTAAGGGGTCTACGGGTTCCGTGGGTTTTCCTTACAATGAGAAGGATTTCCACACTAAAAATTTTTACATTACGTTTTCACTTTGTGTCTATTTTGAGTTCACGGAGGAAAATTTTGATGGCATTTCCCAACACCTTTATGCTCATTTGACAGGCTCCTTGACCAAATTTCAATAGTTTAACGAGGATGCAATAATTGTAGTGACAGGCTCCTTGATGCTCATTTGACAGGCTCCTTGATGCAGGCTTTCAAGATGCAATAATTGTAGTGACGAGGATAGCTTAACGAGAAATAATAAACTACTAATTTATTTAATTATATATATATATATATCGATTCAATGAGCTAAAATATCCTAATTTAAAATAAATTTAAACATATTATATATTTTATATATATAATATGTTTAAATTTATTTTAAATTAGGATCATTTTAGCTCACTGAATCGATATAACATAGACCTTAAATTTTTAAATTAAAGAAAAATTCGAACTAATATATAGCTCGACTTGATTTTATCCTTTGGCCTAACATATCGGACTATCATTTATCTACTCTAGTTGAATAATTAATGGGTATTTTATAAAACTAACTAAGAAATAATAATATTTTTTTATTAGATATTTCAATTATAAAAAATAAGTAGGTATTAAACTAAATTTTAAATATTTTATATTCTATTCGTCATATCAACTACACCAACATGAGTAGTACATGTATTATTAATTGATTAGTTGCATTAGATTAAAATAAGTGATAAAATTAATTTTTTATTTCAGAAAAATAATATTAAATTAACTTTATATATATATATATATATATATATATATATATATATATATATATTGTTATTTATTTATAAACGAACATTAGTTCTACATTTTTTGGAAATGAAACCAAGAAAAGAAAATTACTTGTATTTTTTTAACATGGAAAATCTTACAATTTTGATAAATATACATGAAAAATGAATCACACTCTATTGAATATGGTGTGTTATTGATCCATTGAAATTATTATTGCAATTAAATAGATAAGTTTGATTTATAAGGTGTACCGGTCGCCTCCCACATCTAGAACCCGACAAGTAGAGGAGTCAGTCGATTGGCCTAAGAAACTAATAAAGGTATATCAGGGTAATTAATGCTTCCTTGCAAAGAACGCTACTTGACAAGAGCATGAGAAGAAGTGTACTGTTCAAGGTCTAAAAACAAGGCTACACCCTTTCCTATTGATAGACACTCGAGAGCTAGAGATAGGGGATGGGAAAGGCAGGACTGATAAGTCCCATCAAAGGAAACTCACACGGTAGAGGGAGTGAAGAGTATAAAGAGCAAGACCATGTAGTGAGGAGGCAAGCGAGAAATAGCACAAAGAGAGAATCACAAAGAGACCCGAACTTGATCCCGACATGAACATTGGCGCCTACCGTGGGGCCTGGAGAAAACTTTTCCTGATGCCCACAAGTTTGAGAGACCAAAAGCCCTAAATTGTATAAGAGGAACGAAAATGATCATGCCATTGACCAGGAATCAAGCAAGTTCTACCAATGAAGGTGAGGAGGATACCTTGTAGAGGCTACTCTGTGCAGTAGCCTCCCTACAAGAACGAAGTGATGAGCAATCGTGGCTCAGTGCGGAGGCTGTGCGACGACAGATGGAGGCAGAGGAGCGGCATTGCCAAGCTGAAGAGTGGCACCTCAAAGCTATGAAAATGGCCAAGCAGAGAGAAGAGGAGCTCCGCCAGCAGATAACCATAATGAAAGCGGCTACAGAGAAAGTTAGAGGACTAGTGCAAGAGGTAGACATTCATGCATTATGGAGACAACCTTTTAGTGAGGAGATCAACAGAACCCCCATCCCGACCAACTTCCGAGAGTTGGTGGTAGACCCATTTGATGGCACTCAAGATCCACATTCGCACCTGCAAGCTTTCCAAACTCAAATGTACAACAGCGGAGGGAGTGACGCCCTTAATTGTAAATTGTTCCTTGATACTCTAAGAGGAGTGGCCATGCAATGGCTTTCGATTCTCCTTGCTTGGACCATTCAATCATTCAAGGATTTAGCCGTACTTTTTGTTTCGCAGTTCATAGCTAATAAAGCAAAACGGCTCGAGGTGGCCGACTTGTTCGACATAAGGCAAGCAAAGGGGGAAAACCTGAAGAGTTATCTCGCCAGGTTCAATAATGTCATGGTCCGGGTAAATGACTCAGAGTAGAAGTTCTTTGTCAAAGCTTTTCAGAAGGGGTTACAAGTTGGCTAGTTTAGCGATGCATTGGCATTAAGGCGGCCGACTAGTATGGAGGAGATAAGGATGCGAGCAAAAAAACACATAGAAGCCAGGGAGGACTTAGGTGACCGACTCGAAGTGGAGCGTTATCCCTTGGTAACCCAGAGGTGAAGCAAGGTACCTCAGGGGGCGCGAAAGGGGAAGCGGGCTACCGGATCCAACCCTTGGACACACGACGATAACACACAATCCTTTACCCCATTGAAGGTGAAGAGAGCGCAAGTACTGCATGAGGTATACCATACCCAGCTGCTGGAATTCCTTAAATCAACAAGTGGTCGGTCGCTTAGGTGAAGACAAGACGAGTGGTGTGAATTTCACAAGGCTCATGGCCATTCAACAGAGGAATGCTGGAGCCTTCGGGTCAAAATTGAAAAGTTGATCCAACAAGGCCATCTAGGTCATTTCATCTAGAATAAGGACGAAGGGACCCACGCAAACCAGGGAAAGGCCCCAGGATATCAACTTCGGGGACATTCAATAAAATTGGAATGATACAGAGAAGATTAGCATGGCCCCTACACAAGGATGGCACACACAAATCAAGAAAGAGGTCCAGATTGGCCCTTCAACCTTTCACAAGACAAAGATAGGAGCGACTTTGGGAAAAGAAGAAGAAGACTGACTCACATTTCCTCACCAAAAACAGAGAAGTCTTCGCCTAGTATCTAGTCGACATGCTAGGCATCGACCCGAATTTCATATGCCACCACTTGTCCATAACACTAGGTGCCTGGCCGATCGCATAGCAGAAACGGAAGTTGGGGGAAGAGAAGCAGAAAGTGGCCAAAGAAGAGACCAATAAGCTACTGGCGGCAATATTTGTTAGAGAGGTACAGTTTCCTACGTGGCTTGCCAACGTGGTCATGGTAAGGAAATCTAGTGGTAGGTGGCAGATGTGCACATATTACACCAACCTAAATAAAGCCTACCTGAAGGATCCATACTCGCTTCCTAACATAGATCGATTGGTAGATGGTGCTTCGGGTTTTGCCTTACTTAGCTTTATGGACGCTTACTCGGGGTATAACCAAATAAGAAAGCATCCCCAGGACGAGTCCAAGACTGCCTTCATCACCGACTTTGGAACCTTCTACTATAAGGTAATGCCATTTGACCGAAAAAATGCAAGTGCTACCTACCAACGCCTAATGGGCAGGATCTTCAAAGATGTGATGGGAATTGATGTAGAAGCCTACATGGACGACATGGTGGTGAAGTTGACAACGACAAGCGAACACTGTATTGCCCTTCAAAGGGTATTTCAAATTTTACGAAAGCACCAACTCAAGTTAAACCCCAAAAAATGCTCCTTTGGGGTTCAGGCCGGAAAATTCTTGGGGTTTATGTTAACTAAAGGGGGATTGAGGCTAACCCTGAAAAATGTCAGGCCATAATTGATATAAGGAGCTCGCAAAGCGTCAAAGAAGTATAACAACTAGTCAGGAGGATTACGACCTTATCCAGATTCTTGTCCCAATCGGTTGAGGTGGCCTTACCCATTTTTCAAACCATGAAGAAAGGAGGAAACTTCCTATGGACAATAGAGAGTGAAGAAGCTTTCCAGAAGATGAAAGTGATGCTAGTGGCCCCACTCGTCCTTACTAGGCCGACTCTAGGTACTCCTCTCCTTGTTTATTTATCTGTGACCGATGATGTTATTAGCGCAACCATTGTCCAAGAGAAGGAAGGAAACCAGTGTCCGATTTATTTTATAAGCAGAGTCTTACAAGGTTTGGAGAGGAGGTATCAAAAGGTAGAAAAGGCTGCCTTCGCTCTTATAGTCACTTCAAGGAGACTTCGCCCTTATTTCCAAGGCTACCACATGGTCATCCGAACTGACTTACCCATCCAGCAAATACTACAAAAGTCAGACCTGGCCAGGAGAATGGTGGTATGGAGTGTCCAATTATCCAAGTTTGATATCTCTTTTGAAAGAAGAGGTCACATGAAAGCACAAGCGTTGACCGACTTCATTACCAAATTAGCTCCCGTTGGACGCTCAGGTAGTGAAGGCAAGGAATGGTTCTTATCCATCAATGGGGCATCCAACCAAAGCAGAAGTGGAGTATGAATCATCCTCGAAGGCCCTGATAGAGTCTTGGTCGAGCAATCGTTGCGGTTTGAGTTTGAGGCCAGCAACAACCAAGCCAAATATGAAGCGCTACTGGCCGGGATGAGATTAACCAAGGAATTAGATGCCTAGATTTTAACAACCAAAAGTGACTCAAAACTGATTATAGGCCAAGTAAATGGAGAATACTAACTCAAAGACCCTCAGCTGATCAAATACTGGGACAGAGCGATGAAGTTGGTAGCCTCGTTCGAAAAGTTCACACTCTTCCATGTTCCCCGTGAGCAAAATGAGAGGGACGACTTATTATCAAAACTGGCTAGCACCCAAAGAGGTGGGAACAACCAATTAGTTATCCATGAAAAAATAGGATGGTTGACAATAGAAGAGCAAGTAGTGTGTTGTATGGAGACAAAGAGGACGTGGATGGACCCGTTTTTGGAATACCTCAAGAAGGACATCGTTCCCAATGACGCAACTCAAGCTAGGAAGCTGATAAGGGAGGCATCCAAATACACTCTTGTGGGTGAACACTTGTACAGGAAAGACTTCTCCTTTCCACTACTCAAATGTTTAGACGGTGACGAGGCTGAGTACGTAATGTGAGAAGTGCATAAAGGTGTGTGTGGGTCACACATTGGGGGTCGAGCCCTAACAAGTAAAGTTACCAAAGCCAACTATTATTAGGCAACATTAAAACGTGATTGCCTAGAGTATGTTAAGAAATGTGGCACGTGTCAAAGGTTTCTAGATATACACAAGGCCCCACCAGAGCAATTACATTTGATCATGTCACCCTGGTCGTTCCATAAATGGGGCATTGATATCTTGGGCCCTTTCCCCATGGCAACAGAGCAGATAAAGTATTTGATAATTATGGTAGACTATTTTACAAAGTGGGTTGAAGTAGAGCTAGTCGCCACCATTTCGACAGAAAGAGTCAAGTGTTTCTATTGGAAGAAGTTGATATGCCAGTTTGGGCTTCCGACCGAGATTGTCTCGGACAACGGTACACAATTCACTTCCTGGTCCATAGTTGACTTCCGCGCGCTGCTAAAAATCTAGCAGTCATTCACTTCAGTGGAGCATCCCCAATTGAATGGGCAGGCAGAGGCAGCAACAAGGTCATCTTGAGGGGGTTGCGAAGACAGTTGGAAGAAGCAAAGGGAAGATGGGTCGAAGAGCTCCCCCAAGTACTCTAGTCATACCACACCACACCACATTCTACTACCAACGAAATGCCTTTCCACCTAACCTTTGGCACTAAAGTAGTGATCCTAGTAGAAATTGGGGAGCCATCCCCATGGACCACCTTGTTTCAGTTGGTTCAGAATGAGGACAAGCTATGGGCAAACCTAGACTTAATACAATGCATTTTCACAACTAAAATTTCATGTAAGTGTAAATGTATCTTCAGAAACGATGAGCTTAATACAATGCATTTTCATAGAATATGAGGTGGACTCCCCAAAAAATCAAAGACCTGAGAGAGATCGGTCTATAGACCCCCCAAGGAAAAAATCAAAGACCTGAGAGAGGCTGGTCCATAGACCCTCTAGGCAGAAAATCAAAGACCTGAGAGCAGCCGGTCTATAAATCCCCGCAGGCAAAAATCAAAGACCTGAGAGTGACCAGTCTATAAATCCCCCAAGCAAAAATCAAAGACTTGAGAGAGGCTGGTCCATAGACCCCTAGACAAAAATCAAATACTTGAGAGTGCTCGGTCTATAGATTCCCCCAGGCAAAAATCAAAGACCTAAGAGAGGTCGGTCCATAGACTTCCCCAGGAAAAAATCAAAGACCTGAGAGCAGTCAATCTATAGATCCCCCAGACAAAAATCAAAGACCTGAGAGAGGCCGATCCTTAGTGCCTCAATATACAAGGAAAAGACAATATTTAGTAACAATGAAGCAGTTAACCATGTTATAATCCATCTTTGAGGTAAATTTTGTTTGATATTGATTAGATTTCTACAAACATGTTACCTATTTTTGTACAAGCATATCACCTAAAAGGCCGACAAGATACTTAAACAGTGAAGGAGTAGGGTTTTCATTAATAATAAAGTCAAAATTACATAGCAAGATTACACAACAAGAGAATTGGGTTGGGTAGCGGCCTCTACTAACCAACCATCAACAACCTCCTTAAAAATCTCAGTCTCAAATACATCTAATTTAGGATATAAAAAAGAAATATGCTCTAAGGCACGTGTAAAACCAGAGAACCCTCATTTTCCTTTATCTCAATCACTTCTCGAGCCCTCTTCCGGGAAGACTCGGCAAGAGGGGAGGAATTGGTCCCAACCACAATATCACCCGCCAGCCCAGGGGTGGTCCTGGCCACAATATCACACCCGCTGATAGAACCACCTCCAAAGAGGGACAGTTGGGGTAATAACGTGGGGGGTCTTCCTCTTCCTCATAGCCTTAAGTTTAGAAGGTGATAGACCTATAACAAATCAAGCAGTAGTTAGTTGATAAGAATATAACTTTGAAAGTAAAAACAATAAAATAAAGGAGTATCACCCTTCTTTAAAAGATCCACGCAAGACAAGGGTGGCAATTCGTGAAGCTCATTGATAAGATCGTCTTCCTAGCTGGACAAACTAGCCCTATCCACCTTGACAACCACGACAGGACTCCTAGTCCATGGAAGAGGAAAATGGGGGTCACCAGCCAAGTCGACCAAGAGATTAGAACCCACTCGGTCAACGAGACTTCGAAAGAAGCGATCTTTGAAAGACTTATAGCTCTCTCGGAAGGGCTGAAGTAGAGAGCGTCCTAGCCGACTACTTAGAGAAGTCCAGCTCACCTTCTCTAACCAACAGACGCCAAAAAACCAGAAGAAAACCCCCAAGGAAGGAGGTTACCCCATGTCTTCACTCAATAGCTTGAAAGCCCAGACGAAACCCTAGCTATTAGGATGGAATTGGGTGGGAGCTATGTTTAGTACATTTAGCACTGATAGCTCGAAATGGGAAAAGGGGAGGCGCAACCCTAGTTGGAGGGGGAGGGTATCATGAAGATAAAAAAAAAGTGTCCTCCCCGGCCTTAGGTCCATCACATACCGACTCATTCGATTGATAAGGTCGAACTTCCAAGGACCAAGGACCCCAGCTACAGATGGCACTGGCCATCCCTTCTACAAAGTCGGTGGAGTTATAAATAAAGAACATCTTAAGAACATTCTCATCCACCCAATCAAAGGAGAAGTCTTCATCAGAAGACGTTCCTCTCGAACCTTCCCCTACGATGGCGGATCTATCTTCTTCTTAGTACCAAACTGAGATAGACTGACACTTATCACTAGGGGATTCAGCGCCCATATGAAGAGGGTTTTATGACCCTAAGGGGTTGGATGTGGCTTCACGGGAGACACTAGATGTAGACGATAGCCCTCCAACAATGGTTTTCCCTGTGAGAAGAACCACATAAGGGTTAGGGAAGAAACCCACAGCATCGTGGCCCCCATGAAAAACCCCCAAACAAAGCCATCCATGAATGCCCAAAAAAGAGAAACAAAAAGAAGGAACGAAGGCGTTGAAGTTAAAGGGTTACCTTTGCTGACCATAGTCGTCGAAGTTGCAGGAAGCTAAAGAGAGTGGAAGCTAAAGAACAAGGAATGAGAAAGAAGAAAACAGAGCGCTGGCAAGAAAATGACAAAAGACTCAACCTGGGTGCCTAATGGAAGAAAATGCAAGGCACGAATCTAACATCTTGTAACGAAGAGTCACCACCTCGAGACTCACATCTGACGATGGAAATTGAAAGCACCAACCACCCTCATTATGGTGCTGACGCGCCTATCTAGACCCAATGGTCAGACACCATGCGACGATATCCCAAACACTACTAGCCAGATGTGATAGACCGGGGGAATATGAAAAGCCCCAGGCATAGTAAGGTCCTTGTCGGCCAGCCCCCTTTGCCTAACTATAAGAAAGGATACAATTACTACCTCAAGCCAAATGAAACTGCTTTCTCTAATGTTCAGCGCTTGAGGGGTTGTGTACTGGTCAACCTCTCATATCTGGAACTTGGCAAGTAGAGGAGTCAGTCGGCTGACCTAGGAAACTGACAAAGGTACACGGGGATAATTAATGCTTGCTTGCGAAGAACGCCACTTAACAAGAGCATGGGATGAAGCGCACTGTTCAAGGTCTGAAAACGAGACCACACCCCTCCCTATTGATAGACACTCCAGAACTAGAAATAGGAGATGGAGAAGGTAGGACTGATAAGTCCCATAAAAGGAAACCCACACGGTAAAGGGAGTGAAGAGTATAAAGAGCAAGACAACGTAGTGAGGAGGCAAGCCAAAAATAACACAGAGAAAGAATCATAGTGAGAACCAAACTTCATCCCGACTTGAACATGAGGTAAATAATTTTGATGGCAATTATTTCGTTCTATTTCACATAAATCCTTTTAAAATTAGAATAAAATTTAAAATAGTATACTATACGTTATAATAAAACCGTAAGATGAAGTATGAATGAGTCTTTAAATTATATTTATTTTTATATATTTACTATATTTTACGAAAACTTTTAATGCAAAAGGTTGAATTGATAAAAAAAAAAAATCCGTAAATCATTATTAAAGGTTTAATAACATTTCACGTCATTTTGCATACTCTGGAAATGGATTGTGGTGCTAGATTGATGGTCCCGAGTTCAGTAAAAGTAGTGATAAGCTATTACACCAACCAATTAAGTTATGACTAAATTTCTTTAGCAAATTCAACGATCTAAATTTTCAAAGCTTGGAGTGGGAGTTCGATCCCCGGAAAAAAAACGAAATGAGATTCGGAGCTAGGACAAAATTAAAATTTTATATCACTAAATGTTTGAAGTGGCTAAAATTATAATTTCACAGAATTATAACTTGCTACAAATTTGTGGGATCTAAAATAAGAGTGGTTTCATGTGCACCAAAATCAGTTTTGGGTGAATTTCATCTAACAATTGGTTTTTTTTTTTATATAGAAAATGAAAATTTTTTATTAGCTGTTAGAAACCAATAAATATATTTTTGATATTTTCTCCACTGACATACTCAACAAATACATTATGACACTTTCTGAACTTAATATTTTTTTTTGACAGTTAAAATTGTCACAAAATGTGTAATTATTGTTTAAAATTATCAATAATTATCTATTAATTATTTTTTAATAAATTTTGTATAATCAATATTATATATTCTTTCTTGAGGTTTATTATATTACTCATCAAACTCCAACATATTTTTAAAAATTTTCTTGTTAAGATATATATGTTGAAGTTAAAAAAATATAATAATTTAAATGAATATATAAGTATATAAGAATTCAACTAAAAATATAATAATTAAATTAAAAAATATAGTATATTAAACTGAAGTATTCAAGAGTTTTACTAAATTCACAAAGTTGAACTAAACAATAATATATGTTAAATTATTTTATTAAATACACAAATTACATAACATATGTCAAAGTTCATAAAAAATATTACTATCTAATGAAAATTCTTTTAGTGGTGTTAGTCCACTCTCTTTTTCATATAAAATAGTATCATGTTAGTATAATTAATAAAATATATAAGATATTAAATTTTATTCAAATATTAATAATATAAATGAATTTATCGTAAATATATGAAGTACTTGTCGCTCCATACAAGAGTAAAGTCCACACATTAAAACATGTTCATCAGTTAGCTAGAAAAGACATATGATATAAGAAATTTATATCTCAACATAAGAAATAGATCAAACAGGGCTAACATTTATTGTCAACAAACAGGACACATTTATTGTAACTAAAAAAAATGAAAAGAAAATATATATCTCAGTATTAACCAGGCCATATATGCTAATTTACTTCCACGATCCAACATTGAAATTGAAAGTTTAAGATATAGAAATGAAAGTATTTAAGCATGTAGAAAATTGAAAGTAGGTTACAATTGTTGTTTTATTATGAATTGTTTTGGTACACCAATGTTTAAATTAAGACATATTTATAAACCATAATGAATAATCCATATCATCTGCCAAAGATAACCTGCAAAGAAAAATAAATTTCGCCAAATAAGAAATAATAAAAAATAATATTAGTTGAAAACTAATTTTCTTATCCAAATTCAGTAACACGTATTTGCATAATTAATTTCATCCAGTGAAACAAGACTTAATAGAAAAATCAAGTCAGCCCATATAATAACCTCATGTATCTCTAGTGATTGTGACAGGACGAATGTACAAAAGATTAGACTATAGTTCAAAATTCATATTCATGAAATTGACGAGTTAATTAAAAGTAAACATGTAAAAGTGCACTGTTTTCAAGTCATAACTAATCATTTTCTTCACCCAAGATTAGACTAAACAATCCTCTCAATCCAAACAGATTGAGGAAGTACCTGAAATACAATCTTTCTACAATTATACCAGAGTAAAAATGAAACAGTTATAGATCCATAAAAATGTAGTCAAACACTAACACATTGAAATAACTCAAGCTAGGGAAAAGTGAGAACTAACAGAAAGAAGATAATAGGGAAGTTAGGATCGGATTGAATTTTGTTTTTGTTCGGTGGTTATGAAAAATGATGTTTTCGCAGTTTTACTCTATTATGTTGAATTGTTGACAAATGACAACAGTTAACAGTTTAACACAAACAAAACTATTAGTACATCCTCGTAATAGGGGCGTACCCTATCAGAATTCATCACTTTTGCGTAATTTGGAAGTGGCATTAACATCTTCAAATTACCAAAACCTAACTTAATAGAATACGAAGGATAAAAAGGCAAAATGCAAAAGGCAAATTACCTTAAGATCATGTAAACTATCCAAGCCTTTTACTACTTGGAAGAACCTAGTGGATTATACAATGAATTAAACATACAACTTGTTTATGGTTCTAGTAAAAGGCAAAAATGAACATAGGGAAAAATTATCTTCTCTCTTCATAATACCATAAATACCACCTACAAAACACCCAACGAAATAGTAAAACAAAGCCTAATAAGTGAAAATGCATAATCAATACATAATTATGATTTATTATCTTTGTTAGGAGGAACAAGACTATGATTAGTAAAAGTTTGCAATTTATAATTTTCAACTCCAAGGTAAAAATAGATGTTACATGACAATTACGGTGTATTTTCAACTCATGTACTTGTCCATTTAATTCAAGCCAGATACAACCTGGTGTTTTCTTTAGTCCTCTATCTAAGAAAACTCCTCACTTTAACAACTTTGTCCCACTTTCTTGCTGCAACATATACATTAGAGAGAAACACAATTTCTAGCATTTTTAGGTTCCATATTTATAACTTCCGAGCAACAAGTTCTACTACACAAGTCTTTTAGTGTATCCTACATGAAAGGGACCAAAAACCTTGACATCTGACTCCAACAGAATAGTTTCTATTATTTTATTGGCTTCACCAATTTGTCCAGCACGTCCAAGCAGATCAACTATACAAGCATGGTGTTCCTAACTAGGTGATGGTGTTGGGATGGTTGATAGTCTCCTATTGAGTAAGAGTGACTCAAAGAAGAAAAAATAAGAATTGAGAAATTTTATATCAAATACATTTTGTTAGTATTTATAGAAACAAAGTGATAATGAGATAGTGTTAAATAGAAAATATTATAGCACTATTAGTAAAAGAGAGGAGGTACAAGGCTTTTAGACTTTGATGTGGCTAGCTCTTAGTTTTTGAAGTGAACCCTACAATGATGCTCAAGACCTATTTATAGTGTGAAGAAGGTGGTGATTTATTTTCACTTATTGTTCTAGAAAACAATAAATAATTCTAAGCTTTTAATTGTTTACAATATTCTAAACATATTTTAAACTTTTCTTTAGATAATTCTAGATATTTTAGTATTGTTGTGAACTTTCTAGAAATATGTAGCAACTTTAACACTTCTCTTTGATGCAAATTTCGATAATTCCAAGCATAGTATGAAATTGCTCAAACTTGACTCTTCCTAAGGCCTTCATAAATATGTCTACAATTTGGTCTTCAGTCGAGTAGAACTCAAGTTGGATTTCTTTTAGTTGCCTCTACTTTTATGATAATGGATTGAGTTCTTTGTTTTGTTTGTTGATGATGGACTAGGTTCTTTGCCATTGTTATGACCGATTTATTGTCATAATAGATTACAGTAGTTCCTTCTTGTTGTTCACCCATCTCTTTTAGTATCTTTTGTAGCCAAATTGCTTGACTTGTAGATTTAGTTGGTGCCACATATTCTGCTTCTACTGTTGATTGTCCAACTGTTGCTTACTTCTTTGATGCCCAAAAGAATATTCCTGATCCTAGTGAGAAGGCATATCCTAACGTACTCTTTATGTTGTCTATAAAACTTGTCCAATGACTTTCAGTGTAGCCAATCAACCTTGAGTTGGTCATGGTTTTGTACCATATACCAAACTCCTTTGTGCCTTGTAGATATCTTAGAATTCTTTTGGCTGCTCCCTGGTGAATTTGGCTTGGCCTCTGCATGAATATGGATAAAAGACTTGTAGTATACATGATATCTGATTGTGTGGCTATAAGATACAGTAGACTCCCAATCAAACTCTTGTATCACGATGAGTCTACTTTTGGTGCTCCATCATCTTTTTGTAGCTTCTCATTTGTCTTGAGTGGAGTAGCAACAAATATGCAATCATACATCTTGAACTTCTTTAGTAGAGTTTCAGCATATTTCTTTTGAGAGATAAATATCCTTCTTTTGTTGTCTTACCTCTATGCCCAGGAAGTAATTCATCAAGCCAAGGTTGATCATCTTGAATGTCTTCATCATGTCTTCTTTGAAATTATTTATCATTTTTATATTGTTTCTTGTATAGATAATATCTTCTACACTTAAGGAGATAAAAAAAGTATCATACTAACCTTGAGTCTTAATGTACAACGTTGGCTCACTCTTACTCCTCCTAAATCCTTGATCAATGAAGTACTACTCAATTTTGTTATATCATTCTTGGGGAGCTTGATTGAGAGACCATAAGAGCTTTTCTTAGTCTCAACATTTTTTCTTCATTGCCTTTGTTGATAAAGCCTTGTGGTTGATCTACATAAATTTCTTCTTCCATAACTCCATTTAGAAAGACAGATTTGACATCTAGTTGGTAGATGCTCCATCCTTTTTGTGTTGCAAGAGCTATTAGAGCTTTAATCGTATCAAGACGAGTAATTGGAGTAAATATCTCATTGTAGTCAATTCTTGGTTGCTACTAGTAGCCTTTGGTGACTAATCTAATCTTGTGCTTTTGTATAGTGCCATCAGAGTTGAGTTTTGTTTTGTAGACCTATTTTACTCTAATGATGTCTTTTCCATGTAGGAAATCAACGAGCTCTCGAGTATTATTCTTTTCAACATTTTAATCTCTTCCTCCATTGCCTTGACCCAAACTTCTTTGTTTGATGCTTCTTCATAGCATTTAGGCTCAAGCATGGCCATATTGCAAGTTTCATATATATCTACCAAAGATCTTAGTTGTCTTGGAGTAGAATCTAGTGAAGATTCTTGTTGTTGTGGAGATGGAGAAAGCAAATTTGGATCTCCTGCTACTTCTTTAGCTTCTTCTTAAGGTTGTTGTAATGGAATGAGAATGTTTTTCACAACTTTTTCTTCTTCCCAATTCCAAGCAACATTTTCATCAACCTCAACATCTCGACTGATGGTGAGCTTCTTTATTTGTAAGTTGTAAAGTCAGTAGCCTTTTGATTGCATACTATACCCTAAGAAAATGTCATGTACTGTCTTATCTTCTAACTTGTGTCTTTTCTGGTTAGGTACATGTATGTAGTAGATAGACCCAAATACTCTTAGGTGCTTAGCTAATGACTTTTGTCTACTCCAAGCTTCAATGAGAGTCTTGTCTTATACTGTCTTGGTTGGACATCTAGTGAGTATGTAGACAATAGTGTAAATTGCTTCAACCCAAAAAAGTATTTGGCAAGCCTTTCTCTTTTAGCATTGATTTGGCCATCTTCATGACTGTGTGATTCTTTCTCTCATAAGCGCCATATTCATGGCAACTTTTGTAGTATACTTGAGGCTTATTAGGAAACTTTTATTTCTTTTCTTCGTTTTAATTTAGGCGATCTCTTGCCTTTTGTTATAGTTGTCATAGATTGTACATATATCTCATTCAAAATGAAGAGCATAGCCTTTCTCCATCATTTGATCAATGCTAAGGAGATTTTCTTTAAGATTGGGAACATGTAAGACATCTTTGATAAGTCTGGTACCTTTTTTTGTTTCCACCATGATGATGCCTTTTCCTTTTGACTCTACCATAATGTTGTTTCTCAATCCAACTTTGACTTTGATAGAGTTATCAATATCCTTGAACATGTTCCTACTTTTGCCATGTGATTATTGCAACCATTATCTTGGGTAGCATAGATGTTGCTTATTGTCATGCTTTTCAACGAAATTAGCTTGATGTTTATTTTTGTTGCGACAATTCTTCCCCACATGTCCAAATTTCTTATAGTTCTGACATTGTGGTTTTCCATGAAGCTAACAATCCTTTTGCAAATGACTTGTCTTCTTACATATGCTACATGGAGGATATTTATCTTGATTGTTCTTAGAGAGACTTTTAGAATTTTCTTTATTTCTAGAATTTTCTCCATGCTCTTTATTTTGACACTGTAATTTGAGCTTTGATTGAAAGAAATTTTCGAAAAAGTCTTCATTATGCCTATTTATTCTTTGCTCGTAAGCTTCAAGAGAACCCATTAATTATGTTACCGACAAGTTTGACAGATCTTTGGTTTACTCAATCGTAGTTACTATTGCATTGTACTTATGAGGAATAGAAATTAAAATTTTCTCAACAACTTTCTAGTCAAGAATATTTTCCTCATATACTTTCATTTGGCTAACTATTTCTTTTAGCTTATAATAGTAGTCTTTTATGGTCCCAAACTCTTTCATTTTTATTAACTCAAACTCACATTGTAGAGTTTAGTGTAATGGCTCAACCTTAGCACTTTCTTGAAACTCTTCCTGTAGAGTACTCATACTTCTTTAGCACTCGTGGCACCTATCATTCCTGGAAAGATTGTGTCAACTATCACCTATTGTAGAACAAATAACACCTTTGAATCCATCTCCTTATTTTCCTTCAACTCTTTCTTCTGAATTGCAGTTAGAGTAGAAATATTTGTTGGAACAATGAATCCTTCTTCTACAATGTCCCATAAATCTTAGGAGCAAAAGAATGTCTTCATTTTATCATAATTTACTCTTGTGAAGACAAGGACGAGAGTGGATGATAGATGAAGGGTGTTAAACAAGATTGAGAAAAGATTATGAGAATAGTATAAGATATAATGAGATTTTCTAAAAGCAGTCGGGTGATACATATATGCCCAATAGATGACCGAACATACTTATGCTACCATTGTTAGTATCTTTAGAAGTAAAGTGATAATAAAATAATATTGAGTAGAAAATATTGTAGCACTATTAATAAAATAGTGGTACAAAACTTTTAGACTTTGATGTGACTAGTTCTTAGTTTTGAAGTGCACCCTACAAGACCTATTTATAGTGTGATGAAGATGGTGATTTATTTTCACTTGATTATTTTAGAAAATAATAAAAAATTCTAAACTTTTAATTGTTTACAATATTTTAAACATATTTTAGACTTTTCTTTAGATATTTCTAGACATTTTAGTATTCGTGTGAACTTTCTAAAAATACGTAGCAAGTTTAACAAATTGTCCCATTTCCAAATCAACTATTGTGAATTTAAAGAGTTCACAATTCCTAGTCTTATGGATTAATTGCCAAGTGGCCCGTGATCAAGGCAAGCTCTATAACAAAATGGGAATCTTTTAACAGAAAGAGAAATTGCAACAATCAAAACTACAGCTAATTGAAATGCAGAGAATCCTACGAATGTGACGCTAGGAGAGTTGGTATGAAGGCCAATCAACGCTATAGACAAGAATATCATCAAAGAGTACTATGAAGGTGCTGCCTGAAACGTAGACGACGCATTTATGAGGCCCAAGGGCATCACTAATAATTCAAAATGCCCATCCACAGTGCAAAATGGAGTCTTAAAAAGGAGAAGGGGCTGATACTGGGGCGAACGATGCCTTCCCTAAGCATGTCTTGAGTCATTTCTGTCATAGCGATATGGTTTAATGTTCACATGGTTAAAGTTGGGTGTGAGGTGTATACGATGATTTTGGGTTCGGTGTGGGGTAAAAAATAGAGACAAATTGAGTTAGACTGATGATAAGGACATGTTTAAGGAGTTATGATCTATAGGTAGGGTAGTTGAAGTGATGGGGCTAGGTGAGTTTTTGAGGATAGAGTAACAGTGTGCACCATCTTAATGGAATCAGTAAACAAATAGAGGCAATATTGAGAAAAAATGCATGGGGAAGGCATGGTGCTAATAAGGGGGATTTATTTTGTGAAAATTGGATTGAAGGGATGGTGTAATATGACAGAAATGCCCCCCCAAGGTTTGTGCCATTGTACCCCTATGACCAAATCTGCAGCATGGATGGAGGGATATAAAAGGAAATGTCAAAGAGGTGATTATCTGATTGGAACATTATTGCAGCAACCAGTGCATTGAATGGACTCTCCATTACCCACAATAACAGAGAATGAAGGGTATGATGGCCACAATAGGAAGGCCCAAGAATTCAGCTACTTTTGGTTGCATGTTGTGGGAGCTTCCGGAATCAATTAAAATTGTAACCGACAATTCAAGAATCATACAAAGAGTACGAGGTGAGGGTAGACCCATGAGTTCAGCATGCAAAAGTTGGAAATGCCCTAAGTTGGGAGGAAAGTCCTAGTGTTGGGGTACGACAAGGGAATAAGAGCCTAAAACCTAAGGTGTCCATGGATTAAATTTTTTAAAATCCAGTCCATATCTAAACCATATATAGTTTTAAAATTAATTTTTGAACATAAATCACTTTTGTTTTGGTAGTTGGAGAGTAATTCTTTTTAAAGCGTAGAGATCAATAAAGTAAATTTTACCCTTTTCAATAAAGTTTACTTCATATACATGGTTAATAATTGAATCTGGTTAATAATTGAATCTTAATTTTATCACATGTATAAGAAATTCAACTATTCATCAACTATACGTATTTTTTTGGTAAATTTAAATTAATTTTAAAAATAAATTATGTGGTCCAAAACTTATTTATGAATGTGAATCGATTTTAAAACAAATCAAAACATTTCACATCCTTTCTCAAAAGATATTCTATCAAAGAATCTAAAATTATATATATATATATATATATATATCAATTTTTAAATCTAAACTAATTAAATAAATATTTTGAATTTTTAAATATTTAATGCATGTTAACCTCAATATAAAGTTTTTCATTTTAAAAAATTGTGAAAAAAATTTGATGGAATACTTGATAAAGGATGTCAAACTATTAATAAAGGATGAGAAAATTTGAAGCAAAAAATTAATTTTAAACCAGAATTCAGTTTTAAGCCTATTTAAGTTAAAATTTATTCTGAAATTAGTTTTAAAATAGATTTTAGATTTAAAATTATTTTAAAATTAATTTTGGATCCAAAATCGATTTTAAAACTCGTTTTAAACAATAAACTGACTTTAAAATCAGTTTTAAAAAATCCAAACCATTTTGTGAAAGGATATGAATTTTAAATCCAAATCATTTAAATGAATATGGATTAGATTTAAAAAAAATAAATTATTGCCGATTTAAATCCAATTCATTCCTTTTATCTCTATATCTAAATTAAATTTTAATATCTTTTTATAAATATCTATTATTAAAATAATTATTTTAATTTTAATTAAATTATTATGATAGGTTTAAAATATAATTTATATAGTTAAAAATATTTAAATCTACATATTTAAAATATTTATTTATTATAAATTTTGAATATAATATAATTTTTATTAAAAATTTAATTATAATATAATTTATATTTTGAATATATTTATTTAATATAAATTTTAATTATACAAAGCAAATATTATTTATGCTATAATAATAATTATTATCATTACGTAACAAAATATAATCTAAGGTGGAACAACAATTAAGTGTTTTATCAGTAGACCATTATCATATACCGTTGATTGATAAATAAATGAATGATTGATACTAATTACTTGGTAACCATGACACCAATCACACAAATATTTATTTAATAAATTATATATTTCCATTTTTTTAATAAATGTCATGACACTGGTTATGCAAATATTTATTTAATAAATTATACATCTCCATTTTCTTAAAGATTTTTTTAAGAACTTTAACAGAAAGGGCATTTTTATCAATATTTGTATTTTATATTATAAATTGTTTTAGGTCTTTTAATATGTTTCAAAATGTTTTAATCTTAAAATTTTAAGAAAATATTAATTATATTTTAATATACTCTCTCATCTCCTCTATAAAAAAAATATTGTATCATTTTTATTTTATATTATAAATGGCTTTATCTCTTTTAATATATTTCAAAAATGTTTTTAATCTTAAAAAATTAAGAAAATATTAATTATATTTCTCATTTCCTCTATAAGAAAGATATTTCATCATTTGTAACAGTACAATTATTTCGCATTTTGAGCGATCTTTCATTTGACAATAAAGGCATCTTTGGACGGTGATATCCAGTATGGACAGTAACTTCATTATTGGATGTGACATTCTTGTATGAATGTTGGATGATACCTTTTGAATATTGATATCTCATATTGGATGGTGAACAGGTCCTTTGGACAGCAAGTCTCATTTTTGGATGGTGAGTCCTTCTTTGGACGATCACCACATCTATGGATTATGAACCCTTGACTGTGTCTTTGGATGTTGAGTCTCTTTATGAATGTTAAACTTGTCTATGAATGTAGAATGACTTTAGGATGGTAATATGAACGCTGAGGATGTCTTTTGGACCATGAGCTTCTTTATGGACGTCGAATGTCCTTTGGACATTGAGTATCACTTTGGATGCTGGAATGTCCTTTGGACAACGAGTTAGTGTATAGATGCTAAGCATGTATTTTGGATAGTGAGCTTGTGTATGGATGTACAATGTCCTTTGGACATGAGTTATGGTTATGGATGTTGAGAATGTCCTTTGGATGTCTAGTTATTGTATAGATGTTGAGCATGTTTTTTGGACGGTGAGCTTTTGTATGGACGCACAATGTCTTTGGATGGTGAGTATTGCTTATGAATGCTGGGAATGTCCTTTAGATGTCGAGTTACTCTATGGACACTAAGCATGCCTTTTAGATGGTGAGCATCTGTATGGATGCATAATGTCCTTTGGATGGTGAGTATTGCTTATGGATGCTCAGAATGTCCTTTAGACATCGAGTTATCCTATGTATGTTAGGAGTGTCATTTGGACGTTAAGTGAGTTTATGGACATTGGAATGTCCTTGTGAAAGTAGTAGATGAACTTTTATTTTAAGATTAGTTTTCCTTAAACGGATGTGTTCCAACATTTAAGTCCAATAACCTGTAGTTTTTCTAAAATGTAGAGAACAATGGTTAATCATGGTATATTATCCATTTCCATAATGTTTGTCATCATCAAAACACTTGGATCATTTTTTATGCATAGACTTATGTTCCAGCACTATGGACGTCTAAACCATATGGAATTTAAACTTCACTCCTTAATGAATATCATACCAACGAGATTCCTAATATGAACAACCTTATCTTAAGAAAGAGGTTTTGTATATATGTCACCTAACTCATTTTCATTACTTATAAAATTTAAGTCTAAAGTCTCTATGTGAAAATAATCTGTAATGAAATGATGCTTAATTTCCATATGTTTACCACTATAATGCAATATGGGATTCAAAAGGATTTGGACTAATATGCGTTTGGACGAACATGTTTACCACTTAACCTTGTATGAACGCGTGTGATGCACTTTGCGTCTATGGATGCTTAGTTTGGACGATGGGTTCAGGTGATGAGAATAGCCTAAAAAGACCCTCAAAAAACCATGCGAAGCCTTTGGACGAGTGGCAGTCCTTAGAAGACCATATGGATAACGTGTTTGGACGTTGAGTCCATTGGACACACTCTATGAACGTTGACAACCTTTAGATAATGAGTGACTCTTTTCAAGCTTTGCATTCCATTGGGTCTAATACCTTTGGATGAACACTCCTCATGCTATTATGGACCTTATACAAAGGTCTTCAGATACAACTGCTAGGAACATTCCGCCTTTGGACGCATGGTTGTTTAAGAGGTTGCCTCTAGAAGGTTCACTTGTGTTTCGTGGCCTAAAGCCCAGTTTAGGATTTGCGTGCCTCTCTCTTGTATAATAGTTAGTACATTTTTAAGCACCTCCCATACTCCAATTGGTACAATTTTATGGACCTCCCGTATTGCAAATGATACAACTTTTTTAATGTAAACATTCTGGATCCGAAAAAAGAGTGGTTAAGTGATCATGTAATTTTCTTTCCTTTCAATATGACTTAGACACAACTCGAGAAATTGTAGTGAGATTTGACCTTCTTCAACTCGTGCAAAGCACATAATTACCATTACTTCAATATTGCCTTTTGAGCAAGTCTTAGTGTTGGGGGCTCCACACTGCACACCCACTTAATCACTTAACCTCACAACCAGTACAAAAATTACACCTCACTAAAATAAAAAAAATTAAAGGCATGTCACATACATATATATTGTACCACTTGCTGTTAGGTAGTTAACAAATTGAGTTGATAATGTAGCAAGAGGTGGAAACTCATTCCACTTTCCCACAACAACATAAAGAATATGAACAGGAACAAGAACTTATTCCACTTTCCTCATTGTTGGCACAATTTATTGAATGTCAGTGCGATTGGGCAAATTATGCATTGAATGTCTATACATGAGTCAGACACATATTATACTAGAAAAGTTGTATTTTTTAATCATTATGCATTTAATGCGTTGACAAGAAAGCCATTTTTAAAAGCACGTGTACACATTCAACACGTTATGCATTTAATACTCACATAGATAATACATACTAAGTAAGAAGTAAAATAGAAATTAAATGAAGGGATATATATGGATTACTTTCACTTGTTATTCGAAACTTGCAAACCAATACTCTCCTCCAATCTACCCTCCAATGGAGTCACCACTCAGTAATGTTCCACGATCTGATGTTGTTTCAAAGGCAAATGCTGACAATAACAAATTCCTTAATGATATGGTGAAGGCATTAAAAGGTCATCAAATAAATCTACGTGAGTTCTATTCATGGATATTTTGTTTATAATCATTTATCCTTAAATCTTGAAATATACACTAACATAAAGCATGGTCCACCCTTTGTATAGGACATATGAAATTAATGTGATCAATATTAATATCAACAAACATGTCAGTGATGAATATCAGAATGAACCAAAGGTAATGTTTTCTAATTGCCTATATATTGCAAGTTTTGTATTGATATAAAAAACGTAATTGATGACGATGGAATTTTACACAGGTCAGTGCAAAGCAGATGAAGATGTTGGAGACCACACTTGAAGCCATTTATTCAGCCACAAAAGTGATTCGAAAGTTGACAAAGGTGACATGAAAGGAAATATATTTAACTTTTTCATTATATATGGTGTGACATACCACTTGGATGATATTGATAAAAAGCAAGACATTAATTTAGTTTGGAAGCTTGCAAAGATTGAGTCTCAAAGTGATATCCAAAAAATTGAAACCATGTCTAATGTTCGGTCAATGACTGGTGTAAAGTATGATTCTCTAATAAGATCAAATAAGCATCCAACCAATGTATCTACCTCAATACTAAAGAGAATATATAATCGATCTTCATCTACGATCATGAACCAATGTCAAAGAAAGGCCATCAATATTTCCCATCTTTGTGATGAAGATGAAAGCAACCTCACCAAATGAAAGGTGGTTAGTAAAAGCATTCTCGAGCAATAATCACTACTAGAAATGTGTTATTTTTCTACGAATTTTTCTACGAATTTTGCTCAAAATTTCGCAGCAAACATGTTTCCTGCGAAATTTTCTACGGTTTTAAATTCGCAGGAAAATCGTTGGTGAATAATTCTTCCTTACAAATTATAAATCGACAAGAAATTTATCTACGGATATGTTTTGCAGGAAAATTCGTAGGAAAATTCGCAAGAAAATTTGCAGAAAAATTCGTAGAAAATTCGTAGGAAAATTTGCAGGAAAATTCGCAGGACAATTCGTAGGAAAATTTCACATGAAACATTTTCTTACGATTTTAAATTCACAAGAAAGTGTTTGGAATCCACAGGAAAATCCACAAGAAAATTCATACGAAAATTCATAGGAAAATTCACAAAAAAATCAATAGGAAATTTCACAAGAAAATACACAGTAAGGAGCATTTTCTGCGAAAATTTCCATAAGAAAATCCGCAAGAAAGGAACATTTCCTACGAATATGTTTGTAGAAAAATTCACAGGTATATTTTTATCATGAGTTTCAGATATATTTCTTGGGAATTTTGTTATTCCTAAATAATTTTCCTGCACATTGTAATTCTGCAGGAACTTTTGCATATTTTTTTAGTTAAAAATATAACAATTTTTTAATAACTATTTTTAATTTAATCAATATTCATATAAATTAAATTTTATATATTTTTAGTATTTAAAAATTTTATCAAATCTATAGAATATTAAAGACAATTGTTGATGTGATGTTGTAATTGAAACCCCAGTATTAATAAATATACATCCACCAATATCGTAAATTTATGTTAATTGTTTTTTTTATTTTGATAATAATTTCTTTAAACGTTATATTAAACATTCGTTAATTATATTTCATGTCTTATTTTAGTTAGTTCTTAATTTTTTTTATTAACTAAAAATTTTGTTAGACCTATTTTAGTAAATAAATTTTTTAAAAGCTTGTAATGTTTTTTAAAATGCTAACTTCTAGTTTTTTATATTATTTTTCTTTTGTCCTAAAATATTTATTAAAGAAAATAAAAGAGTAACTCTTTTAAAGTTATTTTTAGAATAACTATATATATATATATATATAAAAGTAATTATAGGACAATAAATTAAAATTTTCCTTTTTCTTCTAAGATGACACAAATTATATAATATTATTTACACGTTATTTATGGTACAAAAGCATCCAAAATAGTGCATTATCTTCAAGTGTTTCATTTTTAAACTCATAATAAGGGTATCTTCCTTCGCCGTTCAATATAAAATATATCATGGTAATTTATACTACAATAATAGGTAGGACAATTTTTCATTTTTATATTATACAAAGTTTAGATAAAAGAAAAGGAGCTCAAAACATAAAGAGTCAACGGTGATTTATAAATAAATACTATTCACTATCCAAAACTTTATCAATGACAATGTATATACAAATTTTTTTTTCTCCTGTCAATGTATAGAATAAGAACAAAACAATGCACGGTTAAACCCTTGATCACACTAGGCCTATTCGTGATTAACAGATTGTCTATATTTTCTAAAGAAATATCAAATTTCTAATTCACAGGGCACCATCCTTTACTTAGAACAGGTAATCATTACCTAACTCTAGAGAAATATTTATGATTCTAATTCCATGAAAAGTCTTAAAACATAATTGAATTTTACTTTTTGAGCAATAAACAACCAGGAAGAACCCTCACATATTTAACCACACACAAAATATAGACCCGTAAGAGATACTCTATTTTTCCAATAAACCACATCAAAAATATAAAATAAAAATTCAAGCAAGCTCATAAGTACTACAATTTCCAAATTCATTAAAAGAAGTCAAATTTCCAAAGTAGTTGTTAGCTCTATCTAAAGGTTCAGCAATTCAAGCAAAAAACCTCCAAGGCAAAACCATATTCCTAAGAAAGGATCCAAGTGGACCATGTCCTATGAAGTATGTCCTGCATCATAATAAAAGAAAACAAAGAGTCAATTGTTAGTCAAATTCCACTTGTAGATTATAGAGAAATAATAACAACCGTACAAGTAAAATTCACTAAGGCTACATACCTCTTTCAAAAAATAAAGTGAGATATCAAACACCATCCTATCTGATATGATCATTATCTTCATCATAATATTCGTCTTCATTTTCATTACTATGTTAAGGAGATGAAGGTGGATGAGAAGAAGGACCGCTAAGAAATCCCAAATATTGCATTAAAGTATGAATTTTTTTCCTATTCTCAGTTAACTCATGTATTATTTCAAAGTTCTCTTGCTCTTGTCTTTGCATGATTCATTTAATTTTTGAATTTGACTCCTCAAAGCATCAACATCCCCTGAACTAGTAGAAGACTTTGATGGTTAACTTGAAGACAAAATCATTGTTCTTCTTATGTATACAAGTCCAAAGATCCTTCCTTTTTTCTTTCCAACTGCATTTACCCATATATCAAAATCAGAAGGCATGTGATCTATGAGCGATTGACTATTAGCTTCATCTTCTCCCAGTGCAAATGTTGAATGTTGATAAGATAGTTCGAATTTTCTTTTTTCAAACTTCTCCTACATCATACAAATTTCAACCAGGAGAAAAATATTAGAGATACATAATAGAATGAATACCTACGTAATATGCTCAAAGCTATTTGAATTCCATGCATCTAAAAATTGGAAGTTTATCCGTCTAGCATGGAGATCAAGTGACGTAGGTTATTCTAACTTAATATGTAAAGTTTGAATTCTAAGTATATAATTGGTTAATATACTTTGAACAAACAACTTTCAAAAAAAATACATCACAAAAAAAATACTTGTAGTCTATACTAAAAAAGAACATTGAAGGCTTATGATGGTTTTTCAACAATTTTTCTCCCTCTAAAATAATGTTATTTTTAAATTTCTTAACAATTTTTTCCCTTTTAATGTTATGCATACTTTTTTTTGTTATATTTAAACAAAATTAATTATTTAAAAAAAATCAACAAACTTACTCGATCAAAAATTGATTACCTCTAAAATAAAAAATAATAATAACTCTGGTCACCATGGTGATCCCTAAACCATGATGGAAACTATAATAACAATGGAGATCTCCAAACTGGTCACCAAACCCTAAAATGAAACTATTATAATTCTGCAATGACATTGAATAAATTGTCATGAAAAGAAGGTTAAATAAATAAACATGTAATTGCCCTAGGAAAGAATCACATTGGCTATGATTTAAAAATTTAAAATGAGAATAAAAAATTCAATTCTTTATATTCAAATTGATGTATCCTTTAAAAAAGTCTGCATGCATAAACCTAAAGAACAAAAGGAAAATATTCAAAATTAATAACACATGCCAAGCCCATATCAATGCTTAACTACAAAACAATAACATTACCCAAGGCAAAGCAGTGATGAAGAATAATCCAATATGACCAACTTCTTATAAGATGCACAATAATAAATAAGTACATGACACATTATCATTAACAAATCCATTCCATGTTGAGAAACAGAGGCACGCCATTATGCGGAGAAAAAAGAAAAAGAAGGATGAGCACAAAACGGTAAAGGTAAAGATTAGCTAAAGCAGTTTCAGTTGAACAATTCATTGAAACAAAACAAAAAATTGTAAATGTTGGAAGTATGACTAAATAGAGAGCAGTACTTTTCTTCAAGGCAAGAATTGTAATTTTTCATTTTAATATTAGACACATAACCAGGGTTTCAAAAGACAGAACAAAAAGAGGATCTCAAGAACCCAAAACAAAGAATGAGAAGAAAGTGAGGAAAATAGAGTGGTACTTAATCGTCTTGTAGATAAATAAGCTGGATACAACAATTACATTTTTATCACTAAGAGGAGTTAAAAGAATCAAACAATGCAGCTAATTAAAACATATCTAGATTTCAATAATTTATATCTCTATTACTGCATGATTCTTATTATTTTCACACATAACAAACTAACAGCCACATCTTAGGCAACTAAACAGTTCAACATCTGGCATAGCATGAGTCCTGATTACCATTAAATAATATTTCAAGATACTAAAAAATGGTAAAATAATGCAGTAAGCCTCTATTCAAAGAATCAACAAAGCATAAAGCTAAGTAATTGTAATTAGCACAGGAAACTCATAAGCCAATTAAGGTCTACAATACATACCCCAATTACAAAAAGAAGTCACTTCGGTCCCTTTAGACCATTTTGAAGATATGATAAACCTACAACCAAAGATCAATTAACATTAATATTTTCAACAAAGAAGGTATATGGATTTTAATATCAATCCACTAACAACACAAAGAGTTTAAAACTATCAATAAATACTATAGTGCCTAACCAAAAAAAACAAAGGCACTAAAATCTTTAAATAAGTATATTATAAGGACAAAAACATATGTAAGAAAAAAACTAACAAATTTTTGTTAATCTTAATTTCGTTAGATCGTTAATATTACTATTGTGATGAAAAACTTGAAGCAAAGCCAATTAGGAAGAGAGCAACATACGACAACAATGGCGTCATGCAAGATGGGAGTGATGGTCCACTTGCCTCTTTCCTGATTACAAAACAAAGAAAATTCGGTGAGTCAATTCATCGAACACCTTGTTTGCAGTAATACACAAACACGTTGTGAGAGAGAGAGAAAAAAACTCACTAAATTAGGGTTGAGGAGAGAGAAACAACGAGAACATCAAGTGGAACCGAGACCAAGGTTGAGGGTGGGATCGTGGTGGAGATTTTCGCTCCTTAGTTTCCCTTCATACCCATTCATCAACTTCGATCGATGTGTTGTTGGATGCTAGAACATTCCTCAACTTCGATCACTAATAGGAAATGAACAAGGAAATGTGTGATTCAAAGAGAGAAGAGACCAAAATTGGAAAAAAAATATCATTTAATTCGCCAATCCTAAAAAAAGAAATAAGCAAAGTTCTGTCGTTAAGTGATAAATGGAAAATTCGTATGAAATATTTTTTTGCAAATATGTATTTTCAAATAAATTTGTAAGAAACAAAAAAAAATCTATGAAATTTTCTACTATTTTTTATCCACAAAAAAAATTTCCTACAATTGTTGAAATGGTAGCAAAATTTGCAAGAAGTTCTTACGAATATATTTTGGTAGCAAAATTCGTAGGAATTTCTTACAAATTATATTCCACAACAAAATCCACATAAATTTTCTACAAATTATTTTTTGCAAGTAAATAGTATATTTCTAGTATAATTAATTTTATTATATAATGATTTTATAATATATTCAATTTAATGAATTTATTTTTTATAATATATTTTATTTTATTCAATTATAATAGTTATTAATTTAATGAAAAAATGTCCTGTGAATTTTCCTGCGAAAAAAATTCGTAGGTATTATTTTCTATGGATTTTAAATTTGAATGAAATATTTCCTGCAATTATTTATTTTCAAATAAATTCATAGGAAACAAAAAAAATCGACAAAATTTTCTACCATTTTTTATCCACAAAAAAATTCCTATGATTGTTGAAATGGTAGCAAAATTTGCAAGAAGTTTCTACAGATATATTTTGGTAACAAAATCCATAGGAATTTCTAACAAATTATATTCTACAGAAAAATTCACACAAAGTTCTTCCAAATTATTTTTCGTAGATAAATTCGCAGTTAATTATATAATACATGTTTATTTTGTAGGGAAATGTAAGTGAAAGGTTATCCCGTTTACCTACCACATCAAACGTATATAGGAACTTGACATATAAAGAATCTACAACACAAAGGCCTAGGAAGGCACACAAAGTTTTTGCATAATCAACACGAATTGCAAAGAAGGGAGTCAAATCAACATACAAGCAAAATAGTAGGGTACTTCATTAAGTGAAGAAAAAATGATGATTCTGTTGTTATATAGTGCATTTTACCATGTGTATTTGAACAATGTTTGATACATGACTAACTCTACCATTCATTCAGAATATAAAGTCAATATTCAAACCCACACAAGATATGGGACTAACAAAGGAATAATTGAAGTTCTGTGCCTATATTTTTTACCTAGATTATAACACAACATACGGCATTCATTATTCATTTATTTGAAATTAACCAACCATTTTCTATGCATATTCACTTCACATTTAATGTTCATAGTATTTTGGTTTAGTTTATGTGCATGATCAACATAATAGAATTAACAATTTTTTACGTAATACACTAGTGAGGTTCTATGCAAGATGGACTATATGGAGGGAATAAGATAAGACTTTCATAATTTGAGTCCAAGAAATAAAATCAAACGCGAGGTATTGAATACATTCATTGACATCATTAAATTATATATTTAATAGTATGTCAAATTATAATATCTTCATTATATATTTAATAGTATGTCAAATTATAATATCTTCATGACATTGTTTTGTATGATTGAATTGGTAAATGGATGGGAATGAAGGTCATTTGGATGCAACATAAAGTGACTGAGCAAACCATTTGGTCCCTTCCTCCAGCATTTGCGGTATATCACTATGGCAATTTATATATGGAAATGTAAGCATACATATTTGTGTAAGTATATGTACCTTTTTCTATGTCATTTTTAACAATGAAATGTGATTAAAGGAAGTACACTTGAAGAATTATTGGAAATTATGCAAACTCTTGGATGAAACCTTATAATCAACTGAAATGTGTAAGTACTTATCCAATACATTATGATATTCCATTTAGAATTGGATCTTCGTTAGCCACATAGTTATCGTCATTTTTTTCTTTCTTTCATATAGGTATATGTTCCAATTGAAGAGTATAATGTTCATTGGTTTTTAATAGTTGTTTGGAAGATCAAATCATATCTAATTTGGATTCACACTTGATAGATGAAGTAGTTGGCAATAGACGTGACAATATGATGACCATTGTAGGTTAAACACTATAAATAAATTACAATTTATACAACATACTTGTTGACTATCAATTTGCAACATATTTATTTCTTCTTCGAGTACAATGTTATCACTAAAATGATGAGATCAAGTTATTATCCTCCTAACTATCATAAGGAATTGGTGATTGGAGAAAGGTCGGACATAATGCAAGTAAGGGATATTCCAAATTGTGGTCATAGGTAGGCTAAAACCATTTTACTCATTTGCTTACATACAATGTTTCCGTAATTATTTAAATTTAATATAATTAATCATTTTTCATGTGTCCTTATTATATGACCAATTACAACACTGTTATTTGGGCATTATAATGAATGGATATGGAATATGCATTTCAACCGAATATAATCAAAGTGGTTAGTATTTTTATTTATTAAATTTTTGTAAATTGTTACTTGGAATGCTAACTAACTTAGCCTTTTTTATATATTAGACTCTTGATGAACCATTTGTGTGGATGAAAGTTCAATTGATGACAATGAATATAAGTAGATCATGAAGTGTAAAGCTGCTTAATTTTGTAAAACATTGGGATTATGCATAGTCCAAATAAGTGTTACAAAGTCATTCACGCACATGTACTTGCTTCAATTCACCAGGCTTCATTTTTGGGAAGGTTATCATTATACAAAGCATGTCTATCACATTTTTTGGGCGATGTTTACTATGTCTGTACATTATTTCGAAAATGTTTACTATTGTAAAACAACTTTGGACAATGTTTACTATTTATGTACATTTTTTTGGGAAACTGAATAAAAACATGCCGATTGCAACCAAACAAGAAATGCATCTAAAGTGGTTATTAATCACTTTGTTTGAAAATCTTTTTAAGGGGATTTTTATTCGAAAGAATTTTATGATAATCAAATAATGACTAGATCTAAAACTGGTAATCACAAACGTGGTTAACAAATGAAAGCTACAAATTGCATATTTGAAGGGCGTCCAAAGGCGGCGTCCAAAGGCGGCGTCCAAAAGGGAGGATAGGTTAGAAAGTAAATTAATGGAAAGGAAAAGGATCACCTAGGTGGACATCTAATGGGCTTTCAACATCCAAAGCACCTTCATCGTCCAAAGAGTATGAACATGTTCGAAAGTAAATTAATGAAAAGGAAAAGGAACTGTCTAGATAGGTGTCGAAAGGACCTCAACGTCCAAAGAGTATGGATAGGTCAAAAAGTAAATTAATGGAAAGGAAATAGACTGTCAAGATGGGAATCCAAAGGACCTTAGCGTCCAAAGAGATGGTAGGTTAGAAAGTAAATAAATGGAAAGGAAAGAGACTACATAGATAGGCGTCCAAAGGACCTCAACGTTCACCAAGTATGGGTAGGTCAAAAAGTAAATTAATGAAAAAAAAAAGTATTGTCCAGATGGGCATCCAAAGGACCTCAACGTCCAAAGAGTATAAACAGGTCAGAAAGTAAATTAAAGGAAATGAAAGGGACTATCCAAATGGGAGTCTAAAGGACCTTAGCGTCCAAAGAGGATGAATAGGTCGAAAAGTAAATTAATGCAAAGGAAAGGGACTGCCTAGATGGGCATCAAAAGGACCTCAACATCAAAAGAAAGGGTATGTTAGAAAGTAAATAAATGGGAAGGAAAGGGATTGTCTAAATAGGCATCCAAAGAACCTCAACGTCTGAAAAGTATGGACAGGTCAAAAAAATAAATTAGTGGAAAGGAAAGGAGTGCCCACATGTTGGGTTATTTTCAGGCTCTCAACTATATGGACAAAAGTCCAATACTCTCAAGCCCGCTAGGTCTCTCTTTATAAGAGGAGAAGGGTTCAGATTTGGAGTTGACATCCTGCTTATTTTTTTAATTCCTACAAAATAATTGCAAACCAAATTAGAGGAATGTATGCAAACCAAAATTTCAAGATCTTAAACAAAAATACTTCACACTTACTTTCTAGTAATGTTCAAATGGAAGTCCCAAACCAAATAGTTTGCCTTAATGTGGAAGATGAACAAATCTATAAGATGTAGCAAACAACAATATTCCTTCCCAAATTTCAATCGCAAGACGCACAAATCTGGAAAACAGGGCTTATAGCAGTAGTCCTTCCCAAATTTCAATATCAACATGCAAATTTTTAGATGCAAAACAGACATCTACAATTCATTCCCGAATTTCATACCTATCTAGTAAATCTAACTTACTTTGCAATTTGCAATAGTGTTCAAATTGAAGTCACAAATCAAATAGATTGTACCAAACTGGAAGACGCATGAATTTGAAAGATGTAGTTTACACCAATAATTGTTCTCAAGTTTCAATCGCAACACAATTGTCTCGGATAAAGAACAAATAGCTCTACCTCCTTCCCAAATTTCAAAACTATTTAGTAAAACTATTCCATTCTGAACCGAACCCTACATCAAAGTCACAATTAAATATTATGGGTGTGTGATAACATGGATTTTGTAATTTTATAAAATTTAATTTACGTGAATTTAGTGTAACCTGTTCCTCCTTACCCCCAACAGGTAACTTTTACTCATCCACCGTGGACCATATGTCTACATAGGTCAACCTAGCATCCACCACTCAATAGATAAGGGTGATGTTCTGAAACTCACGCCGCAGCAGAGCAACAGTACTGGTACGTGAAATTGGATTTGGATTTTTAATTGTTAAAATCCATACATAAAAGGAATGAAATCCGGTACAGTTTTTGGATGAGAAATGAATCCATTTAATCAGATTTTAAGTGGATTGAACTGGTCTAGTTATGTACTGGTATGTCTTAATTGGATTTTTTGCTTCCCTTTTTTAAAACCCTAGACCTAGTTTCCTGTAAAGGTGGGTGAGATCAAAATACTGCTCAGCCTAAAAGGTCCAGTATCCATTCTAAGGAGTTGGAGACATAAAAAGGGAAGAGGCTGATTTTGGCGGCTGGGTTGGGAGCAATGACGTTACCGGAGGCTATATGGGACAAAAAAGTTTGGTCACGAAAGATGTCAAGTCTAAGCAGCCATGGTGGAATATTGCTGCTCGAGGTGCAGTTTGCATGTCCATTTGAGTAAGGAACTTTGGGATTTTCAATTTTTTTCAAGTTTGGGAGACATGGTCGCAAATGAAAGCACCAATGATAGTGTTGGGACGGTTGATAGTCTCCTTTCGAGTAAGAGTGATTCCAAGAAGAAAAGAACAAGAATTTAGAAATTTTTAATCAAATACGTTATGCCATTTCCATTCAATTATTGTGAATTTAAAGAGTTCCCACTTCCTAGACTTACGGATCAATTGCCAAGTGACCCTTGATCAAGGCAAGCTGAATAACAAAATGGGGATCTTTTAACAGAAAGAGAAATTAAAACAATCAAAATTATAGTTAATTGAAATGTAGAGAATCCTAAGAATGTCACGTTGGCAGAGTTGGTAGGCGGTTAATGGTATTCCTCCATCAATATTGGAGCCTTCCTCCTTGAAAATCTCCTTTATTAACAAGACCTGAGTTAACACAAGCTGTGAGCATCCCCAAAAATTCATTTGGTTGTACAAATGAAAACATCTAAACCACTCTCCATGTTTAGAATATGCACTTATCATAGAGTTCCATGCAATTATATCTTTATGGACATTTTTCTTTTCATCAAAAGGCTTTCTAGCCATTTCAGTGCAACCACAATTTGCATAGCTACTAAGAAACGATGTCTTAAGGGATTAGAGTGAATCAAGGCTGGTTTTCAATGAATAACTGTGTAAATAACTTACATTATTCAATGCTCCTATATTTGTAAACTAAAATTATGCAGTGCCCCTATATTTGCAAAGGCTGGCAAGATGTTAATGACTGTTAAGCAATCATATGCACATTTACAAACCTAATGTCTAACCCGCGCGTAAGCCAAGCCCAAGCTTTGAAGCCAAACCATTGCATTTCATTCATTTTTTAGTTTTTCAAAATATGCGTGTTGCTATACTACAGTACACTCTTCTAAGAGTTATCAGTTTCATCTCTAGTGGAAATCAAAAGGAAAAAGGTTGCTGCGAAGTATCACTTGTTGGATACTCCAAATGCCACTAATTATGGACAAAACATAACTAATCAAAGTTAGGCACATAAGATTAAAACTTTATTATGGATGGAAAATACAATAGAGTCCTTGATTCTTCTAAACTACTAGCTTCTGTTAGAAATAATAATTAGAAAATAAGGAGTGGAAGATGAAGAGTTATCAGTTACTCTGGATCAAGGAGCAGTTACTCTGGATTAAGAAACAATTACTCTAGCAATTATTTGCATTAAGAGGTATTATTATTTTGTAACCACTATTTATGAGTATTTAGTGTGTTAATTAAAAGACATTGTAATGTTATGAATTGCTCTATTATTAATAGGGTATCAACGTATGTAACTAATGAGCCAAGAAATAAAATATTTTTCTCCTCTAGTTTATCTAACAAAGTGGTATCAAAGCTTAGGTTTTGGTGAATTGAGAGAAACAGTTAGTGAGTTGGGAGATGACAAATAATAACTTGAACTTTCAATTCCCTCATCTTACCAATGGGAATTATGACAATTGGTGTCGTCACATGAAAGTCTTGCTAGGTTCCCAAGTGCTTGGGAGGTTGTGGAGAAAGGTTATACTCTTCCTGAAGATGTGACTATTTTGTCACAACATGAGAAGGAGATTTTAGTAAAGATGAAAAAGAAGGATCAACAAGCACTTTCCTTCATCTATCAAAGTTTAGATAAAGTTATGTTTGAGATGGTGTCTAATATATCCACCTCTAAAGAAGCTTGGAAGATTTTGAAAATCTCTCTTGAAGGTGTTGACAAGATGAAGAAGGTGCGCCTACAAACTCTATAAAGAGAGTTTGAATCCTTACGTATGAAGGAGTCTGAATCAATTTTAGATTTTGCCAATAGGGTGATGACAGTAGTGAACCAAATGAAGCGTTACGCAGAGAATATGGAAGATATTCGTGTGGTAGAAAAAATTCTTCGTTCTTTAACCATAAAAATTGATTTTGTGGTTTGTGCAATTGAAGAGTCAAAGGATTTAGAATTGATGATAGTGGACCAATTGATAGGTTCACTTCAAGCATATGAAGAAAGGTTCAAGAGAAGACATGAGGAGCCTTTAGCACAATTCCTAAATGTCAAAGCTTCTTTGAAAGAAAATGAAGGAGAAAAATATCAGAGAGGATGTGGATGTGGACGTAGCCAAGGAAGAGGAGAAAGAGGTAGAAGAGGAGATCATGACAACTTTTATAATACTGAAAGGAGTGATCAACCCACCAAAGGTTGTGGAAGAGGAAGAGGTAGAGGCAATTTTGGTAGAACAAATGAAAGGAGGTATGATAAATCTAATGTTGAATGTTATAATTGCCATAAATATGGTCATTTTTCTTGGGAGTGTAGAACCAATGTTGAAGAAAAAGTATATCTTGTTGGAAACAAAGAAGAAGGTGAAGAGTCAACATTATTGCTAGCACTTAATGAAGATAGTGATGATAAGAGTCTATGGTATCTTGACAATGGATCAAGTAATCACATGTGTGGTTACAAGGAGAAATTTGTGGAGCTTGAAGAGAAGGTGAGGGAAATGTTTCCTTTGGTGATTCTTCCAAGGTGCAAATCCAAGGGAAAGATATTAATTTAATTTCTTTAAAAGATGGCTCTCACAAATTTATCAATGATGTATATTATGTTCCTAAATTAAAAAGTAGTATTTTAAGTTTAGGACAACTTGTTGAGAAGGGATATGAAATCCTTATGAAAGAAAATTGTTTGTGGCTTAGAGATCAAAATTCTAATTTGGTTGCTAAGGTGTTTATGTCAAGAAATAGAATGTTCATGTTGAGCATTAAGACCAATGAAACAAAATGCTTAAAGGTTAGCATAAAAGATAAAACGTGGTGTTGGCATATGAGGTTTGAGCACTTGAACTTTGAAGTACTTAAGACCTTAGGAGATGAGAAGATGGTGAAGGAGATGCCTCACATCAATCATCCCAATCAATTGTGTGAAGCATGTCTCCTTGGCAAGCATGTAAGAAGAAGCTTTCCTAAAGAAGTTGAATCAAGAGCAAATGAGCCTCTCCAACTTGTACACACTGATGTGTGTGGTCCAATTGATCCTCCTTCATTTGGTAAAAATAAATATTTCTTGTTTTTTATTGATGATTTTAGTAGGAAGACTTGGGTGTATTTCTTGAAGCATAAATCTGAGGCATTTGTAATTTTTAAAAATTTTAAAGCTCTTGTAGAAAAAGAGAGTGATTATGTAATTAAGGCTTTAAGATCCAATAGAGGTAGTGAATTCATATCAAAAGAATTCAATGAATTTTGTGAAAAGAATGAGATTCATCGTCCTCTAATGGTTCCTAGAACCCCACAACAAAATGGGGTAGTGGAGAGAAAAAATAGAACTATTCTTAACATGGCTAGATGTATGTTGAAAGCCAAATCTATGCCCAAGGAATTTTAGGCTGAAGTTGTTTCATGTGCAGTTTATTTTTCCAATCGCTCTCCTACAAGGAATGTCAAAGGTCAAACACCTCAAGAAGTATGGAGTAGAGTGAAGCCAAAAGTTGACCATTTTAAAGTCTTTGGGAGCATTGCATATGCTTATGTGCCCAACCAAGGAAGATCCAAGCTTGATGATAGAAGTGTGAAGCATGTGTTCATTGGTTATGATGCAAATTCAAAAGGCTACAAGTTGTATAATCCAAACAATGGGAAGATGATTGTAAGTAGAGACGTAGAATTTGATGAAGAAGAGGCATGGAATTAGGAAAAAGAAAAAGCCACTTATGATTTCCTTCCATATTTTGAAGAAGGTGATCAAAAAGTTGTAGTACCAAATGAGTTTTCTACTCCACCTTCATCACCAACTCCTTCAATACATGAAGCCTCATCTTCTGAAGAGAGTCTAAGTGAAAAGACACAAAAAATGAGAAGCATTCAAGAAATATATGATGAAACTGAAATTGTAAATGATTTATTTTGTCTTTTTGTTAACAATGAACCTCTAACTTTTGATGAAGCTATGGAAGACAAAAGGTGGAGACAAGCCATGGAGGAAGAAATCAAAGCTGTAAAGAAGAATGACACTTGGGAGTTATCAAATCTTCCTAAGGGTCATGTAACAATTGGAGTCAAATGGGTGTTTAAGATCAAGACGAATGCAAAGGGAGAGGTGGAAAGATACAAAGCAAGGCTTGTTGCTAAAGGATACAAGCAACAACATGGAGTTGATTATGATGAAGTGTTTGCACCAGTTGCTCGTATGGAGACAATTCGTCTTCTTATTTCAGTAGTAGCTCAAATGGGTTGGAGATTCTTCCAACTTGATGTCAAATCAACTTTCCTAAATGGCTATCTTGATGAAAATGTCTATATTGAACAACCAATGGGCTTTGCCATCAAAGGACAAGAGGAGAAAGTCTTGAAATTGAAGAAGGTATTGTATGGCCTAAAGCAAGCACCAAGGGCATGGAATAGTCGCATTGACAAGTACTTTCAAGACAATGGGTTTGTTCATTGCCAACATGAGTATGCTTTTTATGTTAAAAATTTTGATAATTGTGATATTCTTCTAGTTTATCTTTATACGAATGATCTTATTTTTATTGGAAATAACCCAAATTTATTTGAAGACTTCAAGAAGGTTATGTCTTGTGAATTTGAGATGACAGATATAGGGCTCATGTCCTACTACTTGGGATTAGAAATGAAGCAAATGAATAATGACATTTTTGTTTCTCAAGAAAGCTATGTAAAGAAGGTGTTGGAGAAATTTAAAATGTTTGATTGCAATCTTGTGAACACACCCATGGAAGGTTCGTTGAAATTGTCAAGGTTTGATAGTGGAGAGAAGGAAGATCATACTTTGTTCAAAAGTCTTGGAGGAAGCTTAAGGTATTTAACAAGTACAAGGCCAAATATTATGTATGCCGTTGGTGTAGTTTGCCGCTTTATGGAGGCTCCTGCCTCTACTCATATGAAGGTAGCAAAAAGAATTCTTCGTTACCTTAAAGGTACACTTGATTTTGGCTTATTTTACTTTTCTTCTAATGAGTTCAAAATTATGGAATTTTGTGATAGTGATTTTGCAAGAGATGTTGATGATAGAAAAAATACTACTGGTTTTGTGTTTTTATGGGTGGTTGTGCTTTTACTTGGAACTCTAAAAACCAAGTCATTGTCACACTTTCTACTTATGAAGCTGAGTATGTGGCTGCAACTTCTTGCACGTGTCAAGCTATTTGGCTAAGAAGATTCTTAAAGGAGTTTAATATGAACCAAGAGGAGAGTACAAAAATTCATATTGATAATAAATCTACACAAATTCTTGCTAAGCCCCTCAAGTTTGAAGATTTTAGAAGATTGAGAACAAGACTTGGTGTACAAAATTTTCTAATTACGAAGAAATATTAGAAATAATAATTAGAAAATAAAGAGTTGTAAGATGAAGAGTTGGCAGTTACTCTAGATTAAGGAGCAGTTCATCTGCATTAAGAGACAATTACTCTACATTAACGAGCAATTATTTTGCATTACGAGACATTATTATTTTGTAACCACTATTTATAAATATTTAGTGAATTAATTAAAAGACGTAATAATGTTATGAATTGTTCTATTATTAATAGGATATCAACCTATGTAACTAATAAGTTATGAAATAAAATATTTTTATTTTCTAGTTTATCTAACCGCTTCAACAAGACATTGTACAACATGGAATAATGGAATATGATTCTAATGAAATAATAGTCCAATGCTATACAACATTAGCGCTACACATTACTTAATACGTACGTAACACCAGGTACTACTATACCAGGATTCTGGAAAACTTGTTGATGGTGAAAATCACAAATTATTTGTTGTTGAAAATGATTCCTATTGACTGGTCACCGGAGCTTCAGGTTTCTGAGCCTGCAAGAGATAGATATAAGAATTGTCCCCAAAAGTTGAGGAAGGCAAAAGAATGTTGCTCATATTAGTTGAAATAGAATTTTTAATACACTTTCTTTGCGTTGAAAATTTAACATTTAAAAGTGATTTGATAACGATTTAACAAACTCAACTATACTAAATTATAAAAATATAAGTTTAAGTTTAACTTAATTCTATAAAATCAACTTGGTAAAAGTTAGAATTGGTACCACCTGTATATCTTATTTTTACTATATCACTGTTCAATGTGAAGTTTTCCATGTGATTATCTAATGCCACAAATGGAGAAGGTGAAGATATATATTCATTGATAAACGTGTTCAAATAGGCTCTACCTTTTCTCCTCTTCATCAGACACTACAGTTTTCTTGTAATTTGGGAATGGCACTTGGCCTGATTCAATGTGGCTTATGTCTCTGAGGAGGAGCACATAGTGTCTCTTCACTTCTTCGGGAGTTTTCCCAGCAACAGCACTGGCAACATTGTTCCAACGGTCAGGGGTGTCCTTGTCATAAACAGCTAGAGCCCTTTCAAAGGCCTTGTTGTCCTTAGCACTCCATGATCCTGTAGCTGACATTGAGCTTGATGCCATTCCTAATAGTTAAGGTAACTAGATAGATTATGGCCTAAGCTTTCAAATGTAGTGGAAATGAAGTGAACCAGCTAGTGGTAGTGCTCAAGATCAGCAAAGGGTATTAATTAAGAAAGGTTGAAGAAAGGTGCAGAGAGGAAGCACAATGCATGCTCATTTTATAATTAACCAGGTATTTTTGTGTAAGGTGCAACTTGGCTTGGCTTGCAAATCTTGCTAAAATGAAGTAGAATTTTAATAATTTGTCTCCTCAGGAACCACAGCATAAAGCAGGACCAAGAAGTTGAACAGCAACATGGCAGAATCAGCATCTTCAAACGTTACAAAAATAAGTAAATGAACAAGTATATAGGACTAAACAATGAACAAGTATACACGTTGATATGTTATTAAAGAGATGAACATTATATTGAAATTAACATTAATTAAGTTTAGCTCCTTATCAACTAGGTTTGATACCTAACTTTATTTTATTCTCTTGCTTGCAGGATCTTCAGTGGGTTCAAGCTCAACCCCGTGAATATCAAACCTTTCATATATTATATGCAACTCACAGCTACAATCTTGTTCAAAACAACGTTCGTTTGGTGTTTGCAGGTGATCTTGTACTCCTGAACAAACCTTCCAACACTCTCTGGCTGGCTAATTTTGTTCGTACAAAGATTATTTTCTCTAACTTTGTTTACATATACATATAATACGTCAAGGAAAGGTACAAAATTTCTGGATTAATATTATTTATATGTACAATTTTTCAATAGATTAGATGGTAAAAAAAAAGAAAGATATGTTGAGTTATTTTTGGGCTCCCAACTATATGAAAGGCTAATCTTTCAAGTTTCGCTTGCGCCTCTTTTTATAAGAGGGAGAAAGGGTCAGATTGAGCAAACACACAGAGAGGAAAGAGAAAAAGAAGGTATTATGTTTTCATTTCAACACAAAATAATCACGTTAAAATTGTAACATCTACTTCATTAGTCGGTGGATCAGGTTAGAAATTTGACAGCAGGTTCAACACACGTAGTTCTACATCTTGACCGTTTGGATTTTGATTTGGAGGTCTGTGGTGTGAGAAATCGTGTTCGCACAGTAACTCAATTTTGTGGGTTCTTTACTTTCTTGTTCCTTCATCTTGTTAACCCCGTGTCAAGTTTTGCAACTTGCTTTGTGTTGGTTAGTTGTATGACAAAATATTGTTCTTGACCTGAACACTCTTGTATCCTTATTTGATTATAGTGAATTGATTTCTTTTGGTCTGACGACCCGTGATTATATTGCTTTTTCCCTATCAGAGTGGTATCAGAGCTTTCTGGTTTGAAGGATGTTCTACTTGTCAGAATAATGGAGGGTAATACAAATAAAATGGTAAGTCTGAATGGTACTAATTATCACTTGTGGAAAGGAAGATGAAAGATTTATTATTTGTGAACAAATGCATCTTCCCTTTTTTTGCTGCTCAAAAGCTAGAATCTATGTCCGATGAAGAATGGGACTTTGAGCATCGTGTAGGTACGTGGTTTTATCCGACTTTTTGTGGATGATAATGTTTATAATCACATTCAAGTGAGATACATGTCGAGGACTTAATGGGAGAAGATTGAATCTCTATATGCCTCAAAGTGTGGGAACAACAAATTATTTTGTTGAACTCTATTGTGAGTTTGAAGTTCAAGGAAGACACTTCGGTGTTTAGATCACTTGAATGAATTTCAAGGATTATTGATCGGATGTCGAAATGGACATCAAGTTTGAAAGATGAGATTTTGTGATTACTACTCTTGAATTCTCTACCTAAGTCTTGGGAGACTTTTAAGGTCTATATCACAAATTCAGCTCCTAATAGTGTTGTCTCTTTGCAAATGGTAAAGGGTAGGCGTCCTCAACGAGGAGATGAGAAGGAAGGCACAAGGTTCATCATCTCAATTTGAGGCACTTGTCACTGAAAATAGGGGAGAAGTCAAAAAAGGAAAGAGAAAAGAGTAGAAGTAAATCAAAGTGGGATACAAGAATGTGAAGTGTCACTACTATCACAAAATAGGACATATCTGAAGCAATGTTTCTTGTGGAAAAAAGGAGAACAAAGGCAAAAAAGGGTAAGTCAAAAGAGAAGGATGATGATGATGATGATGATCTTTGTCACTACTGCTACAGTGTGATGATCTTGTCATTCTTCGAGACTTTGAGTCGATTAATTTTATATCTGATGAGAGCATGTGGATTATTGATAGTGATGTTACATCTGCATGTTACACCAAGGAAGAGTTCTTTACATCTTACACTTAGAAGTGTTGAAGATGGGTAATGATGGTGTGACCAAGGTGATCGATGTTGGTGATGTTTGCTTGCAAACCAATACAAGAATGCAATTATGGCTTAGAGGAGTCAAACATTTTCGCTTTAACTTGATATCTATGCATATGCTTGATGATGGTGGTTATGATAATCACTTTGGTCACGGAAAATGGAAACTTACCAAAGGTAACTTGGTTGTGGCCAGAGGGGAGAAAATTTCTAGATTGTATTGGACAAAAACTTTGGTTGCTAAAGACAATGTGAATGCCATGGATATGGAGGCATCTTTGTGGCACCGAAGGCTTAATCATATCAGTGAAAAAGGATTGAATTGTTTAGCCAAAAAGGATTGAATTGTTTAGCCAAAAAAGACATGCTTCTAGGATTGAAGAATGCAGAGTTGGAGAAGTGTTCTCATTGCATGGCTGGTAAGAAAACTAGAGTATCCTTTAGAAGCATCATCCCTTTAAGGAAGTCGAGTTGCTAGAATTGGTGCATTCGATGTTTGTGGCCCATTGAAGGTAAAGTCATTTAGTGGTGCACTTTATTTTGTTACCTTTATTAATGATTGTTCTAAGAAGCTTTGAGTCTATGTTTTGAAGACAAAGAACCAAGTGTTGGAGAAGTTCAAACAATTCCGGGCTTTAGTTGAGAGACAATTAGGCAAGAAAGTGAAATGTATTCGTTCGACAATGGTGGTGAATATTGTGGACCATTTGATGTATATTGGAGGCAGCAGGGTATCAGGACATGAAAAGACTTCTCCTAAAAACTCCTCAGTTGAATGGCTTAGCAGAGAGGATGAACAACATATTGATTGAGAGAGTTAGGTGTATGCTTTACGAGCAAGGTTACCTAAGCATTTTTGGGGTAAAGGCACTTTACACAACGATTGCATGTTATAAATCTCAGTCCTGCAGTTGCTTCTAATATTGAGGTGCCAGACAAGATTTGGTTTGGCCAAGATGTCAAGTATGATCATTTGTGAGTCTTGGTTGTAAGGTCTTTGTGCATGTTCCAAAGGATGAAAGATCCAAGTTGGATATGAAGACTAGGCAGTATATCTTCATTGGGTATGGTCTTGATGAGTATGGTTCAGGATGTATGATCTTGTTGAGAAGAAACTTGTCGGAAGTTATGATGTGCAATTCATGGAAGATCAAACTATTGAAGACATTGATAAGGTAAAAAAGTCTACACTGGAGAAAACAATAGTTTGTTTGAAATTAATCCAGTTCGAACGTCTGTACATGATCTAGATACTACTGATAATAATGTTCAGAACGATGAGCAACATAACTATGGTGATCAGCAACTTGGAGATGGCTTTGATGTTCCTCTTGATGATGATGCTGAAGAGGAGCAAGAGATATCACAAGATGAGAATCTGGGTGATGCTCCTGAACCACATCCAGTCCAACTCAGGAGGTCTAATAGGCAGAGACAATCATCTACAAGGTATACTTTTGATGAGTATGTGACCTTGACAGATGGAGAAGAACCTAAATGTTACCAAGAGTCCATGGAGAGTGAAGAAAGGCAAAAGGCTTGGCAATCTAAATTACAGAAGTGTGTTGTTTTGTCCACTACCAAGGCAGAGCTTGGTTTTGTTTAAGACAAACATTGGTTATTCTGTGATAGTCAGAGCGCTGACATGATGACCAAGGTAGTTCCAAGAGGGAAGTTTGAAGCTTGTTGTGAGATCCTCGGATTGACGATTACCTCCACATAATTGTAAGGGGGAGATATGTTGGGTTATTTTTGGGCTCCCAACTATGTGGAAAAGCTTAATACTCTCAAGCTCGCTAGGTCTCTCTTTATAATAGGAGAAGGGGGTCAGATTGAGGAGACACACAAAAACACAGAGATTGAGAGAAAGAGTGGATTTTCACAAGGCAAAAGAGAGAAGAGTGGAGAGAAAGAGAGAAAGAATGTATTTTGTTTTCATCTCAACACAGAATAATCACGGAAAATTGTGACATCTGCCGCTAGCCATTGGATCTGGCTAGAAATTTGACAAAGATGTTCAATACACATAATTCTACATCTTGACCGTTTCGGATCTTGATTTGGTGGTCTTTGGTGTGAGAAATCGTGGTTAGACAAAAAAGTGCTTCAATTTTGTGGGTTCTTTACTTTCTTTGTTCCTTTATTTTGTTTTTCATCTGCAAGTTTTGCTTGTCATGCATGTTGGTTAGTTGTATGAACAAATACCTTTATCGGGACCAACACTCTTGTATCCTTATTTGATTATAGTGGATTGATTTCTTTGGTCCGGACGACCCATGTTTTTTACCTCTCATGTTGAGTGGGTTTTTCCACGTTAAAAATATTGATGTCTCTTGCATGATTCTTCTCATTGTTATTATTATTCTTATTTATGATTACTCTTTAGAGATTCTTGCAAGTTAGGGGAATTTATATCCGCTACGTTGTGACATCATTGCCTATACGTTATTGCTTTTTTCCCATCAAGATAAAGTGTAAAATAAAAAGAAGTATAACTACAGTAAGTATATAATATGACGTGATAAAAAAATAGAAAAAATTATAAGTCCGTTAATGAGATATTTAGAGTAATTAGATGTTAATATTCCTATGTTAGTGATTTCTTCTGTATAAGTTTATATAATTTGTTTCAAAACTTTATCTCAGTATCTAATAATATTTAGACACTTAGTATACATGGTCACAACATATGATAATATTATTTTTTAATATTATATTTAAGTCTTAAAGACTTATTATCAATTTTTTATATTTTATATTTTAAGTTTGATTATTTTTAAATATTGACCGTAAATATTTACATTCCACTTTTGGACTTTTATGCTTTAATTTTTACACTTATTTTATTTTCAACATTTGTGATCGTGTTTTTAGGTTCTCAATTATAACGTTGACGTTTTCATGACCAATTTGCTACTCAGTTATTTCAACGTTACTTCTTGTTTTATAGAATGCAATGAATTTGAATTCAATTTGTTATTTTGTCTTGGTATGTTATCAATCTTCTAACCATATGTGTCAAATTATATGATTGAGGTGGATGATATATTAATTAATGTAATTGTAATTGCACTTTATATGAAATAATTGGTTTGAATTAAAAATGAATCAAATTGAAACACATTCTTTAAGGTTTTTTTTTTTAGTGAATTAGCCTAATATACTCCATAGTTAGAGTTATTATTTAGGAATATATACAAATAAAATTAGTTTTCCCTTTGAGTTCTTCCTCTTATATGAGAAAATTAGGAACCTTGAACATGAGAGTATTAATGTGAGCAAAAACTATATTAATCTTAAAAAATAAATGGTTTCTTTTATCTACTTATTAGTTACCATATACTTATCCAAGAAATTCTCTTCTTGTTTTTGAGTTAACTACCATGTGCTCCATTTTTTGGCACTAGTTTATAATGTCAATGGAAAAAGTTAACATTAATGATGTTCTAATGGGTCAAGATAAAGGAGAAATTAGGATCAATTACAATTTTGTCAAAGATTATTGATTTTATCAATGTTTGCTACAAATGATTTTTTTATTTATACTTGAAACTTGTTATAATGTTACTCCAAATTTCTTCTCTTGTACATGTTAATACTTTAAAATTGTTAAATCAATTATTAAAAGAGACTTTGATTTGTGTTGCTTTATTTTTTGCATGAGTTTTAATTATGCCTTGTATAATTTGCATAATTTAGAGGGAATTGATATAGAGTGAGGACTCAATACATATGAAAATAGTTTTAGTAACTAAGTAATTCAACAAGAAAAAATTGTTAATCTTCCTTCATGTTTTCTTTTTTCGAGGTCCAAGAAGAAGACATCTTTTCCTTTTAAGAAAATAGAAAGTGATATATATATTTTGATTAACTTTATTAAACTAATGTATTATTGTGAATTAAATAATGTAAATGAGATATATGAATACTCATTGGATAAACAATTAAATATTTAAGAAAACTTTTCGATAATCAATAAATATTATCAAAAGATGTATATATAAAATATAAACTTTCAAATATAATTTTTATACTTTATTTTTTTAGTGTGGTTAAGTCTTTTTTGTGTGAAATTTTTTATATATATTATATGTTAGATATTGTATTATATATTATTATCTTAACACAATTATAATATTTTATTTATAAATATAATATTAAAAAAAGGTAACTTGCATCATAATTAAGTTAATTACTATTAAAAGATAATTAATATCGTAATTAATTTGATTACTTTTAAAAAAAATAATTTGTATTGTAATTCTTTTGATTATTATTAAAAATGATAATTTATTCCATACATAATTTAATCACTATTAAAAATAGTTTAGGATTTAGGATTTATAATAATTTATTATTATTATTAATTTAATTACTATTAAAAAGATAATTTATATCTAACTAATTCAATTATTATTTAAAATGATACTTCGTATCGTTGTATCATAATTAATTATGATATAAATCAAAATGTAAGTGTAGAACAAATTAAGAGTAATTGATTTATATCATAATTATTTTTCATAATTTGTGTTCTCCATCTATGGTTTACAATTAGAGTCAAATGACATAGTTAAGTACTGAACTAATTTCATTTATTAATTATATATTCATAGTTAAATAGGAATAAAATTATAATAATGTGTAACTAATGAATTGATTAAGTGCATGCAAGTAGATTAAATATGTTTCAATTGAGTCTATATAAAAATATTATTTTATTGTTAATTTTAAATTAAAATTAAAAAGAACTTAGGTTTATAAAAAATTACATAATATTTAAATTTTACATGCTTTGTTATATGAAAGAAGTATTTCATTAAACAATTGACCCATTTTATATTTATTAATAAAAGAAATTTTTTAAAAAATTTAAATTATAAATAAATTTTTTACAAGTAAAATTTAATTAAAAAACTTATATTTTATAAAAAAATATTTAACATTTAAAATTTGTGACTTTTATTATAAAATTATGATAAAATTATATATATATATATATATATATATATATATATATATATATATATATATATATATATATATATTTAAGAAAAATTTAATTATTTATAAAAATCAATTATTTATAAAATTAAAATTTAATTTTTTATTAGAAAAATTACATTAAAAATAATATAAATTTGAGAAAGTAAAAATATATTTAAGGCTAAACTAATTTTAAAATTCTTAGTCTTAAGCTACGCTACTTTTGTTAATATTTGACGTGAGTCTTTAAGGGCTAAAAGTGTAAATAAGGCTATATCTTATTCTTTACTTTTTTTTTTTTTTTTTTTTTCAATTTTTACACCAAAATTCGAAGGTTCAGAAATCTCACTCCTTGTAACTAGTGCAAAATCAAACTAGCGTGTTCAAAGAACAAAGGAGAGGAGAAGGTGTCGTGGTTCGAACCGAGTCGAGTGGGAGCTGAACTTGTGAGAGCTCGCTTTTTCACTCGTTCGTTCGCAACGACAACATGTCGGTTCTGATCGTCACGAGTCTAGGGGACCTTGTCGTCGATTTGCACACCACCAAATGCCCCTTGACCTGCAAAAATTTCTTGAAGCTTTTGCAAGTCAGTCCTCAAATTCCTCATTCCCTAACCCTAACCTCTTTTCTAACAATTTTTCATTCTTGCTATCGGGTCCTCATTCCGCCTTCGATGATTTTTTTCACTGCTTCTAAATCCAAAACCCTTATTGGGTCTTTTTTCTTCAGAAAAAATCACCGAACTTGCTTTCCCTTATTTATTTATTTATTTATTAATTTTTTAATGCACTATTATGGTATTTGCATATGTGGGTGGTTGTTCGGAATCACAACATGCTCTCTGTTGCTATGAATTTGTTATACTGTGTGTGTGTGTTTAATTTTGTGCACTATTGTTATACTATTTGCATATGTGGATTATTTATTCAGAGGAATAACTTTCTCTCTGTTGAGCTGGAGTTATTATTTTTTAAAAAGTTACGTACTGTTATGATTTTTTGCATAGAAGAGTGCAATTTCCAAAACACTCTTCTATTGGTTGAATATTTATTTAGAAAGAAGGGCCCACTATAAGAGAGTATGTTGCTAGCATTTTTCTTTTGCATATATGGGTGGTTGTTCAAATCATAACATGCTCGGTTTTGTATTGTTGAGCCAGGATTAAGTACTATAACGGGTGTCTATTTCACACTGTTCAAAAGGATTTTACTGCCCAAACCGGCGATCCAACTGGCACAGGAACTGGTGGTGATTCTGTTTACAAGTATGTAAGCAGAATTGCTTGTGCATTTAATTACGGTCTAACATTCACTAATCCTTATTCTTTTTAAATGTGAAGTTTCTGAGATTGTGTTCTCATTGTGGCAACATTTCCTCTTTTTCAGGTTTCTTTATGGCGATCAAGCTCGGTTTTTCAGTGATGAAATTCATATTGATCTGAAGCATTCCAAGATTGGAACAGTTGCCATGGCAAGTGCTGGAGAGAATCTGAATGCTTCGCAGGTATTGCATGTTTTGGGGCAGGTTGATGGTTGCTTAACTTGCTTTCCTGTTATTTCATGGAGTAGTTAATACATTGAGTAAAATAAGTTTTCAATCACTATTGTTTTCTTTGTTTATGTTTTCAGTTCTATATCACTCTGCGTGATGATCTCGATTACCTTGATGGAAAGCACACAGTAAGTATTCTATGCATCCTTCCTTTACTTGTTTCACGGGGTATGTGTGCATCCTTTGATTGCATGGAAATATTTACGTTTTCTGCATTTGTATATAATATACCTTTTGTAATTTCACTTCTTCTGCACAAAATAGTTATAATTTTTTATGTAGTCATTACAAAGGGATAAAGGAGGATTGTATTTTAATGTCTAATACTGAAAATATTTGATGAGTACTTTTAAGAGGTCTGTGTTTTACAAAGTTAATGTGCTTATCTTTTACTTATAGAAAAGGACAGTAAACATATAATCTAGGAAAGTGTAAATAAACTCAAAAGATAACATCAGGCCCTTTTGCCTAGAGTAAATATGTTTGTGGAATCATAGAATTAAGTCTTATTTTCTTGCACTAAATGGGGCATCTATTAAAGGTTCTGAGTTTTTGAATAATGAGTACAAGAGTGGTGATTAGTTTTAGTACATTTTAAACCCAATTTTGCGTTATTATAAATAATAGCAATAGATTATTTGGATTTCATGGATTGTATAAGTTGTTTTATGTTAATTTCACAATGCTAAAGTCGGTGATTTCAGAACAAACTTAGATAGAACAGAAATTGAGGTGTTGGTTCCTCCTACCTTTGTTTCTATGAAGCAGATAAGCTTTTTATTAATATCGCCTGGTCTCTGATGGTATTGGCTGTTGATTCTGAAATGTTTCTTTGCAAATTAAGAGCAAAGAAAAGGTGTTAGTTCCTCCTACCTTTGTTTCTATGAAGCTGATAAGCTTTTTTATTAGTAATACCTGGTCTCAATGGTATGGCAGCCAAAAGTTGGTTCTCAATTATCTGTTAGAACTAGTGGATCGATTCAAGCTGTACAACTGTGAGTATAGGACATAGGTGTTGTGTCATATAGATTAGTCCACAGCTAAGTTTAAGGCATGTCATCAACAGTCATATGTTTCTTAAATATTTAGTACTTTTGAGTTATGAGGATTTAAATTATTTGCATTCATCTGCCATCTTTTTTGTACAGCTGGCACTCTGCTATTTGCTATATTGTTATAACATTTTTGGGAGCAGTTGGTGCACTACTATTTGGGATTGACTACTATGACCCTTTCTGCTTTTGAATAAAAAAGATCTGTGGCTTTGTTTGGGTGTGGGTGTGGGTGTGGGTGGGGTGGGGTGGGGGGACAAATGCATGTCATGATGGAAAGCAATTTAGTAAATGGTTATTTAAAAGCATGGCATGTTTTTCTTAACCATGAAAGCAAAATGAAAAAAGAGCAATTGTTAGGGTCTAACGAGGTTATCAAGCATGAAGTATTACTAATTCTATTAGACATTGATTTGGAAATGTTACTTCAATTGTTACTCATTTGACTATTATACATAAGTTCTTCTTTATTTTCTGAGATTTGTTCATTGTTACAGGTTTTTTGGTGAGATAAGCTGAAGGATTTGAAACTTTAACTAGAATAAATGAGTCTTATGTGGATGAGAAGGGGAAGACCATATAAAAATAAAGGTTTATACTCATTGTTTTTGTACTACAAAATGTGGATAGAAAATGATGGTTTCGTATTTGTCTTTTTTGAGATATGAATATAACGTATTCATCTTCTCAGTCTTGAATAGAATCAAGCACACATACATCCTGGAGGATCTTATGATGATCCTTCTCAGCTATCGGAGTTCATTCCTGAAAGCTTCTCAGAAGGAAAACCTAAAGATGAGGTAATGGTTGATTGCGACCACGGCATTTCATTGCTTGAAACTGCAAAAATTTTGTCATTGTTATTTGTTAGCATTGCAATAGTTCTTTATCTTATAAAAACTATTTATTATAAAAATGAGTCCCATTGATTAAAAAATAAAGCTATTTCATTGACCTTATTTTCTTAACTTGAGCATATGGGCAAATCCATTTAGTACTTTAGACACACTTCAAAGTAAGTTTGATGTTGCACTAATTAGGCTTATAGAAATAAAGGTATCTGTATTTTGAATTATTTGAAATGCATTAGACCCAACTCAATATCAAAAGGTAACTCAAGGAGGAAGATTGCCTAAGCCAACTATAAAGGAGTATTTTGGTCTTATCTCTAACTGATGTTAGACATCTTAACACCCGCCTAATACCTAAGTAGATACTTGAGTGTGAAGTTTACATGATTTGACATTTGTGGGGTGGCAACAACAATATTAGATAATGCAATGGTTTGTCATGAACCAACTATTCTAGCTTAAGTTGTTTAAATGAATTTTTTTTATATCTATAACACCCTCACATTAGAACCCTTTGGGCTTAAAATATAGGCTTACCTATGCAAAGTTCAATTTATTAAAAGGAGAATTACTACACTCACCTTAGGGGAGGTTTTTCTTAAATGACACTCACCTCCTCTAGTTTTTAAATAGACGCTCCCACTTGCCTTATGTTTTTTAATAAAGTGACACTCACCTCCATTTTGTTTTTTAATAAAAACACTCCACTTTTCTTTATTTAATAAAATGACACATACACCCCTTATTTAATAGTATATGGGGGTAGGGGAGTGTTTTTAAAAACTAGAGGGAGGTGAATATCATTTAGGAAGACTCTCAGAGGTAAAGTGCAATTTCCCATGGGCGGGGGGCAAGGATCAAACTTCGGACCACATGGTCTTAGGCTCCAATATCATATTTGAAATGGTCCAACCCTAACTCAATCCCAAAACTTGCCAAGGGAGGATTATTTGCCCCAAACCTAATAAGGACTGAGTATTATGGCCATATTTCTAACAATATGGGACATGATAACATGAATCTTTACCCTTGAGATGCTTCATTGAACTACAAACTAGTTAAGAAATTAAAAATGCAGATTTTAGGGTTATATGATCAATATAATACTTGGCATGACATTTGTCCTGCTGTGTTGTTTATGGTGCAGTTGCCTTTTTTCAAGTAAGGTTCATTGTCAATAGATATTTTATAGGATAAACTTGTATTTTTTGCTGCACTTAAGTGCTCTTTTCATAGTTTCTCAACAAAGTTTCTCCAATAGATATGCATAGGAATAGGAGGATTATTTAACTTATTTTGCATTGATGTATTTGTTTTCATTTTAGTGTTCTATTATTTTTTGTTAGTTCAGGTGAATATCTCCTCCTTCCCTATTTTTTTGTGGTTCTTCTAAATAAATTTTATTTTTCTTTAAAAACTGGGTGGTGTGATGACTGAGTTTTTTTCTAACAATGAATCAAGAACGTGTTGAAAATTTGATTCAAATATTCGTAATTGTTGAAGTAGCGATTGTATTAAGGCAAATCATATATGATTTATATTAACAAAGTCTCCTATAATCAATTGTATTTATTATAATAAGCCTATATTAATTACCTCTGTGGTGTCATTTTAGACACAATTTCAACATCATGTCTTTGTTTTCCTTCTTTCAACATGGTATCTAGAGCTGAAAAAGGCACTTTGAGAAACCATGCCTATTGAATGGGCATTGTCTTTGGTGATAATAATTTTTTTTTGCTGTCCATGTTTTTGGCGAAAACCTTTGCGACCATCATCCAAGTCATATATCTCGACAACCTTTTAGACCAATTAACCCCACCACTAGGGTCACCCCTCGCCCATATACCCAAAGTCGTTGTGACGTCATTTTTGGTGTCACATGCCCTCGTGCATGTGTCATAGATCATAGCAACAACCATTGTTGGCGTGTGATGACCTCTTTTGGCAATTTTTCGATGTGATGGTCGTTCTTCCATGCGTGAGAAACACAGGCCTACCTCCATCTGTGCATTTTTTAGGTGCCTCTAGATTGCTTTATCTAAATTCTCCTTTTTTATCATGGCTTTCCCTTGGTTTGTAGATCCTCTAAAGGAAGAACCTCCCCATTCTCTCTAATTTTGTCTCTCTTGAATTGGATGGGTCGATTATGTAATTTAGGCTTTGATATCATGTGCATTAGTGGTCAATGGTACAGGACTGTCCACCTCACTAATGTGTGTCATTAGAAAATTGATACTTGACTATGCTTAGTGTCCACGGTTTAAGTAGATGCTATAGTAGCGTAGTAATGCTTGAAAAGTGACACAATGCCCTATAGCATAAGAGAGCAGTTTAGTTTAGTGGTTGATGCGGACTATAGCGATGCTTTGTTGATTCAAAAAGCCTATGATTGGAACATCAAAGGCTTTTTCATTTGTTAGATTCAATTTTTAAAAATGAAATCTATAGCTGTAATAACAATGAAAATGATACAGAAGACTTTGATTTTAATGATTGATAATTGATTCCTATTTAGGAAACTTGCATATTTGTTGGTATTTGCTTGTATGTTTTGTTTAAGACCCTATGACTTCTTATTGTTATTATGAATGTCATTTATTTTGAAATAAATTTTATCATTTTTGAGAATTTTATGTATCTAGTATACATGATATAAAATTTATATAAAATTCAAAATAGCATTTATCGCTATATGTTATCTTGCTCTAGCATTTTGTGGCCATTCACTGCGTTGCTATTCGAGATTTAAAACATTGGTAGTGTTGTAAAAGGCCCTTTCTAAAATCCCACATTGATTTTCCGTCCTCCATGTCTTTCTGAGTTGGTTTTGGTTTGGGCTCATACTCAATGACACTCTGATGCCTTTTGGCATGTGTCGAACTGATAGCTCTCATAGCACCATAGAGGTTGATAGTCTATGTTGGCTATCTTGGTAGAGTTCATACTGCCCTTCATGACTTTAATGAATTATTATCTCTGTAAGCCATTAATTTGGTTGAAGCTAAGAAGGAACATGAATAGCAACACCTTAACCATGCTCTTTGCACTTTATGGCTTGCCTCGGTGCCTCTTGGACCAGTTCAAGGGTCACCCCAGGGTCCCTTTATGACCCTGGCGTCTTTCTCTAAATTCTACCTAAAAGCGACTTCCTACTACTCCCTTGGTGACATCTCTACTCTTGCCTCTTGAGCAACAATCCAAAACTCGCTGAAGAGGGTGGCCCGTCCAGCTCTAAGAATGGGTCAATTGTGATCATTATTTAATAGATTCGACATACCATTGACCATTGATGGAAATTCAATGTTCACCCTTAATATTACGCCAATATCGCACAATTGATTCCTTTTGAAACACCTTAACCAGCTCATCAACCGGCGCCACACATACTAATATTTGTCTATTTAACCCAAACTTCGGGGGACGAGACGATTGGCATCAATGTGAATCATGGTCTTTACTATCTCTCTTTACTACCTACAACGTGCTACTTTTGCCATAGATTTCCCTCTTACCATACATGCTCGGTTGGTACATTCTTGGCCTTCCACTTCAAAAAGTTGGTGCCTAGCCTTTCAATCATTTCAACCATTTATGACATCTAAGGCATTCTTCACTTTAAACATCGTGTGCTCACGTCTCTTAACAAAAAATAGGGTTGTCGAGCATAAAAATTGACATCTCATTGACATCTTGGACCGCCTCCTCTCTTGTCATGTCCGCTTTAGTTTTGGGGCAATTTTGTCTTAATCATGGTAGTTGAATCGGGATATAAATTGTGAATCGGAAAGTTCTATTTTCTCCAAATCGTGTATCGTAAAGATTCATGTCGATAATAAAACATAAAATATATATGTATACAAGACATATAAAACTACAAATTCATTATCGATAACTAAAAAACATAATTATAGGGAGTATTTTAAGATAAAAAACATGTGAAAATAAAAACATATATATATATATTAAGCATTTTTGAAGTCAAATAATTAACAAAATCGACATATAGGCTTCAAAACAAACAAGTATACAAATAAGGATAGCCCTGAGGCAAAAAAAGTGGCTGCTGCCTGCTGCTACACAAATTCAGCAAACAAATTGTTTGCTACTGCACAATTCAGCAACATATCCTTCAAAAAGTAGTGTTGCTGAATAAATTAAAAAGTGTTGTTTGCTGAATAATTTCAGCAAACAATGGCTACTTGTTAGTGTACAAATTTAATAGTATAGCCTAAAAAAGACCCTTTCCACAATCATTCATTATCCCCAAGATCAACATTAGTTAATTCATCTTCATCATCCAATATAAGTTCTTCTTCCATTCTTATTGTCTTGATTCATCTTCATCTCTATTTTGGATTTTCCTTATCAACCTTGATATTCAAATTTCTTGGACCTAGGTTATCAAAAGAAAAAAAATAAGTTGTAGTTCTAGTTTGTTTTAAGTTCTAATTTCTAAATATAAATATTACCTCTCTTCCTTTTCTTGCTTGGAGCTTCCTTATGAACATCAAAACACTCGTGTGCATCCATCCATGAAGCATCGATCGGTAAACAAGATTTTCTTTTCTTTGATCCATGAATCATCAGATTCAATAATGGAGCATCGGATCCGGATCCCATAGGTATCCTTCTCTTCTATTCTTTTGCCTCATCTCAAGTTGAAGATTATATTTAACAAACAAGTGCATTTGTCTTTGTTGCTCCTTGTCGATTTCTTTTTCTTAGTATGCACTTGGTCAAATGTCTTCCAATTGCTTTTCACATCTTGTGGCACTATATGTGAGACTCAAAATTCTCATGGCTACCCCTTTGTAACTCTTTCACCTTATCACCATAACTCTCCTTAAAGTGCTTTATAAAACAAAGTGTACAATGGGGAATATGATTAACAAAGTCAATTATGCTTATTTTATAAACAAAGTAAAGTGGTAAACCCTAATGTAAAGAGATACTAGGTTGTTTCTTATCTCTAGTATCTATTGTCATGTTCATTCTAAAAACCCTTAGCTCCTTGAATTTTTTCAAGTTGTTGATCCATTGCAAATCTTGTTCTTATCGGAACCATTCTTTCAAGAGTTTCATATAGACCCAATCAATACCTCACTATCAAATTAAAGTTTTTTGTCATAATGATACCCTAACCAAATAAGAAATATGTTACTAGGCACACAAAATAAAGTGATACTTAGATAATAAAATTAGATGCAAATAACTTACCTAGGATTGAGATAATGGCGGTTGCATGAAAAGGTCTATGTAGTTGCAAATTCCACCTAGTGTTAATAATCATCATACTTTTTTTATACCCCTTGACTCTTGCTTTGAAAATTTTTAGCAATTTTATAACTGGTATCCATTTCTTCATAAATGTATGGCGTGGCATGGTTTTGAATCACTGTCTTCACAAGTCTTAGCACTTTTACAAGTGGAATCACACACTTTAGGCAATATGTGATATATTTCTCAAATCTACCATCACTCAACACTAGGTCGACACAAAATAAAAGTATACTTTAGATGCAAATAACTTACACAGGATTGAGATAATGGCGGTACGCATGAAGAGGTCTATGTAGTTGCATGTTCCACCCAGTGTCGATAATTTGCAAAACAGAGTAGCAAAGGGCGAAAATAGAGCGCAGCACGAAAATAGTAAAAGTCTAAAGACAAACAGTAAACGTAAACGAAGTAGGTTTCAACAAGATAAAAATAGAAAGCAGCATGAGCGTAAAGCGTAAAAAAGGGCGATCGCACACCACTTTCCTCATGCCTTCAACGGAAATGGAGAATGAATGAAGGAGAGACAAGTAATTGGTACTACGAGCAGGGCGGGAACACACGAGACCACCTGAAGAAGGGAAGATCGGTGTTTTCTTTTTTCCTTCAGTTTTTTGAAATAAAAAAGCTTTTTTAGGGTTTTTGAAATCGGTCAGCGAATCCACCCGATCCCCAACCCACGCAACCGGTTGGGCGCACGTGCGATTCAAGTTCGTCGCGATTCATGCGATTTCAGTGGCGCGATTCAAAGCGATTACATGCGATGATTCGCCGTTTGGGCTGCGACTTCGTATCCCGGTCGCATGAATCATATCGATTCATGCGATTCTAACTACCATGTCCTCAAGGACTAGATCAAGGCAATAAAAGCTGCAATGGGGACCAAAATAATTTAGTTCTCTTCTCCCATTACATCTCCCAACTGTCACAAGATTAGCATCACCGTCCTGTCATTCTTCTGACTACATTCTCCTCCCCCGATTTCTTCCACAACGTCTGTCCGAACAACTCAAACATTTTTTAGGGCCATCCTTTATCACATTACTAGTATCAACGGACTTGAAAACACTCCCACTTGGGACTATCAACAAGAAAGTTAGTAAGTGATCTTCCTTTCCCATCCATCCAACCACCACACATCATGGTGCATCCCATTTCTTCCATTCGCCGCTATATTTGTCTAGATTTTTGTGGATATTATCGGCCAGCCTTCTTCAAAAAAAGGAACTCTCACCCATGATAAATAGGAGGCTTCAAACCCTTACCATATTCTCCAACAACCTTGAACATTTGGACAAAAAAGGACTCTAACCAAATTAAATGGTAATGCATTAACATATATGCAATTGCAAATTTCTTGAATTGCAACATCCCTATCTTTACAAATTTCATTCTTTGTCTTTTGTTTGACAACTTTAGATGCTCACTCCTTTTCCTTTTGTTACTTCTTCCAAACAATCAAGGCTATTCTCCTCTTTTATTTTTGTCTTTACTTTCAATAGCTTGACAAACATTTCTTAACATTATCCGTAACACTTGACATGCAAGTACTAACATTTATCTTTGTTCCAAAAAGATGATGTTTCATTCTTCAATCCCATTCCAACAAAGCATGAAAAAACAATATTTGCATTTCACTTGAAGTCTATTTGGAAGGACACTTTCACAATGTTGCCATGTAATATCGGTCTTCTTTTTTTTGCTTGACTCGTTTCTTTAATAACACAACTAGCAGCAACAAACAATAGAAAAAACCTAGCAAGTCAAGAACAACAAAGTGAACAACCCAAAAAAACTAAGAGCATATGCACACCCGCGTTCAAAGAACAAAGTCGCAGAACGATACCACGCTTCTAAAGCAACAAAGTCATAACGCATACCGCCGCGTTCTAGCAACAAAAAAGTCGCATTTATCCACAAAGACACCTACCATGTTCCACAAAGACGAATTTAAAAACACGGCAGAATAAAAAAGAACTTACCCGCGTTCCAAATATGACCCACCCGGCGGAACGTAAACAAAAGCACGAACCCGTTAATGCTCCAAATCCGATCCAATGCGAACGAAATAGAGCACTAACAAAGGAGACAAAGGAAAACTTCGTGTTACAAAGGAGAGGGGGACAACATGGGACCACACAAAGAATGAAGATCATTTTGTTTCCTATGTTTTCCTACACTTTTCTAAAATAAAACACATTTTTCTTAAGGTTTTGAAGTGGTCATGGCGACTGCCCGCCATAATGCGCGACCTGAATGAAACTAGAATCGCACAATTCGGCCCGCAAATCGTGATTCGTCGATTCTAGAAAAATCTGGCGATTCCTTTGCGATTTAGAAGTAAAACGATACGCCCCACGATTAGTATCATTTTCCCTACAAATCATTATCGAGATTCATGCGATTCTAACTACATTGGTCTTGATGGCACATTTATCTTATCAATCACAGCCAAACTCTTTATCTTGCCGCGACCAAATACCTCGCTTTCGGTGCTTTTTCCCCATACACCTCTTCATCCTCTTTTCGCATCTTTGGATCCACTTGTTTTGTCCACAACCTTTCTCAGATCTTGACAAACTCTTGGCTTGGTCACTTATGTGTGTCTTCCTAGGTTATTATCGATTGCAAAAGGTTATTGTTGCTTTTTCTTCTACTCTTAACCATTACTTTAAATTAGTCAATGTTACTTTTTTTAGTTTATACCTTACTTCGAGTCTACTCAATTATGTCTTGAGACTCTTTCTATAGTCACCCATCTCTAACCCTTGTCTCTTGACTCTATCGCATAAGCTAAGTTCAACATGTGGCCCCATTTGTAGACCTCTTTAGACATATCATCGTCACCCATGTTTGGATGCCGGCAAGGCCATGCCTAACTCTTCCCTAATGCCACTTCCTTTATTGGCTCAATCATCTCACTTGACCTTGAACTACCCATTGCCCCTCATAAAGGTACTCATTGTACTCTAACAAAATCTCCTCATTAGATTACCTTAGGTTATCATCGACTTACATCCTTGCATTATGCTTGCCTTTCTTCTTTGTCATTTGTGTCTATTCCTTGTTAAATATATTCCTCGATTTCACGTATCTTTTCGATATGATTTTTATTTGATTTGTATTTTAACGATATAGTTTTTTATTTCCTTTTTTTTTGGGCTTAGATGTTTTACCCACATATAAAGGGGATTAGAAATTGTATTATTCTGTACCACTCAGATTCAATATATTTTGTCCATTTAACTTGGTATTAAGCGAGCTTTGCTCTCGCTATATGCCCACAAGGGCTATCGTCGTTCGGGGTGCCGCCGCTTCTTGCCCGCCTGCCACCATTACCACCGCCTTACCGCCGATGTGCTGCCACTATGCCGCCATGCCGTTTTTAGATGGCCCGTCTGCCATTACTTCGCTGCCGCCACTATTTCGCCACCGCCGCTCATTGCCGCCGCTTTGTCTATCGCCGCCATGGTATGTATCGTTGCTGCCACCTGCGTTTACCACTTGTTTGCCGCCGCAAGTTCTGTTCATCGGCCTCGTTCCTACCATAATGAAAGGTAATGGTATTGCTTGCAAAAACTTCTGCTTTATGATAGCCTCTCGTAGAGGAAGAAGTGATCATGGTACTAAAGGAATGTCACGAAATGGTAAAGTGGTCGTGGTGTTTATTCGTCATTATTGTGGAAAAGTACACCTACAAATAGATGTTATGATTTGATTGGTTAAACAAAAACAGCAAATATATCTTCGAAAGATATTCCTTCAAATGAAAGGACCTGGTTTTTGATTAATTTCGGATAAAGAATATCAAGAGTTCCTAAGGCCTCAAGTCCAACAACCACGCCCAATCATCTCGCATCACCAAGTGTTTAACTACTGCATTTCTCATTCCATGGGAGTTAAGGTTATGGATAATTGACTAAAAAGTCTTCGATCACATTTACGGTAATGACTATGTGTTTCTTCTCTCTCCTCACCTAAGTTTACCTCACTTTTTCATTTGTAATGGTTCAAAATGGTATCTCGGGGAGTTGGTCAAGTTTCTCTATCCTCATCAATTAGTTTAAACTTTTGTGTTTGTACATTCCCAAATGTCCTTACAATCGATTTCTTTGAGTCAATTACTGCGTTGAATTGTATTCAAGAACCTTTTATCTTTGATTCCTTTATTATACGTGAGGAATACGGAACGGTGATTAAGAAAGGGCGTGAATCAAGTTATGACTTTATTACTTATCCAACAACCCTCTATGTTGCCAAGGCCTCATATCTCCCAAAACTTTTACATAATCGTTTAGGACCCTGGTCTTGCAAAGCTAAAGTTAATGGTTCTGGGCCTCAATGCCGCCTACCTTAGAATGTGAGTCCGTCAATTAAAGAAAACATGCCGATCCACCTTTCCAAAACCATGTCAACAAAAGATGTAATTCGCCTTTTCTATCATTGTCATTCGGATATTTGGGGACCAAAGTCGAAGTAACATCTTTTTGGTTTTAACTACTTCGTCACATTCATTGATGAATACTCACGATGTCTTTGGGCCATTTGATGAAAGAAAGATTCGAACTTTTCCATCTAATCGTCAATGTCTGCAAAAATTGGAAAATCAATTTGGAAAAACTAATTAAAATATTGAAGTGATAACTGAAAAGAATATTTTTCTTCAAACTAAACTTCATATTTGTCCTCAAAAGGAATCTTACATCAATCCACGTGTCCTCATACTCCCAGCGAGAATGGTATAGTGAAAGAAAAAATAGGCATCGGTTGAACCGCGCTCGCACCTTACTCTTAACTGCAAATGTCCTACTAATCATTGGGTGAAGCCATTTCTTTTTTACTTTTGTTTTTTAATAAATCGAATGCCATCTCGCTTCAAGAAAATCAAATCCCTCACTCAATTTTATTCCCTAACGATAAAATGTATCGTAATGCTCCCTAAAGTCTTTGGTTGTGTATGTTTTGTTCAATAATGCCTCCAGAATTAGAGATGATAAGCCTCTGCAAGAACAATCAAATGTGTTCCTTTGGATATTCGTCTTCAAAAAAGGCATGATGTTACTCTCCATCTACAAAAAAAACATTATGTAATAATTTGATGTTACATTCTTTGAGAAACTATGTGTTCACCAAATATGATTGTGACTATCCATCAAAAGACTTCCAATTCCATATCTTAGTCCACAGTCGTCATCCTTGAAACACATAATCAAGACATACTCCAACCTTCTTTTTGTTCATTCTCAAGTTGAACTATCTCCACCTTCAATGTCTACACACGTCAAAGTAGGACACAAGAGATGGACCCAAGATGTGAAGATTCACTGATTCATGTCCTATCACCCAATATTGACCCCACATCGGATCCTCTTCCATCCTCACCTTCCCATGATTCTGACATTGGTTGGCCATTCTTTCTTGGAAGGTATTCGCTCCACTTCGTAATCCTCATCCCTGCTTACCTTAGTTATCATCGTTTATCTCCCCGTATTTTTCTTTTGTTTCCATGCAATCATTAATTATTCTAAATCTGTCTGTGAAGCACTTAATCATCCCGGATGGCGACAAGCCATGATAGTGAAATGCAGCACTTGGAACAATTGGTACTTGAGAGTTAGTTCCTCTTCCCTCGTGCAAGAAGGCAATTGGTTGTAGGTGGGTATTTCTTTATTAAAGTTGCACCTAACAAGACAGTTGATCGCCTCAAAGCCCGATTGGTGGCAAAAGGGTATACTCAAGTATATGGTCTTGATTATGGAATACTTTTTCTCTGTGGCTAAAATCACTTCTTATCCGCCTCTTAATTGCAATGGCTTACTATGGTCTTTCGGCCTCTTCGTCAATTAGACATCAAAAATGCTTTTCTATATGGTGACTTGGATGAAGAAATATACATGGAGCAACCTCTAGTTTTTGTTCTTCGGGAGTCTGGGTTAGTATGCAAGCTCAGTAGATCCTTGTATGGACTTAAACAGTCTCAGAGAAACTTGGTTTGGGAAGTTTAGCGAGTTGTTCAAAACCGGGATGATATGAAGTGAAAGCAGATCACTACATATTTTATTGTCATTCCTCTTCTACTTAAATGTGTATGCGGTTGTATATGTGGATGATATTGTCATAATGAGGAAATGATGATATCAAAATTTCCCAAGGTTAAAGTAATCTTTATTCAACCACTTTCGGACCAAAGATCTTGTACTGAAATCTTTCTTGGCATAAGTCGCTCCAATCCAAGGGAAGGCATTGTTATCTCTCTCGGAGAAAATATCTTTCTTGATATCTTCTGAAAGGTAGTATGAGTAATTGCAAAGTTGGTTACCGGTCATGGATCCAAATATAAAGCTAATGGTAAAAAGCAGGGGGAACCTTATTCAGATCAGGAGAGGTATAGAAGACTAGTGGGTAAACTCATTTACCTCACTATCACTAGCACGATATATCCTTTCGGTGGGAGTTGTGCGTGTTCGGTTTATCAGGGCAGACTTGCATTGATCAACTGGACAACGGTCCTCCGTATTCTTAAATATATTAAGAAGACACACAGACCGTGGTTTGCTATATGAAGATAAAGGAGACACCCGTATATCATGTTATTGTGATGCCCGATTGGGCGAGGATGCCGGGTGATAGCAGATCTACTACGGTTTTTTGCATATTTATTGGGGAAATATGGTCTCTTGGAAAAGTAAGAAGCAAAATCTTTGCTTCGTTCTAAGTCTTTGAAGCGAGAATATAGAATTTATGGCTTTTTAATTTGTACCAGGAATTGATATGGGTAAAACAACTTATTCAAGAATTGAAATTTATGATGTCCAACCAATGAAATCAGTATTGTGATAATCTCTTCACATTTTCTAATCCCCGTATTTCATGAAGAACCAAACACATTGAGATTGATTGTCACTTTATACGAGGAGAAGTTCTTTGGCCAAAGAAATAAGTACAGAATTTGTCAATTTCAAGTAATGTTTAGCCGACATTTTCACTAAGTCTTTAAGGGGGACCGGAATCTGAGTTATATGTTAGAAACTTTGGAAGATATAATCATATACGCTCCATCCCGAGGGAGTGTTAAATATATTCACGATTTCCTGTATCTTTTTCGATATGATTTTTTATTTGATTTGTATTTTTTGATATAGTTTCCTTATTTCTTTTTTTTGGGCAGATGTTTACCCCTATAAAAGGGGATTAGAAATTGTATTATTTACACCATTCAGTTCAATATATTTTGTCCATTTAACTTTCCTAACCCTCCAGGTGAAGCTTTATGCCACCTAGAATGATGGCAATCGACAAGCAATGATTGACAAGATGTGTGCTCTTTAGAGTAGTGGTACCTGGGAACTAGTCCCTCTCCCTCCTATGAAGTTTGTAGTCTGGTGTTGATGGCCTTACACAATCAAGTTTGGTTTTGATGGTAAGATTGATTGTTTTAGGGTGTGTTTGGTGGCTAAGGGTTACACTCAGATATTTGGGTAGGATTACATTGATACTTTCTCACCTTTGGTAAAAATGGCTTTTGTTAGATTGACTCCCCTTTATTGCAGCCATTTGCCACTGGTCTATGTTCCAACTGGACATTAAAAATGATGTCCTACATGGAGCAACCACTAGGGTTTGTTGTTTAGGGGAGTCCTTTACCATGGTTTGTCGACTTCATAGGTCCCTATATGATCTTAAATAGTCTCCCCGCGTAAGTTTCACATTGTAGTACAATAGTTTGGTATGATTCACACAGGGAAGTTAACCACTTTATTTTCTATTGTAATTTGGCACAAGGATGCATTTATCTCATTATGCATGTAGATGACATTTAGATAATTGGCAGTAATTAGCATGGCATTCTCCACCTAAAACAATATCTCTCATGTCAATTTCAGACTAAGGACCTTGGTAAGCTCTGGTATTTCTTAGTATCAAGGTAGCACAATCGAAGGATGGTCTAGTGATCTTGTAGAGGAAATATGCCCTTGACATTCTTGAAGAGTTTGGCTTATTGAATGCTAAATCTGTTGAACACTCCTATGGGTCCAAACGTGAAACTTCTAACTAATTACAGGGAGCTCCTACTTGATCTAGGGAGATACAAGAGGTTGGTTGGAAAACTAAACTACCTCAGTCACTCGCTAGACATTTCAACCAACCTCTTGGGATGTAGTGATATGGATCGTAAAATACAATAAAAGTGCTTTAGGAAAAGGACTCATTTATGAAGACATATGTCTTGCTCAAATAGTTGGTTACTCACATGTCGATTGGGCTGGTTCACCCAGTGATTGGCGATCCACTTCTGGGTATTGTGACTTGTTGGAGGAAACTTAATATCTCGGAAGAGTAAGAAATAGAACGTTGTGGCAAGACCATTGGGATGTAGTGATATGGATCGTAAAATACATTAAAAGTGCTTTAGGAAAAGGACTCATTTATGAAGACATAGGTCTTGCTCAAATAGTTGGTTACTCACATGCTGATTGGGCTAGTTCACCCAAATGATAGGTGATCCCACTTCTAGGTATAGTGTACTTGTTGGAGGAAACTAAATATCCTAGAAGAGTAAGAAATAGAACGTTATGGCAAGGTCTAGTGTTAAAATTGAATATAGAGCCATGGCGCTAGTAACCTGGGAACTTATTTGGTTGAAACTACTTATGAAGCTTCAATTTGAAGAGAATTTGCAAATGAAGTTAATTTGTCATAATCAAGCTGCTTTGCATATTGCTTCTAACCCTATTTTTAATGAGAGGACAAAGCACATTGAGGTAAATTGTCATTTCATCATGTAAAGGATCAAATCAGGAGACATCATGACTAGCTTTGTCAACTCTAGTGATCATTTGGGTAGATGTCTTCACCAAATCATTAAGAGACTCTAGAATTGGCTTGGTGCATATGATTTATATGCTCTAGCTTGAGGGGGAAGTGTTGAAAATCTTATTCAAATATTCAATAATTATAGAGTAGTGATTGTATAGGCAAAACATGTCAAATTTAGAGGAACAAAATCTCCCAAAATCAATTGTATTTATTATAATAAGCCTATATAAATCAGGTCCATGAGGTCATTCGAACACATGGTTTCAGCATCATATGTCTCTGTTTTCCCTCTTTCAACAAATTGATAACCTGATGACTGGTTTCTTGTGGTATCACAAATTAATTTTTCTGGTTGTCACTGTATGGCTATAAATGGATGATTATATTAGATTTTAGTTTTTGTGCATTTAATATATTTGTTCAGCATTCACTATAAAATGTTTCTGGCTGTCATTGTATGTCTATAGATGGATTATTCAATTCTTATGATGTTTCAAATTGATTCAAGCATCATAATGAATAATTCAATTTTACAGTCTTCAGTAACCATGCTTGTTCAAACCTCTAAGTCATGACTTAATGCAATTTTACTAGGTTGATGATGAAGTGCGACTTGAAGATGATTGGGTGCCCATGGATGAACAATTTAACTCAGCAGAACTTGAGGAGGTTATTAGATCAAAGGAAGCACATTCTAGGGCAGTTGTACTTGAGAGTGTAAGTATGATACATAAAAATTTTAGTACTTCATTTGTGAATGTGATCCTATGTAAACTCCCTTTTCTTTCTTGTTTTAGATTGGGGATATTCCTGATGCTGAGATTAAGCCACCAGACAATGTATTGTTTGTCTGTAAATTGAACCCAGTTACTGAGGTAAGTAATTAGTCCTTTTGTCTGTGTTATGGATCTGTAGTTATCATGTACTCTTTCCCCCCTGATTTATACTGAGGTAGCCATCAGTACTTAACTATTAATAATTTTTTCTTTAAATTTTAGGATGAGGACTTGCATACAATATTTTCACAATTTGGAACTGTATCATCGTGAGTAATATTAAACAGTTGACTTGTCAGAACATTTACTAATAGTGATATCATTTTGTACTTACTGTTCTCACCAAATTTTTTAATGATAGGTCTGAAATCATCCGGGATCACAAGACTGGTGACAGTTTATGCTATGCTTTCATAGGTCAGTATGTATATTTGCTGTCATTTGTGTAAAATTTGTGCATCTTTCATTGTGTTCAAGTGGTTCTTATTTTATCTATCTTTAAATCTACCTTCTATTCCCTTTGTGTCATTCCTGGTTGAAATTGGTACCCTATCGAGAGCCTGAATATTTTTTTCTATTTCTAGATTGTGGATAAGCATAACATGTGTGCTACAAATAAGGTTTCTAGTTTTGAATTGAAGTTTCCTCGTGTTTGTAAACATTTCTTTGTCTTTTACATTGTCCCTTTTAGTGTGTATGTATATACACATGCAAGCACAAGCTCACACATAAAACTAATAGATTCATGCAACACTTTGGTAGTGTGGTGCATTTGGTTGAAGTGTACCTTGTGTTGTTAAGGTTGTTCCATAGCACAACACTTACTTTGGATAAGATTAGGTAATTGGCTTCTATTTGGTTGAAGTTCATAGCCTTTCTAATGTTGTTTCCCTAATAAATATGTTTATGCATTGATCAGCTTTGCTGCACTAGTTTTCTTTCTTTTCGTGTCTGTTCTCAATTTTGAAATGATCTCCATATTGCTGATTTAAGTTCCATTCTGAATTTAATATAAATAATAGTTTTGCTATTGATTGTTTTATCTTATCTAAGGAATCTTAGGATCATTTCTAAAAATTTTATCGAGTTCTTTTCATCCACTTAGAACCTATTTAACAAGCTTCTGTTAGCGTCTGGTCAGTATTAGAAGTTCAGACATTTATTGCCTAAATGTGTACATAGCCCACATAGTTACATGCCTATTGGGGAAGAAATGGTGGTTTATTATTTTATTATTAAAATGAATTATTTCATGATAACAAATTATTATTAGAGAGAAAAGACAAGAAACAAGTAAAATGAAGGATGAAAGTCGTACATAGGAATGAATAAGTAAAAGCAGATGATTCGGGTATCTCTCCCCATTCTCTTTGCACATTGATCTTAAGAAGCCATGGACAAAATTCCATTTCATCCAAATACACTAAAGAACTGCTGAAACAGCAAACTATCTTGCCTTTCTTACTCCTTCCTTAACCTGTAAAATTAATCATTAAGAACTCTTCCAGATTCAAAATAATATTCAGAATTCATAAAAAAACTCCAATCAGTTTATTCCTATCAAAGGTGGCAGTAGTATCATTCAAGTACAAGTAGACAACTCTTCCTGAACATCAGCCATATAAACACATTTAGGGAGCTTTGTTTAGTATGAACTCTGAAGATTTAACCTATCATTAATTTTGATCATGTTTTTTTCCATTGTCTGAGCAAAAGGCTTGAGCTTTGGAGGAGATTTGGATTTGTACCTCACTAATTAATAAATAGAAATGTGTTTGTACGATTAAAATTTTGCTTCAGACAGTTGAACAACCATTATCAAGATTAAATATTGTTTTCCTTGAAATATGTTATCAATTTCTGTTAAGAAGTTATAATTGCTAATATTAGGGATGGTTTGATTTTTAGTTTATATTTATATTATAAAAGCCTACTTTGTAATTGGAAAATCTATGGTCTCATTTTGTGTTAATGCAATCAACAGTATCTTATATTTACTCGTTGTGACAGAGTTTGAGGACAGACGGTCATGTGAGCAGGCATATTTTAAGGTATGCTGAAGGTTTTGAAGCATCTTTTTCCCAAATGAGTATTGTCTTCTTTCTGGGCAGTAAACGAATTCTGTTTTGCTTTATGCACATTAGATACCGGAGTAGTTTATTTATTTATTTTTCATTCTATCCTCAGTTGGCTTAAGTATACTGTAGATACACTTGGTGCAGCTGCTGGAGGGTGTCTGTTATGTTGGGGAGAGTCTTGCATTTTATCTACAAAAAATAATTACAATTTTGTAATTGTTTCAGTTGCTTGCTTACCTGTTTTATTTGTTGTGTTATCCTCTGTTTCATTTTTATTTGACTTTTAGATGTACTGGGTTGCAAAGTTGTCTTCTTTTGCAATCCAGTTTAAACTAGAATTTTTAAGTGTATATACATAAAAAAATTGCTTTGGTATGAAAAGAAAACTGATATCCTGAACTTTTTTCTCTTTTATTGCCCCCGAGCTGCAGATGGATAATGCTTTGATTGATGATCGAAGGATACATGTGGATTTTAGTCAAAGTGTGGCAAAACTATGGTCACAATACAGGCGGAAAGATCAAAAGGGTAAAGGTGAGGATAAAGATATCTGTTAGGGTTTAATTGCTACGTGTGGGACTTGTTTCACATTGGAAATATGAAATTCTCGTGTGAGGTTTATAAGATCTTGGCTTTCCAACTACAACAATTATCTTTTGTGGTGTGGTTGGTTCTTATCAATATCACAACTTGTAAGCAATTGATTTATACTTGTTTTATTTTTATTTGTGCTGAATGCCAACGTTTGGTTGTAAGCAGCTGCTCCTTTCTCTCTGTAATCTTATTACAATAATTTATTACCGCAGGTGGTGGTTGCTTCAAATGTGGTTCTACAGATCATATTGCCAAAGATTGCACTGGAGACGCTACAATGAAACAACCACAAGCAAAATACATCTTAAAGGATGATAATGCCCAACGTGGTGGAGATAATGCAAGGTATGTACTTCTGTTGCATGTGTCTTTCTTTTACTGCCTCTCTGCATCCAGATGAGCGACAGCAATTTCATGGTGCAGATATGAAATGGTTTTTGATGGAGATAACCCAGAAAGTTCAAGGCAGAATGGAAAACTCCAAAGGCATGACAGGGATGACCCAGTTGAAAGAAAAGGTAGGAAGGAAAACTTTAAAGATCAGAGAGGTGGTAGGGATCGGGATATGGTAGACTCGAACAACAGAGACAGGTATGGTGACAGAAGCAGAGGGCATGGGGGAAACGGAGATGACAAAGCACAATCTGAAAGAGGTACAAGAGATGCAAGGGATTTTGATTCCCCTGCTGACAAGAAAGACAGAGATAGGCATATAGGAAGATATAGAGATGATGATTACAAGCGGAAAGATGAGCGAGACTTGAGAAAAAGAGACGAAGATGATAGCTACAAGCAGAAAGATGAGCGAGACTTGAGAAGAAGAGATGAAGATGATAGCTACAGGGAAAGGAGAACTAGTCGAGATGATAGGAGAAAAACAGATTCTAGCCATTTGGAGAGAAGGAATGAGAGAGATTATAGGAAGAGACCTGAAGATAGTGGAAAGCAAGATGTGAAGATTGATTCTGGACGAAGAAAAAGAAGTCCGGGTGATGAGGATTACAAAAATGGAAGAGAGGAACGTGGACATAAAAGACAAGATATTGAAGCTGATGAGGATTACAAACGTAGAAGGGAGGATGGTGATTATAGACATAGAAGGGAAGAACGTGGACATAAAAGACAAGATGTTGAATCTGGTGATTATCCTCGTAGGAGGCATCACGGTGACAGAAGATGATTATTGGTGTCACTATATCCTAATGCTATGCACAAACCTTTCAACGGCTATCATGGATGCCCCTTTTGCTTCTTTTTTTTTTTTTTTCTGCTGGAGCAAGATATTTATGTTTTAGAACAAGGTTTTTGAAATATTCTATCTTTTAAATTGTAATTTTGGGGGTGGGGAGTTGGGATTTAAAATGTATGTTTATATCGCTTTAGAAAACTCATTTTCATGTTTGGTGGACGACATGGTTTATTTTGTGATATAACTATTGGGATTTCGAAAATTGTTAAATGATATTTAACACATCTATATCGTGTTATATAGGATGTGTAATGCTGAAAACCCTTGTTCAGGATTTATTAAATTGACTAGTAAACTGCACTTGAATTGGTGATAAATATATGATTTTTGAAGTATATAATTCATCAAGTAATACATGGATTTTTTGCGTACACTTTTGTTATTAAACAAAAGTATTATATCATCTTTCAATTATAAAGTTGAAATTGCTAGATAACTATCAAGCAATGCTTCATTACTAGCGAGACTTTCAATTTTAACAAGAAAAAAAATTAAGTCAATTAAATAAGATTTGTAAGTTATAAACATAAAATTATTAGAATGGAAGTGCAATATTAATTTTTTATTTTAAAACTAATACACTAAAGACATGGAGTAACGGGGTGGTTTAAATAGTAAAAGTATCCATACTCATTCTTGCAATCAAACTCATTTAATGGAGAAATATCCTTCTTATGGTACATAATTTTTTTTTTTTAATAAAAGCTATCGAATCCAAGGACACTTTTCATCTCTAAGACTACTTATCTAATTTTCATATAAAAGAAAAGATTCAACTGGACATATGTTATATGATGTTTCTAAACTAATGATGACAATGATTTATTATCGTCCTTAAAAGTTGGATTTACCGTACAATGTTTGCTCTAACTTTGTTGTAAAAAATTATAAAAAAAAATATCACTTTACTCTACTTTTATGTTCTAACTTCTATATATTTGCTATTTTATTATTATTCCTCATCAATATTTTAATAAAAATAATGTTTTGCTTCCAAATAATAAATTTTGTTTTAAAAAGTTAAAACTATTACCTATTTTATTATGTGAAGTTACAGTATGTCGCGACCTAAATTGCGACACGGGTCGACGAAAATAGAAGGTTGGATTCTGAGTTCCTCCGAAGGAACAAGGAAGAAGGAGTTGCCACCAGCTTTTTTATGGAAAATGTCAGGAAACCTTTGGATAGATAACGCTAGTTTTTGAATTAAAGAAATGAACTCAAAAGTCAATTATGTGTGGGGATCACGGGTATCCCAACATGTCTATCACACGATAGTTATCCTAATTGGCTGTATGAAAAGGAAGTGACTCTTACATTATGATTAATGCCTTTCTAAGAATAAAATATATTTACAAAATGAATATGGAATATTTTTGGTTTTTTTGGATGGTTAACTTGAACTTGAACATCCTGAGTAGGCACGACTTCTTGAACTTGAACTTGAACATCTTGAGTAGGAAAAGGTAATGACTCGACGACATACTCGACTTCTAGATAACTCTTCCCATGAAGTGGAGTACCAACAAAAAATGAATGTGTTTCATGAAAAGTAACATCCATTGAAACAAAGAACCGACGACTCGGAGGATGATAACACTTAAAACCCTTTTTATTTGAGAGATAACCAATGAAAACACATTTGATAGCTTTTGGATCTAACTTCCCATGATGTGGATTATGAGAGTGGACAAAGGCGACACACCTAAAGACACGACTAGTAAGTTTAATATTAGGGGAGAAGAAGGAAAGAAGGATAACATATGTTTAATTGGACTAATACCGTTTAAGACTCGAGTGAGTAACCTATTGATGAGATAGGTGGCAGTTAGGATGGCTTCTCCCCAATATACATCAAGAACAAACATTTGGAAGAGGAGGGCTCTAGCAACTTCAAGGAGGTGACGATTTTTCCTTTCTACAACCCTATTTTGTTGGGGAGTATTCACACATGTCAGTTCAAGAACCGCATCATTATCTTTAAGAAACTTGGAGAACTCAAGATTTACAAATTCGGTATCATTGTCTGACCGTAGTCTTTTAATGGATTTATTAAATTGATTTTTGACAAGACAGAAAAAATCAACAAATATTTGATAAACTTCATATTTATGTTTCATAAGAAATATCCATGTCAAATGGGGAATGAGACAAACTACTTAGCCCCCGATATAGAGTTACTAGCTGGCCCCCACACATCAGAATGAATGAGGTCAAAAGGTTCAATACTTTTATTATTACAAGGAGAAAATGTTGCATGATGGTGCTTTGAAAAATTGGCAAATATCACACTTAAAGGACTCGACAAACTCTTGTAAATAAATGTGGAAACATTGTCTTAAGTAACCCAAACGGTGGATGTCCAAGACATTTATGATAAAGCCAAATTTGAGAAGTAGCCCAAGTTTTTGAGGTTGCCTGTTGACTAGAAGGCAATTCTTCCTTATTGGTGTTGTTATCTATCTTTGTATATTGTAAGTAATATAACCCACCCTGCTCTTTAGCAACTCCAATCGTCCTCCCCGTTGTAAGTTCCTGAATAACACAATGAGAACGAAAAAATGTCATTGCAAACTTCCAATCTTGTATAAGTCTATTAATGGAGATAAGGTTGTTACTTAGTTTTGGAACATGAAGAACATTGTGTAGAGATAAAGAGGAGTGAAGTTGGACATTGTCAGATCCAGCAATAAGAACATGATCTCCATTAGCAATAGTAATTAGTTGTCTTTTGGGTACTTTAAGGTATGATATGAAATGTGAGGGAAACAGAGTCATATGATCTATTGCCTTGGAGTCAAGGATCCAAATGCTTTGTGGAACTGAACCAGAAATATTGAAGGAACTCTTACCATTCATAGTCAAACCACATGAACCAAGAGGCTTACTTGTTGAGTTTAGGAAGGCTCGAAGGCGGTCCATCTCCTCCTTACTAAAGGCTTGAATATTCTGGTCAAGTTGCAAGGTAGAAGGATGTTCAACTCCATTCTCCTTATTGGAGGTTGTTTGATTCACCCACATTTGAGTTGAGCCTTTATTTTCACCCATTCGTTCAAGAACTTTCTCCTTTCCATAATGCTTGTAGCAGTTATCCTTAGTATGTCCTAATCATTTGCAATAGTACCGTATTCTCCACGACTACTCTTTATGAATGGTTTATCTTTGGAGGCTGATCTTTTTGTGGCACCTTTTCCTGTCACCATTACAGATCCTGTGTTGGAGTTTCCTTTATCAAGCATGATTGATCGTCGTGTTTCTTCACTCCGCACAATAAAAAATACCTCAGACAAAGAGGGAAGCTTCTCCTTACCTTGAATCTGAACCCGAATAGGATCGTATTCAAAATTCAAGCCATGAAGAAACTTAAAGATTCTCCCCCTTTCAATGAGCCTAGTATATGCAACAGAATCAGCTTTGCACATCTTCAATCCTTGGTACTGGTCTAACTTGATCCATAACTCGTTTAGAGTCCCATAATACTCTGTTACGGAGAGGGTTCCTTGTCTAGAGTTGAAGATTTTGCTTTTAATATCATAGTAAGCAGTAGAGTCCTCTTTCATTGAATATGTCTCAATGAGATTCTCCAAAATCTCACTTGCGGAGAAATAAAATATATAATTTCGGCTTATTTTCAGAGTCATAGAGTTCCATAGCCATGCCATAATGAGAGACAACTATAGTCATCATTGACCTAACTTTGAAAGAGAATACAAAGAGAAAATGAATTGTTTGACATGCATCATGTAATGCAACTGGTGTTGTAAGAAAGAACATGTGAACCCAATTGGTGAGTTCAATAGATCTTTTAGGGAGTACTCAGTTGTTAACCCAACAATGGCCATGTTTGATCCCACGTGTTAGGGTATACATGCAAAACAGAGTAGATCTTAACGTGCTACAAAGAGTATCATGCTAATGTTATATAGCTAACTATAGAGGTAGATATTAGCAAGATTTCCCCTATCATACTATTCTAGATTTGAGTTGATACCACACATATAGAGTAGTGGGTAGGATGCATCACTATCACGACATGTGCTTTGATAATTATTACTGGATGTAAATGTGTTTGTATACATACATACATACATATATATATATATATTGTTATATGTGCTACCTGATCTTGTCGAGGTATTCCTTTGTGTCATGAGACGTATTCTCACTCCATTTTTGTTTGTATCTTATTTGTGTTTGGGTTGAATGTCATTTGTAGGTAAACATATGCAAGAATGAGAATAATGAGTTGGACCTACATCTATTTTTCCATATTTAGTTGTATTTTGAGTTTTGCTTTGCTTTGATAGAGCCTTTTACATTGGACAATTGTAATGGAATATCATATTATGTTTAGATTTATTTAATTTCCTAGATTTTGAATGTTGGATAGAAAATGGTCTTTAAAGTGTCAGTTGGATTTTATATTTGATTTTTTTTTATCAGTTGAAGAGTTATGTGATTCCTTTATTGATGAATGACGTTTGAAGATTTAAATTTATTTGTTTAAATAATTGTTAAATTACTAGTAAATAGTTCACAGAATAAAGGGTGCCACAACCACAACCACCCGATCGGCCCCTCTACCCCATCACCACTATTGTTGCCATCAACATGTAAATACACCCTTAAACTAATTTTAATAAGAAAGGGAATTTTTAAACAGAGTTTATTTTGAAACTAAAAATTAATTTTTGAAATAAAAAAAAGTTAAAACTAAAAACTAATATTGGTTTTTGAAAATTTTGAAACTTGTAACTAAAAACCACTCCAAACAAGCATATTTGTTTGAGTAGAAATAGAGAAGAATGAGAAGAAAGAAATATAAATGATAATTTGGTTATGTAGAAATATAGAGATGAAAAATGAGTTTATAGTCTGGCTATTGAATTTACATACTCATTATTCTAACAAAATTATATATTATAACAATTAATCAATTAAGAATAAATATTTAATTGATTATATACTCCTATCTAACTTACAAATAATCTACAAATGGATTACTTTTGTATGTAATTGATTATATATATATATATATATATATATATATATATATATTAAAAGATATAATTAAATATGTATAAACGTATAATTCATTTAATATATATAATATATATATATATATATATATATATTCTAATTATATACTTAATATTATTATACATAAATAATTTTTAATTATATATTTATTATATATAAATATTTTTAACTATATTTTTAATATATATATAATAATATATTTTTTCTTTTTATTATCATAAATATTATATATTTTTATATAATAATTTTATTTAATATTATATTTTTTCTCTTCTATTTCTTCTCTATCAAATAACTTAAATTTCAATCTATTTCTTTCAATTCTCTATTTTTTTTTCCGTTCTATTAAACACAAAGGTAAATTTAAATTTTGAGTTTCTTATCATGATTATGAAACATTAAAAGTGAAAACTAACATTAATATTATATTTTTTTCTCTTCTATTTATTTTCTATCAAATAACTTAAATTTCACTCTATTTCTTATCTATTTATCTCTTTATTATTTCTTTTTATTCTATTCTATTTCTTTTCACTCTATTAAACACAATCGGAATTTTGAGTTTTGAATTTCATATAATGATTATGAAACAATCGAAATTTTGAGTTTTGAGTTTCATGATTATGAAACATTAAAAGTGAAAACTAACGTTAAGATATCATATTTAGAGACAGTGACGAAGCTTAATTAGTTAGAGCGAAGGAGCCATAACTTCTCTAGAAAAAATTATATACAATATTTATAAATTTTAAAAATTATTTATACTTTTAATTAGCACTAACACAAACTTATATAATATTTGTAAATATTCTTTAAACTTATTTATTATTCAATTATTAATAATTTTAATTTATTGAAAGAGGATAAAGAAATTTAAAAATAAAATAATATTTTCTCAATTATTAATGATTTTAAGTCATTAAAAAAGAAAAAAATGAAAATTTTTAATCATTGAAAGAGCATAAAGAAAATGATATTTAATAATTTTTTTACTATCATTATTTTTAATTTTTTTATAAATATTTTATTAATTAATTTTATTTTCATATATAAAACTATTCTTATATATTTTTCAAGCCCGCTTTTCTGAAATTTGTATCCATCTGATTCTATTGTAAGAAAATTTATGCAATATGGCTTAAATATGCAGATTTTTCTTGTGTTTTTTTTATGAATTTAGTAATTTTTTGAATTGTTTATGTAAATCTTTTTATAATTTTGACAAAAATATTATTATTTATTTAAATTTATTAAAAAAATCATATTTTTTTGGATATATTCTCGTACAAATTTTGTTCTGTATAAAAAAATAGAAATTTTATATATAATTTTTTTTGTAAAAATATTATAAGAAAATTTAAATATTTTTATTCAGTAGTAAAAGGAAACATAAAATTTGCAGAGAAAAATAAATGTGAAGAGTCTTATTAATAAAATAGAAAAATATTTTAATATTATAAGAAAATTCATTAAATTTAGTTAATATTTAAATAATATCTTCTTAAATACTTAAAATTATCCACAAAAAATAATATAATTAAAATTTATATTTAACTTATAAATTATACTCTTAATTATTTTGACCCTTTCAAATAGTTTATTTTCAACCTCCGCCACTGTTTAGAGGAAAAAAGGAAAATTAATTGGTGCATAAAGTCTTCTGATGTTTTATGAACTACCAAGTTGAGTCAATTATCATTTTATGTAATGCGATGATCATGACTTTTCTAAGTCGTTTTATGTGACGTGATGAGTATATATTATACAAAGCGTAAAATAATCTTGCGATTGCGTGTAGTAGACATTAATCTTAATTTTATATTTAAAATCTATTCAATTACGCAATAGTGCAGAAACCTTCCATTGGATAGATTTCATTATAAAATTTGTCAAATTCAATTATGATCATTTAAAATTTTTTATAAATTTTTAATCTTTTAAAATATCAAACTTATTAACTTAAATTCTTAATCTTGACTACATTATTATGGTTGCTTACATAACTAACTTCCTTTCACATTATAAATTTATGAAAATATATTAAAAGATTATTAAGTATGATGTGTATGATAAATTTTTAAATTTATGGAACACACCAGGAAGGACGATAGCCACCTAAAGTATTATCAACATCAGGTTAAATTTCGTATTATTATGAAAAACTAAAATCAAATGAAAATCAAATTTGACCAAAGGACAAAAATATTTTAATTGTTTTTTATTAACTTGCGGACAAAATAAGTTTATATAATAAATAAATAAGCACAGAAAATTTGACGGAAACAGGAGGACTGAGAGGAAATTAGCATTTGAGATGTAGTCGGCCTACATATGAGAAACATGTCTAACGTTAACTGTGTGTATATATATACATGATTATCAGTATGAATCTAATTCTAATATTGATTTGAGTGGATTTGATCTACTAATATCTCTTAGTCTTTGTGAGGATAACCATTATAATGTCAATGATGAATCCGGTTTGTTTTAAGTTCATAAAAGCCATAATAATTATGATGTATTTGGTGTTGCAGGTTGTTTGTAGTGGACAGGAAATTTGGTGCATAAAAAGGGAGAGGGAAGCTCTGCTCCAATTCAAGGCTGCCCTTGTGGATCGCTATGCCATGCTCTCATCTTGGACCACTGCAGACTGTTGCCAGTGGAAGGGAGTTCGCTGCAACAACCTCACCGGCCATATACTCATGCTCGACCTTCATGGAGAATCTTATGTTGAATATGTATTCCATAGTTACTATGAATTTCCCTCAGAACGTTATATCAGTGGAGCGATCCACAAGTCTTTGATGGAGTTGCAACAATTAAGGTATTTGAACCTCAGTTGGAATTCTTTTCCAGACATAGTAATCCCAGAGTTTTTGGGTTCTTTAAGCAGCTTGAGGTACCTTGATCTTTCACATTCTAATTTTAGCGGAAAAATTCCAAGTCAGTTTGGTTTTCTTTCTCGTTTGAAATACTTAAATCTTGGTTGGAATTCTCTGGAGGGTTCAATCCCTTATCAACTTGGAAACCTCTCCAACTTGCAACATCTTGATTTAAGGAATAATTATTTTGAAGGAATTGTACCATCCCAACTTGGGAACCTTTCAAACTTGCAGAAGCTTTATCTTGGAGGATATGATGGTGCTTTCAAAATTGACAATGGTAATCATGCTGGAGATCAGTGGCTCTCCAATCTCATCTCTTTAACCCATCTTTACTTGTCGTCCTTCCCGAATCTTTGCTGTTCCCATAGCTGGCTACAAATGATTGGCAAGCTACCAAAACTAAGAGAACTAAGTTTAATTGGTTGTGGCCTTTCCGATCATTTTATCCTTTCAATGAGTCCTTCTAAATTCAATTTTTCTACTTCCCTTTCGGTTCTTGATCTATCTGGGAACACCTTCACGTCATCAATGATGATATTCCAGTGGGTGTCAAACATCACTTCCAACCTTGTTGAGCTTGACCTTAGCGTTAACTACTTGGAGGGTTCCACATCAAATCATTTTGGCATGTTCATGAATTCGCTTGAGCACCTTGACCTCTCCTTTAATAGATTCAAGAGTGAGGTTTTGAAATCCTTCGTGAATATATGCACTTTACATTCTTTATACATGTATGAAAACAATTTGACTGAAAACCTTCCATCAATTCTTCATAATTTGTCAAGTGGTTGTGTTAGATACTCACTACAAGAATTGGACTTGTCTTATAATCAAATCACCGGTTCTTTACCTGATCTTTCAGCATTCTCTTCTTTGAAGGAATTGGATCTTGATGGAAATCAATTAAGTGGAAAGATAATTGAAGGTGTTAGATTACCGTCTAAGCTGGAGTTTTTGTCAGTTAGCTCGAACTCTTTAGAAGGTGGAGTTCCAAAATCATTTGGGAGCACATGTAATTTAGAATTGTTGGATCTTTCTTATAACAATTTGAACGAAGAACTAATAGTGATATTTAATCACTTATCTGGGTGTTCTTCATTGCGACAACTGAATCTAGGTTCGAATGAAATCAGTGGCACTCTTCCTAACCTTCTCTCGATGTTCCCATCTCTAAAAAGATTATACCTTGATAGAAACAACCTGAATGGGACAATTTCTGAAGTTGTTCGATTTCCAACTGAATTAGAGAAACTACATTTGGATTCAAACTCTTTGAAAGGTGTGATCACTGACTTCCACTTTGCTAATATGTCCAAGTTAGATTCATTGGGGTTATCTGATAACTCATTGACCTTGGCCTTTACCCGAGATTGGGTCCCGCCTTTTCAGTTGCGCAACATTCGATTGAGATCTTGCAAGCTAGGTCCAACATTTCCCAAATGGTTGCAAACACAAAATGGCTTCGACAATATTGACATATCAAATGCTGGAATATCAGATGTTGTTCCATATGTGTTTTGGGCTAAATTGGCATTACAAGAATGGGTAACAATGAATATTTCATACAACAATCTACAAGGTATTATTCCAAAATTTTCACAAAAGAATCCTTATTACTCCCTAACTCTCGGATCGAATCAATTTCTAGGCCCTATTCCACCATTTCTACGAGGTTCCATGTCTCTTGATTTATCCAAAAATAAATTCTCAGATTCCCTTTCATTTTTATGTGATAGTGGTACAATTGAAACATTATACCAGTTAGACCTTTCAAATAATCAATTGTCTGGACAAATTCCAGATTGTTGGAGCCATTTCAAGTCATTAGCTTATTTAGATTTGAGTCACAACAAATTGTCAGGAAAGATTCCTACTTCATTGGGGCTGCTTCTTGATCTTCAAGCATTGCTATTGAGAAACAACAACTTAACAGATGAGATCCCTTTATCCTTGAGGAGTTGTACAAAGCTAGTGATGCTAGATATGGCAGAAAACAGATTATCAGGGCCTATCCCTACTTGGATTGGGAGCAAATTTCAAGAGTTGCAAATTTTAAGTTTGGGAAGCAATCATTTCTATGGAAGTTTACCATTACAAATTTGTTATCTAAAAAGCATTCAGCTCTTGGATGTCTCCATAAACAACTTATCTGGGAAAATTCCTAAATGCATCACAAATTTTACTTTGATGGCTCAAAAGGCTTCTTTGGAAGATTATTATAAAGATCATTTGTATTCTGTCAGTACCACCAGTCGTGTGATAGATGGTACAACATACTACTTGAATGCATTCTTGACCTGGAAAGGTTCAGAACGAATGTTCACAAATAATGAGTTGTTTCTTCTAAAAAGCATTGATCTCTCAAGCAATCACTTTTCAGAAGAACTTCCAATGGAAATAGGGAATTTATTTGAATTGGTTTCATTGAATTTATCAAGAAACAATTTGACAGGGAAAATTCCTTCAAATATTGGAAAGCTAACATCACTTGAATTTCTGGATTTGTCAAGAAACCAGTTTGTTGGTTCAATTCCTTGGAGTCTTACTCAAATTGATCGACTCTCTATGTTAGATTTGTCACATAACCATCTATCTGGACAAATTCCAATTGGCACGCAATTACAGAGTTTCAATGTCTCAAGTTATGAAGATAATCTTGATCTATGTGGATTGCCGCTTAAGAAATTGTGTATTGATGGGGGGCCAGCACAAGGACCAATTGTTGAAGTTCATGAAGATGAAAATTCACTTTTCACTGGTGAATTTTACATTAGTATGGCAATTGGATTTGTCACAAGCTTTTGGGGTGTTTTTGGCTCAATCTTAATAATACGTTCCTGGCGACATGCTTATTTCAACTTCTTAAGCAATTTAACTGACACTATTTATGTCATGACAGCAGTGAAAGTTTTCAAGTGGTGACATAAAAGATAGCTGGTAATAATATTTTAACCTTCCCATATATACTTGATTTTTCCTTTATATGATAAATATAATCACAAACTTTAGTTTACATCACATAAAACAAACCTTAGTTTACATCACACAACACAAATCTTAGTTAACAATCACACATGAAGATAAACAATTCCTTGTACGTTATTATAGTCAAATAGAGCATAAGTTTAAGGTAGTTTTTCTATCTCATTTTCTACTTTTAGCTTTTAATCTTTGTAATTTTCTTAGGATTTCAGTTTTATTTCTTTATTATTTTATTATTCTATTTTGGGACAAATTTTAAAGGATTTTTTTTAATTTTTGGCAGAAAAATTCTGGATTCTAAGTGCTAGCTTGTTGGTGTTGAAAAATGCGAATATCTCAAGATTCAAAGGATTGTGAGACATCAAAGAATATGATCAAAGAGATACTTTTGGAGGTGAGAAGCAATCACTCACATTTGGATTCGGAGGAAATAGAATTGAGGAGGGCTTCTAGTTTTATTTTCTTTAAAAGTGGATGGCTAATGGATCTTCTATTTTGTATATTATGAATTTATAGTGGGTTGTTGAACATCTTTGAGCTTTGGCTTTAGGGAACCAATTGGGATTTTGATGTAGTTGATTTTCCTCTAAGCATGGTGTTCATAGTTTAGTTTTTATTTGGACGAACTTAATAATTTGATGAATGCTCATAACATTGGAAAATGACATGTTTAGTTATTATAACACTTTTATGATTAATAAGATTGAAAATAATTAAAAGAGATAATTAAATTAAATTTTATAAAACAAAAATTAATTAATAAATATATGTGATTTTTGAATGTAAATTTTAGTAAAAAATTCTATTAAATATGAAATTAAGTTGTACTCTAATAATATAAGAATACACAGTAAAATAAGTAAATAAAAAAATTAAAGATTTAATTATAATTAGTATTTATTAATATTAATTAGGTCCTTATAAAAATTCTATTTTATTTGATTATCGTTGATTAAAATAATAATATTGTAATCCATATTCAAAGAATACGAATTTGAGAGGTTTTCGATAACAATATTAAAATAGTAATATTTGACAGCTTTTCAATAGTTGGAAAAAATACTCTTGAGACAATATAATTTTAGAGGTCTTAAATCAATTAAATCAATATTAGTGTGTTATTAGTTTCCTAATAGTATGAGTAGCACTAATTAAGTCAAAATTGGATAAAACTATACTTTAATTTGGTTTTTTTTCTCTCCAATTTCACCTACTCCTCCCGACAACATGCACAAAATATATCAATCTAGCACCAAATAAACTATTTCTCCCGTGACGGCCGAACGTGAGGTTTGAAATGGGTAACCCAAAAGTAAGCTTCAATTTTTAAATCAATGGATACCAAAATTTATCAAATATAATTAAATCTTCATGTTGTGGTTGAATGAAATTTTAAGCTTACTTATATATTCTTTCTCTCTTCATTGTGGATGTAGCTTTCAACCCCAATTTTCCTTCACTTTTTCTTTATCTATTATTTTAAAGGTTAATAATTACGAGAGGTCAAGAGTATTTTGCTCATTCACATATCTTTTAACTTAATAAAAAAAATCAAACATTAATGGTTAGGTTTAATGAGGTATTATTTTCATTAAAATAATTAAAATATATAAGTAGAATTAATTAAACAATTACATAAAATTTTATAATATAAATTATTTTGTTAGAGACGAAAAATGTTAAGCAATAGAAAAAGTCTAATGACAGAAAAATCTTAAGAATTATTTAGAATGTTTCATAGAATAATAGTGATAATGACAAACTACTAGTGCGGGTGGTAGTAGTAACTATTGTAACACCCTTTACTTCTAATGGTATATATTTAATATAGTAACTAGAAAATATCAAATAATTTAAAACTTAAAGTCATTCATCATTAAGGGGTATATGTGCCTCCTCATAGTACTAAAATATAAAGATAGTCTATTATCACTTCAATGACCATTTTACTTAGTGAAAAAATAACAAATCCAAACAAAATATAATAACCATAATTATCATCATTACAACTTGTCCCATCTACAAATGTAAATTAGCTCAAATACAAGCAATACAAACAATAAGGGAGTGATAATACATCTCACTACAGGCTTGTGATATGAACACAATGTAGGTGGCACACACATAAATACCACATCATAGGTAATCAAAAGCATTCCGCATGAATTATAACAATGCACTCTAATTAATACTCTGGATGCAATGAGGTATCAACTATAATCCAAGAAGTAGTTTAAGTGCAACATTTCTCAACCCTCTATAATTGGTCATACCACTTCAGAATTATATCTTTTGATAGCACATCAAGTACTACTCAACTTGCATCATTTCTTTTTGGCACGTGGGATTAATCATAAGCTTTGGAATTTCCATATTGAGTGGTCAAAATCTCAATGCACATACCAATATCATAATCTTAACATATGGAATTTTTTGCATGTCAAGAAAAGCTATACATAACAAAATACAACAAACAAGTACCGTCATGTCAGCACGAGCATGCTCCTACATGCGTGGTCATGCATAATCAATGTAGGCCTGACATAGGCGTGCTCAACACCAAAAACCCAGCACAAACATTCCTATCTTGAGCATGAACATGCTCAACTTCTAGGTTCAAGCACAAGTGTGCTTAAAAAGTTTAGGCATTAACTTGAACACAAGTGTACTGATCGCTTTACAACTCACAAATTTCCAAATTTCAACCTATAATTTGCTTCCACAGGGGAACCTAGGGGTTCCTCTAAGTTATTCACAAAATCAATCAAGTTCTTGACAAGTAACACCATAATCATATCTTAATCTAGGATGTTTAGTCTCCCCTTTAAAGACATCCCAAACATACAATTTACCAAGAATTCAGACAACCTAATCCAAGGAGTTTAATATCTCATTTAGAGAACCAACATATGCAAACTTTAGGCTTCTAGGGTCAACTTCTCTATCCATAGTTATATTTATACCCTTGAGTGAGATCTTTCACTCCTTCCTTACTTAGAATGTCAAACTCCAAATGTTCCTCACTCCTCAAGCTTCTCCTTCCTATTGCTCTAGTGTCATCCTCTTTAAGGGTTCTCCCCCTTAATCTTCCATAGAGAAAAGCACCAATGCTTCAGAACTCTAATTTTATGACTCTAATGGTCAATGCTCGCTCCCCTTTTAAATCCTTGAAGCATGCTTCGTTGCTCACTTTAACAGCCCAAGCAACACGGGCATGATCACAAGCACGAGCATGCTCACTCATTGCTTGTCAAGTACGAGTATGCTCAATTAAGCACAATTATGCTTAATGGGTTGACGTAATTTCTGCCCCCAAAGTAAGGTCTAATGGCCTTTTTTCTTTGTTTTTACCTATAAAAACTCCTTTTTTATAGCCCAACACTTATTTTTCAAAATATAGTTTATTTAATTGGTGAAAAATATAATACAAACAATCATTAATCTACTAAAATAACGAATGATAATAATAATAACATAAAAATTGAGGCGTTGCAATCCCCTTCTTTGTAAGAATTTTCATCCCTAAAAATTTCCTTACACAAACATATAAAGAGCATAATTAAGGTACAAGTGCCGACAAAACACGTACCTTGCATTTTGGCTCCCAAAGTAATAGGCTTCAACACCACTAAGAGTAAAAACTCTTCTAATGGTCTTTGGTCGACAACCTTGGGAACTCTCTCCAACATTGTACTACACCTTCCAATTTAGCCTTGCTTCCCACAATTGAAGCATGTTACATCTTTGATTCGCGCATTGCCTGGCATAGAGGCCAAACTTGCCACACTTCATGCACTTTGGTGGAGTAGAGAAAGCAGCTCCTACACTTCTACCCCTAACTAATTGGGTAGTCATAGTCTTCTAATCTCCATAATGGTCACCGCTATACCTGGATGACAGAGTAAAATACGACATATAGCGGCTTTAACTTCCAAACTTCTCCTTCACATGACCCACGCTTTTGTAATATGCAGCCTTTTCCCTATAGTCTTCGTCAAAAACCTTACACTTGTTCATGAAAGTCAGAAATTGACAAATCTCTTGGTAGTTGACGGCTTTCTTTCTTGATCTATGGACACAACCCAATGATGAACTTTCGCACTTGGAGCATTCCTTAACTTCATTCTAGTGATGTGAAAAGTACCTCGATAACTCTTCAAACTTGATTTAGTAGCCAGCCACAATCATATTCCCTTATTTCAACCCTAGGTGTAACGACCCATGACCGCTACATAAAAACTAAATCCATCTTCAAAACATAAAGATTCAATTAATTTCAAAAACTCTTATTTAATTTATAAAAGAAAGTATGTATAAATTTTTCGTGATCAATCATAGCTAAAATCATACATCCATACTCAAATTTACTAAAGTTACATTTCCATAGCATACATAAGATATATAAATCAAAGTATCTCATGTAACAGTTCATGCCTCATGACACTTACAACCCAAAAAATAAATAGGTAAAAAGAGTACATTACATATGTTTATCAAAATCCAGTCATAAACACTATTAAGGTAGAGGGATACAAGACTTACACACCCCAGGTTGGTCATACACTAACTATTGAGAAGGAGGAGGATGAGACGGCGACTCTAGTTGAAAAGCTTTAGGATTTACTCTATAATGATGGGGATGGGGTCCAAGACAAGTAAGGTCACGATGGAGAATTCAAGTCAGTTTAGCTCAGGTGAGGTATGTAGGTTAACTCCGCATCTCTTCTATAAGTAGATAGAAGTCCAATGTGACATAGAACGTAACTAAAATCAAGGTAGTGACACATGGCGTGCAGTCGATGGTGATGTCATCGCAGTACCTGACATACTCCAAATCTAGATTAATCATTTAGGCCCCACCTAGGCCCACCAAGGTATCCATGAAGCATAAGGAGAAAGTACCCAAATGTATCCTATTGAATAACATGCGAGATTAGGACAAGTTCCTCAATGGCCTCGGCATCTACTCCCAACGAAACATCATTTGAGATCATCACAATCGAATATACACGATAAGAAGTATAAGGTAAGCTCATAAAAACGAACATGTATAAATAAAATAGAAAAAGTACAATAACATCCAAGTTTCATAAGGTACGAACATTCAAATAAATCATCAATTTAAACTCCTCAAGCAACCAATATATAGACCAATCTTATTCCTTGAAGACTTTAACTTTCAAGTGAGCAATTAGATACTTTCCCTTAACATAGTATACATAACTACCAAGTCATCACAACACAACACATGTCAAAAAAACCATTAGGGGAAATGTCAAGACTTGATCTATGGATGAGATATGTGGTTTGTTGAGATAGGTATACATAGGTAGTGGCTCACTACAACATAAGGTTTGCAATGACCTTGGACCCATGTGGACTCTCTACTCTCCCTATCCTTGAGACTTGATTGTCGCACACCTCTTATCCAACACTAGGCTTGGAGGCCTGATGGGCCAAGGATTAGTCGTTATTTCCTCTATCAAAATACTAGATTTTCCTAAGCTACAGTAGCATAGGCTCGACCTAGGTAATTCTTCTCAAGGACATGTGGTTCTTGTATTTCTAGGGTACAAGGCTGAAATATATGCAAAGCAAAATATGTAGAGTGTGGACTCAACAAGAAATATAAATGGGAGGTTTTTACAGGAAAAGTAAACTGGCAAGAAATGTAAAGATTATCTAAAGCAGTTAATGAAAGTAAACTAAGGCTATAAATGTAAAGTAATCTAATTCTACTAAAACGTATATTTAACATACCAAATACAATGGGATCAAGGAATGGTTCTACTTTGGATTCCTAGTATGCATGTGATTCCTCACCAATCCACTTTCCTACGATGACCGCCGAACATTCGTCCATTGCCAACTGAGGGCTTACACAATCCAGGGCCTCAAGATGACATGGATTATGCACTTGGTTGATCTAGATTATCTAATGATTACCCATAATGTTGCCTAGGTAGTTTCCAACCAAACCCTAATCTAGGCGTGATCTATTCTTTATCATGCACAATTGTAACACAACAAGAATACATTAACTACAAGAATTACACACATAAAAGCAAAGAGAAACATAATCATTTATTGATTAACAAAGTACCGATGCAAGAGTGGATTCATGGAAAAGGATGGTGAATAACTTCCCACGACGACCACCATGATAGTTGTAGTGTTCAACCTAATGAGAATAGAAAACATGAGAGGTCGTACCCTCTAGAGTGTGACAGATTCCTGGTCAATCCCCTCTAGCAACTCTGCTTAGCTCAAAATCTGCCCTACATTCACTCGAACCTAAATGAACGTCTCTGAAGCACCGTTGAACAAAGGTGTTGAAATGGAAAATGGATGTATGTGTAAGTCTTAGCTATCGATAGGCTTTGCTCGCTAATTTTGAACTAAGCTAAGCGTCCTTATTTATATAGGTATATCCTAACTAACTTCTAACAGAAATAACAGAAGTAACAGTCTTGTCGTAACTAACTCAACTAACTACATAACAAAAATAACAACCTAACTAATTAACCGTTTTCCTAAACGACACGTGCTGGAATTGCCGGAGTGGAGTCGACCTTTGCTTGCCAGGACGGATCCAAACGAATGGAAGTCAGCACATGGAGTCAGCCTCATAGGAGTCAGCATCCAGTTGGGACTTAGCATTGGTTAGGAATCAACATCTAGTTTATACGCGGACACAAAGTCAGTCCTGTAGAGTCGGTTCTGTAGGAGTCGGCTTGATCTGGTTGGGTTGGAGTTGACAGGTTGGAGTCGTCATACTAAGCCTTCATGTGGAGTTGCCCATGAGGAATCGGAGTCAGCATTAACCTGTCTGAGATGGTTTTGGTCTTGGCCGGGACGGTTTTATCCGGCCGGGATGTCTTTAGAGTCGGGATGCCTTTAGTCTCGGTTGTATTGGCCGAGACGATTCAATCTCGGTCTTGGTCTCGGCTTTAGTTGGCCGAGATGCCTTCGGTTGGCCGAGACGCATCCAGTCTTGGTCTTAGTTGAGATGGTTTTGGGATCCCGTTTTACTTGCAAAATAAGACTAATCTATTTGTTAGCTAAAATCAACAAGTTAGCATGGATTCGTATTTTCCTTATTGTAACCTAGGAAACCTGAATCTTAGCTAATATTAGATTCTTAACTACAATTTAGACTCTTGTCTACCTATATTAAGACCTTATTAGGGGGTATAAATTGTGTATTATTGATGAGTCATATTTTATACACCTTACAGGGACCTAAGATGAGTGTTTTTGGGATCATTTAGGGCTTAAGGATTGAGTCTTAGCTAAGATTCGCATTATGAACCTAGAAATGGAGAAAATATAAATATGTGCTAATTTGTAGGTCTTGGACAATAAAAGATTCATCCCATTTTTGTAGGATAATTCCAAATGATCTTGGCCCATCCAGAAGAGTCTCGGCCGAGGTGAGCTGTCCCGACCAGACCAACTCACCATAGGACCAACTGACTCCACAGGTCCAACAGCCACGTGAAGCAGCCCAATCAACAACAAAATTTGGGCGTCCAGCACAGCTCCGAGCAAGCTCAGTTGCCACGTCACTCTAGAGAAGCTTGTAGCATAAGATACGCAAGGGTAGAATAGGAAATGCAATTTGTAATTCTGTTAGGAATTCGTTGGTTGGCGTGTTCAGTAAGGCCAGCTCATGTATATATAGAGAGAGCTAGGTGCAACTAAAGGTTGTTGAATTCAGACTAGACTCCATACACATTACATTCCATTCTCTCATGCACATTCTTCATCCTCACAATGGTGCACGATTCTTCAATGGCGTTTCTCTTGATTGAGGAGGTGCAGGTCATGGATTGAGAGGCCGAAGGTTGTTAAAGGGGACCACTTGGCTTGTCATCATACTTTGGTGGACTTGATCCTCAGCACCTTGGCTAACAGAGGTGAACCATCACCGTTCGACCATGGCGATCATTGTGGAAGACGAATTCATCGAATTCACACCCTGTGTTTGTATTTCATTCTTAATAATATAACTAGTTTCTGATTCCAATCTTGTGTTTGCGATTTCTGCACTTTAATCTGCTTGTTGTGTTGCGATTGCATATGGTAATGTGGACTACGTTGAACTACGCCGATTGGAACTTGTTTAACAACTTCAGTAGGTAATCAATTAGAGAACCTAAAATCAACTCTAAACTTAATCCCTGCCAACTGATGAGGTAGCGATTGTATAAATCCTCGGTATGGAAATGGACGAATGTTTGGTGATTGTCATAAGAGAATCCAAGGTTGATATGGAACGTGAACTTGAGTGAACGAACCAGAATTGACTTAATTACTGAGACGAAATTTGAATGCAGTAGTAGTAGTAGTAGTAGCCTAGCTTAGTCGTATTTAGTTTCTTATTTTAATTATTGTTTTACTTGATCTGCAACCAACCCCCCGTTTCCTGCATTTCAGTTCGAAACCAAGTTAGTCCGACTCTATTGCGTCTGTCAACACTTAGCCAAGACCGATCGGATAAGGCTCTTCCAAGTCCATATCAGACCAATCTCTGCCGAGAGCAACTCAGTGCCTAGCCGATAGTGAGTTTGCATTCTACACTTGAATTCTGCATTACATAGTTTCCACACAAAGTCATAATCGAGCACACTATGTCCTTGAGAGAATTTGACCTAGGATTGACTATGCTATAATTAGCTTTAGTTTATTTGATGCACGTTGAGATGACTAAAAACAAGCTTATCAAATTGGCGTCGTTGTCGGAGATACAAGTTCTTTTGTGTCTTTGTGTGCCAAACCTGAGTTAAGCCGAACCTTGAGTCTGTAGATTTCTATGTCAGTCGAGTCATAGAGTCTAAGGCAAGTCTGTCTGTTTTGATTGGATTCTGTAATAATACAACATGCCGAGTATGTGTTAAATTTTGGGTGTGTAAGTTTCACTGCTAAAATAAAAAAACAAAATACTAACCATTTCTGCAACATTGCATTCATTTTGTTTTCACACAGCTGATTTTGTATTCTGATAGTTATTAGTTTTCTGTTGTAAACTGATACTAACTTGTACAACTAACATTGATAGTTCTGCAACAGTAACTTGCATTTTTCTACATGAGTTTATATAATGCATGACTAGGAGTAGTTCTGACCCATTGTATGATTTAGACCCCGAAATAGAGATAACTTTACGTAGGTTAAGAAAAGTTAGGAATATAGTAGTAAGTAATAGTTCCAATTCTGTTTCTAGTTCGGACAATAGTAGTCCTGTTACTAACAATTCTAATTCTATTGAATATAGTAGCACTAATAATTTTGAAGAGGCGGAATAGATGGAGAACAATGATAAAACTTTAAAGGAGCTGGCTACACCAGATGTGGCGTACCAACCTTAGTGCATCCAATATCCGCAACTAGAACCAGCTCAAACATATGAATTAAAATCTGGTCTTATACATTTGTTGCTCAAATTTCATGGTCTTGTAGGAGAAGATCCCCACAAGCACTTGAAGGAATTCCATGTGGTCTATTCCACGATGAGGCCGCAGGGGATATCGGAAGACTACATCAAGATGAAGGCGTTCCCATTCTCCCTAGATGGAGCAGCAAAAGATTGGTTGTATCTACAACCAGTTCTCTTCAACACCTGGGGAGACATGAAACACATGTTCTTGGAGAAATTCTTTCCAGCATCCAGAACTGCGACCATCAGGAAGGAAATATGTGGGATAAGGCAACATTCTAGAGAGACTCTGCATGAATACTGGGAAAGATTCAACAAGCTTTGTGCCACATGTCCACATCATCAGATCAATGAGCAATTACTGATCCAGTATTTCTATGAAGGCATGACGATGATGGAACATAGTATGATTGATGCTGCTAGTGGAGGAGCATTGATGGATAAGACGCCAACAAAAGCAAGGCATCTGATTTCCAATATGGCAAGTAATACACAACAGTTTGGGATCAGAGGAGCCAGCCAACCCCGAATGGTGAATGAAATTGGTGCAGTAGATAACCTAAGACTAGAAAACCAGCTGATCGAGTTGCCATCTTTGGTGAGGCAACTTGCTGTTGGACAACATGTGGTATATGTTGTGGCATAGTAGCTAGAGTTTGTGGCATATGTACTTCTGTGGAGCACCTTACTAACATGTGCCCCACATTGCAAGAAACCGAGTCGGACCATCTAGAGAGTGTTGGAGCAATAGGTGGATATCAGTTCGGAAAACAGTCATATTAGAGTTGTCCATTTGATAATCAACAGTTTGGAAAGCAACCATTTTGGCCAAGGCCGAGTCAAGGGCCATATGCAGCTCAACGATTCAGATCCGCTTCGAATGCACCTCAAGGACCAACAGGTTATCGACAACCAACTCTGCAATATCAGGCACTACCGTTCCAATAACAACAATAGAGAATGCCAGCTCAAGACAATTCACCATCTTTGGAGGACTTGATGAAGCAATTAGCAACTAGCAACCTGGAGTTTTAGCAAACCATGAGCTCCAACAATATGTAGTTTTAGCAAAATATGAACGCCACCATCCAAGACCTCAAGACGTAAATAGGACAGTTAGCCAATACTTTGAGCCAGTTACAATCGGTCGGATCTAGCAACCTACCCTCACAAACCATTCCAAATCTGAGAGGGAATGCGAGTGCAATCACTCTAAGAAGTGGAAAAGCATAGCCATAGCCAGCACTACAACAATTGCCGAGATCAACTGACGCTGACTTTGAACCAGATGTCGACTCACAGGTGTCTCAGTAGGATAAAACTATCCCATTGTCGTTTCTAACCCGAATCGTCTCAGCAAGGAAGCCTGAATCTGATGAAGAGCTGCTAAGGATGTTTTGAAAGGAGGAAATCAACATTCCACTCCTTGATGCGATAAAGCAAATTCCCAAGTATGCAAAGTTCCTCAAGGAATTGTGTGTACACAAAAGGAAGAAGATGAAAGGAAGTGTGAAAATAGGAGGTATAGTATCGGCGTTAACCAGAAATGAAGATTTCACTGCAGGAGCACGACTAGCATTGCCAAAGAAGTGCCGAGATCCTAGAATTTTCTATATCCCATGCACCATTGGCGATTGTACTTTTTTCGATGCCATGTTGGACCTAGGAGCTTCAATTAATGTCATGCCAACTTCAATCTACAAATCCTTGAATTTTGGTGACCTGGAACCCACTAGGATGACAATACAACTAGCAAATAGAAGTGTTGTTCAACCCTTGGGCGTTCTCGAAGATGTACTTGTCCAAGTTGATGAGCTGATTTTCCCAGCTGACTTCTATGTTCTGGATATGGAGGACGAGACATCAAGGAAAAGATCCACCTTAATCTTGGGGCGACCATTCCTTATGACTGCCAGAACAAAGATTGATGTGCATGCCGGGACACTCTCGATGGAATTTGGTGATACTTTGGTGCAGTTCAATATTTTCGAAGCCATGAAGCACCCCCACCGAAGACCATTCACTCTTTGGCATAGATTTGATTGATGAACTAGTTGAAGAGTATCTTCAATTAGACAATAGCAGTGAAGATACTTCAAATTTGGCTGAAGATATTGAGTCAATTGATTGCTTAGGGTCCCTCGCAAAAGAAGCCAACTATGATGAAGTTTGGGAAGTACACAATCTTTCCAACTCTGAGGATGGTAATATTGACCTTGCCGACTTGAGTCAGAAAGTTGAGTTGATCAAATTATTAGACCAAGTGTGCAAGTACAAGAACCTAGAGCGTTCAAATAAGGCAGAAGTTCAAGTTGCCGAGACCGAAAAGCTATTCCCAGCACACGTGGCAACAATGTTTACTACCGAGTACGAGTTGGCCAAAAGAAGTCAAGACCGAGAGAGGACTAAAGTCATCTCGGCCAAAAAGATGGGTGTCAAGGCCGACATGCATGTACATATGCATGCCGAGACCATCTCGGCCAAAGAAGACCAAAAGCAAGCTAGAGTCGAGTCTATCTCGGTTAATCAAGGCAAGAACCGCGTTCCATCCGGATCCAACTTTAGTGCAAAACAAAGAGCCGAGTCCGACCCCAATCTGATAAAAGTCGATCCTATCACTGCCAAAAGGAGTCGGCCATAATAGCCAAAGACCGAGATCATGTCGGTACACCTGGTGCCGAATCTAATTCAAGTTGGCCAGCTAGATCCGAAGGAATCTAATGACAATTCTTCATCCCCGCCACCACCCATGGAATTGAAGTCATTACCAAGTCATCTGAAATATGCCTATTTGGATGCTGAACAGCAAGTTCCAGTCATCATTGCTAATAATCTCCACTAGGAGCAGGAAGATAAATTGTTGAGTGTCATAAGGCAACATAAGAAGGCAATTGGGTGGAAATTATCCGACCTTCTAGGGATAAACCCCTCCATCTACATGCATAGAATTTTAATGAAGGAGGAAAGCAAGCCCATAAGGCAACAACAAAGTAGAATGAATCCGACCATCCTAGATGTGGTCAAGAAAGAGGTGACAAAACTGCTTGCTGTAGGGATCATCTACCTCATCTCAGATAGCCAGTGGGTGAGCCCCGTGCAAGTAGTGCCTAAAAATTCTGCAATGACCATCACGAAAAACTAGCATGATGAGTTGATACGTATACGGATTCAGAATAGCTGGCGAGTCTACATCGACTATAGAAGATTGAATCAAGCAACTCGCAAGGATCACTTTTCCTTGCCTTTCATTGATCAAGTCCTGGAGAAATTAGTAGGGAAATCCCATTATTGTTTTTTGGATGGTTTCTCTAGACACATGCAAATCTACATTGCACCTAAAAATCAACACAAGACCACCTTCACCTGCCCATTTGGTACCTTTGCATACACTCACATTCCATTTGGCCTGTGCAACGCGCCAAATACATTTCAATGTTGCATGACAAGCATTTTCTCGGACCTGTTATAGGAGTGCATGGAGGTGTTCATGGATGACTTCACAGTATATGCTGATTCACTTGACGCATGTTTGGAAAACCTATCCAAGGTGTTAACAAGATGCATTGACACAAACTTGGTTCTTAACTTTGAAAAATGTCACTTCATGGTGACCGAGGGAATTGTGTTGGGATATCTGGTGTCCAACAAAGGCATCGAGGTGGATAAATCAAAGATTGACATCATCACCTCTCATCCAAACCCCACTTTTGTGTGGGAAGTTCGCTTATTTCTGGGACATGCAGGATTCTACAAAAGATTCATCAAAAATTTCAGCAAGATTTCCCTGCCACTGTCCAAACTGTGACAAAAGGATGTGGAATTTAAATTTGACCAGCCTTGTATTGAAGCCTTTCAAGAGCTGAAAAAGCAACTCACATCCGCCCCTATTCTTCAAGCGCCTAACTGGGGCCTGCCATTCGAGCTTATGTGTGATGCATCCAATTCGGCATTAGGAGCCATCTTAGGCCAAAGAGTTGGAGTCGGTAAGCCAGTGCATGTGATTGCCTATGCATCTCAAATAATGGACCCGACCTAGTTAAACTACACAACAACTGAGAAGGAGCTACTGGCAATTGTATTTGCCTTGGAAAAATTTCGTTCATATTTACTAGGCTCCAAAATAGTTGTGTTCTCTGACCACGTTGCACTCAGATTCTTACTAAAGAAGCCAAATGCAATGCCGAGACTGATTCGGTGGATGCTTCTCCTTCAAGAATTCCCAAATGAGCAATTGTTGCACATCACCACACCTACACCATGGTTTGCAGACATCTGCAACTTTGTGGTAGCATCTCAGTTTCCACTTGAGGCATCTTGACTATACAAGGAAAGACTTCAAAATGATGCCAAATACTACATATGGGATGATCCCTACCTATGGAGACTTTGTAATGATCAAGTTATTTGTAGGTGCATTCCTAACACCGAGATCAATTTGGTCCTCTAGTTTTGTCATGCAGCTCCTGGAGGCGGCCATTATGGTTCAACTCGGACGGCCAAGAAAGTACTTGATTGCGGGTTCTATTGGCCCACCATTTTTAGGGACACTTACCAATTCGTCTCCACCTGCGAAAAATGCCAAAAAGCTAGAATGGCTATTAGTAGAAGGCACAAGATGCCCCAACAACCCATACTGTTTTGTGAAGTCTTTGATGTTTGGGGTATCGACTTCATGAGGCCATTCCCAGTCTCCAATGAATATTCATACATTCTAACGGGTCGAGACTATGTGTCAAGATGGGTAGAGGCCATAGCCACCAAAACCAATGATGCCAAGGTTGTAGTGGATTTTCTGAAGTCCAATATCTTTTGCTGGTTTGGTGTGCCGAAAGCGCTCATAAGTGACCAAGGTAATCACTTCTATAGCAGAACCATGTCCTCTTTACTCCACAAGTATGGGGTGATGCATAGAATTGCTATAGCCTATCATCCCCAGACCAACGACCAAGTTGAAGTTTTCAACAGGGAAATAAAGAAGACACTGCAAAATATGACCAATCCCAGCCGGAAGGACTGGAACCGACTCCTTGAGGACACTCTTTGGGCACATAAAACCGCATACCAAACTCCATTGGGGATGTCTCCCTACCGGATTATCTTCAATAAAGACTATCATCTCTTGGTGGAAATATAACACAGAGCTTACTAGGTTGTCAAGTAAAGGACGAACACATCAACAACACCTTCCAAGTCAATGAACATCAGATTAAGCTATTTCATGAAGGTCTAGCACTAATAGCAGGCAACATGGAGACCATCTCATTAATGGAACCGGCTACGCCGGAAACCACACCCTGAGTCAATCTCATGAAACCCCCCCCTCTATATTCATGCCTTGATTGAGGACAATGCAACATTTAATTGTGTGTGTGTGTGTGGGGGGGGGGGTGATAAGTCATATTTTATACACCTCACAAGGGATTAAGATGGGTATTATTAAGACTGTTTAGTGGTTAAGAGTCCTGCCTTAGTTAATATTCGAATTATGGGCCTAGAAATAGGAAAAATATAAATCTGTGCTAAAATAAGGATTTTAACTAACAAAAGATTGGACTTGTTTTGCAAGCCTAAAAGCTGAGAGCATCTCGGCCCAAAAGGAGCTTCTCGGCCCAAAGGAAGCATCTCGGCCTAGTAGAAGCCCGAGAACATCCCGCCCAAGCTGACTTTAGTGGCCAAATCACTCTGGCAAGAATGCAGATATGATTATGCTAAAATTAAGGAATCTGTAATGCAGATTTGATTCTCCTATAATTAAGGAATCTGTAATGCAGATTTGATTCTCCTATAATTAAGGAATCTGTAATACATATATGATTATGCTAAAATTAAGGAATCTGAAATGCAGATTTGATTCTCCTAAAATTAAGGAATTTGTAATGCAGATATGATTATGCTAAAATTAAGGAATCTGTAATGTAGATATGATTATGCTAGAATCAAGGAATTTGTAATCTCCTAGGATTGAGAATTTTGTAATCTCCTGGGATTGATAAATTTGTAATCTCCTGGGATTGATAAATTTGTAATCTCCTAGGATTGAGAAATCTGTGATCAGTAATTCAAATTTGTAACCTGTTAGGATCAGGAAATATGTAATTCAAGTAACTAAGTAGGAAATTTGCAGGAATCAAGGAATTAGCGATTCTGTAGGATTAGATTTAGATTCAGCCAACTTGTGTATAAATAAAGCATGTCAGGCCACGTCTTTAGTGTGGAAAAACAGTGGAATTCTAGACCTAGCGCCGTCAGCAACTATAGACATTCCAAGCTAGCACGGTGGTACACGAAGCTTTAGTAAGGTGTCTTTGCCGATCGAGGAGGTACAGGACCAAGATTTGAGAAGTTGGAAGCTATCGAAGGTGATCGCTCGGTATAGCCGATGCACTCCGGTGGACGGAAACCTCAACGCTTGGCCATCATTGGTGCACCACTGCCGTCCTTCCATTGGCAATCGTCGTGGAAGGCGGGCTCTCTAGAAAACGATGAATTCCCACCTTTGTATTCAATTCTATTTTCAATATTATAACTGGTTTGCAATTCTATCTCTTGATTATAATTCCTACACTTTAGGGTTTAATCTACCTTTAACTTTGTCGCGATTGCACATTGTTAGAGGTAGATCACGTTAGATTAAAGCCGATTGGAACTAGCTTAATAATCTGATTAGGTAGAGAACCTAAAATCAACCAATTACATACTCCCTACCAACTGATAAGGTAGCGATTGTGTAAATCCTCGGTATAACAATGGAAAAATGTTTGGCGATTGTCGTAAGAATTTAAGGTTGATTCGGAGTATAATTCTAAGTAAGAATGGCAGCCCGTTGTGTGTTGATTTCCGAATTGGTATAGTAGTTAGTATAGATTAGTTTAGCGTAGTTTAGTTTACTTTCAGTACTTAGTTTATTTTCTGCACTTAAACACAAAACTCCCCCTATTTATTGCTTTTCCAAAGTCTGAGACCGAGTTAGTCTGACTATGCTGTGTCCGAGTCTGCGCTTAGCCGAGACCGTGTCGGATTCGTCTCTACCGAGACCAAATCAGACCAGTCTTAGCCGAGAGCGAGTCGGCATTCTGCACTTGATGCTTTCTACATTAACTCTGATTTTCACACTTAGCGATATTTGAACACATTGTGTCCTTGAGAGAATTGACCTAGGGTTAGCTATACTGTAGTTAGCTTTAGTATTTATTTGAGGCGTGTAAGACAACTAAAAACCCGCTTACCAGGGGGGAATAGTGTGGCCATCCAAGGCTTGCTGAATTCTGCGCTTAAAATCTTGTTCTGCTCTTGAAAGTGAAAACTCCATACCGACTCAATTATGACTGTTTATAGCTGTTTGAGCTTTAGTTTTCTTCTCAAATTTTCAAATTTTCTTTCATGTCTTAATTTTCTTTTCAAATCTAGTCCAATTTTTGTCCGTTTTCTTTTCAAGTCACTTTCCTTTGCTGTAAATAAAAAGTTGTCCATGCCGACTCTGACTCCATCTCGGATGGATTCAGACTGACTTCGGTTCGGCCTAGCCAATTTCAATTTTTATTTTTAATTTTGATTGTTTTCCCTGACTGAATTATGAATTTTGATTGTTGAGAAAAACTCCTTGAAAAAGAATTTGAAACAATTTCTTTAAGTGTTGGATGAAGCAGTAGGAAGCAATTTGGAACCCTGAAGGACAAATTTTTCAAGCTTGACAAGGAACGAAATTTTTGCACCTTAGGCAGTAGGTGATTGAAAATAGAAAAGATAGACCATTAGTGGCAGAGCAATAAACCGGTGAGAATTTTTGAGCCTATGCACATATAAATGGCTTTGTTTTATCTAAAGCTTGAGAAACTTATTGAAAATTCTTTTTTCTCTTGTAAAATCTCCCTTGTGATTGAACTTTGATTTTAAAGTGTAAGTGTGGGGGTTTGATGAGTCATATTTTATACACCTTACAGGGACCTAAGATGAGTGTTTTTGGGATCATTTGGGGCTTAAGGATTGAGTCTTTATAGTTAGCTTTAGTTTATTTGATGCGCGTTGAGACAACTAAAATCAACAAGTTAGCATGGATTCGTATTTTCCTTATTGTAACCTAGGAAACCTGAATCTTAGCTAATATGAGATTCTTAACTACAATTTAGACTCTAGTCTACCTATATTAAGACCTTATTAGGGGGTATAAATTATGTATTATCAAGGCCCAATCTAGATAGCCAGCCAAACTCTACGCGTCTAATTTGTAAATGCAATATAAAATTGTAGACCCACATACTTAATATGCCTCAATAACAAAAGCATATACATCATTATCAAAACCAACCTCAATTTTATAGTATTCATCGTATGGCGAATAACAAGTTCATTAAGTCTTATGAGTCATGATCTTTAAGATTTCACTTGAAATTTTAGAATGGTTTACTTCCTATTTTTATTAGGGCAACTTAGTGGGTAATGACCTATTTAATTTAATGAAAGGAATTTCTTAAGCTTCACAAGTTCTATCATTTTCATCTAGCGAGCCAATGGGTTTGCCCAGCAAAGTTCCGCACAAGTATCCTTTCTTGCTTAGCTAGTATATTTCGTTCTCCCAACAAGACTCCATGTAGAAAGTTTTGACTTTCTTGGGTTAATTCGCTTAGTGAGTCTCTTATTTCATTCACTTAGCAAAGTAATTACTTCGCTCATCTAAGAGAATTTACTTAGCGAACTAGTGGGTTCGCTTAACGAATTGGGTCACAAAGAATTTTCTCTCTCAAGCTTCATTTTAGTCGCTCAACGAGATCAAGGCTCGCTCAACAAATCCTTGCAAGAAAACTAAATTTTCAAAGCTCTCGGCCTTCGCTAAATGAGGGGATGACTCGCTTAGCGACTTAGTGGTTTCTTGGGTTTTCGAGATCCCTACTCAACAAGATCAAGGCCAGCTTAGCAAAAATATGAAATTTTGGGTTTCTATGGAGCTCCATTCACTCAGCAAGCATGGGGGTTTGCTCAATAACAAGGAAACATTTTCTAGATTTTAAGTATTATTCTCAAGGCACCTAGCAAGAACCAAGTCTCGCTTAGCAAGCACTTCTACATTTTTCTAGAAACGAGCCTTGTTAGGCGAGTGAAACCATTCATCCAAAGAAAGCACAAGATAAATACAAAGCCCAACATGATTTCACCATGAACACACTCAAAATGACATTAAATTTCATAAACACTTCTTAGAACTTCATTATATAGCATAATAAACACATTCCGTTAATTAGAAACACGAATAACACAACATATCTCAAATTTGGAAATTTTCCTATATATATATATATTCATACATTCAAGAATTTTTCTAAAAAATCTTAATCCAAATCAATATAGCATGTTATGATTCATTTAAACACATTATAGACTAACATATTATACATCTTAACCACGAAATCATAGAGAGACAAGCTTCTTTTACCTAGAGTGAAGATTGGAAGGGAAGTCTTCAGTGAAGGGGCTAATCTTTTAACAATGGGGTAGTTCAAGGTAGTTATAACAATTTAGAGTGAGTGGGGAGTAGGAAGCTTTGAGTTGTAGCTTTTTGGTGTGATATAAAGGAGGTTTGAGGTAGCCTCAATATCCAAAGGACAAGAAGGGTCCCATTATCCAAGAGTTAGAGGAAGGTATGACTAAGGTGATTTTAGCCAAAATAGGAATGTAGTGGGCTAATAGAAAATGTTCAAAATGGTAAGCTTAGCTTTATGATTTAATTACCAAAAGTGGTAATATAATTAACTATAAATGGTATAATCACCTTTTGCTAAAAAAGGTCAACTAGTGATTTACCTTGAAGTATGTGCTAATTGTCTCAAAAATTATGTAGATGACACTGTGTTACTAACTCTAGGTATCTTAGAACTTGGAAGGTTCAATCCATTAGGAAGATCATTACTTTAATGAACATGTTTCAGATTACTTTAGTCTTATTCAAGATTTTTTTTTCTCAAAAAAATGATTTGTATCAAGATTTTATTTTTGAATTTTAATTTAGTTCCAACTTGTAATCATTTTCAATCACTAAATTAATTACACAAGAAGCACAATGTTACATTAGGAAACCTATCTCCTTCTTGTTGTGGAAATCCTCTGAAAAGTACTTCTTTAGGACCCAAGTAATGGTTCTAGCTTCAAGCTCCATGAGAGTATAGGTGTTACCTCACCAATACTTGACCTCCTCCACTAAGATGTAGGTGCCAAAGGTCACCTTCTGTATATTAGTGCACTCTATAGCTTCAAAGAACTTCTTGACCTCCCTAATCTAGTTTTGGGCATGATCTGGATCATAGCCTCCCTTGAAAGAAGGTGGATTGTTTCTCTTGAAACAGTCCAACCTTTGGAACTCTGGCAGCCTATTCTAGTTCTAGTTATGGTTCTCAATAATTGCAACAATCTTTAGAAGGGCATCGACCAATGCATTATCATCCTTACTTCTTGCAAGGAAGTAAAAAAAGTAGCAAAAGAATCAACACAACTCAACAAAACACATAAGGAACTCTTCTTAGAGTATACAATCGGAACACATGGCAAACACATAACACACAAGGCCAAAAGAATTGACTTGCTATGATACCACTAAATGTGACACTATTTACCCCCAAAGTTATTTATTTAATATATTAACTAGAAAATATCAAATAATTTAAAAATTCAAATCATTCATCATTAAGGTAAAGGTCCACATGAATTTGCTCATAGTACTAAAATATAAAGATATTCTAATGGCACTCCAAAGGCCAATTTACCTAATGAAATAACAAATCCATACAAAATATAATAACTATATATATCATCATTGCAACTTACCCTAATTTCACATGTCCTATTAGAGCATCAAAATTAAAAAAAAATGAAAAGAATGTAGAGAGTTTTAACTCATTCTTCATGCTCTTGATCAACATCACGTGCAAATGACAATTAGCCCAAACACAAGAAATACAAACAAAAAGGGAGTCAAATACATCTCATACAAGCTCGTGATATGAGCACAACGTAGGTAGCATAAACACAAATACCACACCACAAGTAATCAAAGTCATTCCACTTATGTCGATTAATTACAATAATGTACTTTAATTACTACTTTGTATGCAATGTGGTACCAACTCTAATCCAAGAAGTAGTTTGGGGGTGACACTGCTCAACCATCTATGGTTGGCTATACCACTCTAGAATGATATCATTTGGTAGCATGTCAAATACTACTCAACTTGCATCATCACTTTCTAGCACTTGGGATCAGTCATGTTGACCATTGGGATTTTCATACCAAGTAGTCCTAGGAGGTCTAGTGAGCTTACCACTTGAGTTTGCATCTACTTCCTTACACTTCTTCGTATTACATGATGCATGTCATATAACTCTTTTCATTGATTCATTATAAAAATTAGGCCAACAAGGATCATGCTCACCTTTCATAGGCTACGCATCTCTTCACACAACCTATCATGATTAATGAGCACCATCCTCACTACTCACAAGGTAGGTCACTCACTAAACAAGTGTCATTTGGGCCATCATTTCCATCTCATAGGCTAGGTTACCTATTACAATGACATTCATCCTCAATTACTTAGTTTACAATCTTAAATCTCATACTTCTCAATCTAATGTAATGCATCCATATTAATTAATTATACATGTTCATAATATAACACTAACGTTTATACCATAATTCAATGCACATACTCATAGCATATTCTCAACAAAACTCAACATAGAGAATTTCTTACACGTCCAGAGAAGTTATACACAATAAACAAGTATTGGCAGGTCAACATGTACTTAATAAGTGTGGGTGTGCTTAACTTGAGCATGGACATGCTCATCACTGTACAACTTGTGAATGTTTATATTTCAAACCAAAATTCTCTCTCATGGGGGAGCCTATATGAGTTTCTCTAAGTTGTACACAAAATCAATCTAACAAGTAACACCAAAATCATATTCTAATTTAAGGGATTTAATCTTCTCTTCAAAGACACCTAAAAACATAGAAAAATTCAAACAACCTAATCTAAGGAGTTTAATCTTCTCTTTAGAGAACTAAACACATACAAACTTTAAGATATGACAATAATGTATGACAATAATAATAAAAAAATTGAGAATATTTTAGTCTCAATTTATATCAATAAAGTATTTCTTAATTATGTGCTATAACATTAAAGACTAATATTTTAGAACATAAACTAGTTTAATAACTTTCCATGATTAATTATTAACTTTAAGCTATTAATTAACTTTTTAGTTTTTTTACTAATTTTCAAGTATTTTTTATCATACATAACCTAAAATAATTAATAATTATAATTTATGTGACTAATTTAATCTTTTATTCAACAATTCCTTTTATTTTCTCTGGCCATGTCTACACGAAAACTCATTTTCATATTTGGTGTACATTGCAATTTTCATTAAATAGAATAAAATTAAATTCCCAACAAGCCCATGGTTCCATGAAATTTCAATATATTATTATTACAATGCTGCTGAGTGAAGGAGGAAAAAACTGCGATTACAACAAGGCAAAGGAAGAGGTTTTTGTTGCGAAAACCAGTCAATCTCCTAACCATTATCTGTGGTTACCATGGAATCGCCGTTCAAAGCTGAAATACTGAAGGGGAAGGTTGCTCTGATCACAGGTGGAGCCTCTGGAATCGGCTTCGAAATATCCACCCAATTCGGCAAACATGGAGCTTCTGTCGCTCTCATGGGTCGCCGCAAACAAGTCCTTCAGTCTGCTGTCTCCGTTCTCCAATCACTCTCCATTCCCGTAATATCCATCCAAACACTGTTTCATTTCATTAATTTATATTTTTCAGGGAAATGATTCTCTCCTGTTGATTTTTCACGTGAGCGAAAATTTTGTGTTCATTTCTCTCAAATTTTGATACGGAGATAAACACAAAATTTTCAGTTGAGATGGTTGGTTGTCTGAAAATTTAAAATAACAAGATTATGAACAAAACTTAGATGTATGTTTAAAATCAGCATTAAAATTTCACCTATTATATTACTAGCTTGAAACTTCAATTGTGACTCCAGAACCCTAAAAACATCTATTATACTGCATGTAAGTTTGTACAAGATATATTTCCTTTTCTCAGGGATGAGGAAAAATTAAATTTATGGACTTTTTGGTCTTTTAAAAGAGAGACTGTTTTTAAAATTTGGCGATATTCGAAATAAATTTCGAATGTTTTATTTGTTTTTAGTTTGGGGAAGAGTGAAGAGCGAGAGAAAGAGTTATTCATGTGAATTTTGTTGTGGTTTAGGCGGTTGGGTTTGAGGGGGATGTGCGGAAGCAAGAGGATGCGGCGAGGGTGGTGGAATCGACGTTCAAGCATTTTGGAAGGATTGATATACTTGTCAATGCTGCGGCTGGGAACTTTCTGGTTTCCGCAGAGGATTTGTCCCCAAATGGATTTCGAACAGGTTCTGCTTTTATCACCTCTTCTTTTCTTTTATTTTCAACGCAAATGCTAATTGGGAAAGCTAAGGAATTAAAAATTATTATTTTTAATTAAAAAGTGTTATAAATGTGTAATCTCCAATGCATCACACTTGCGATTATGTTAATATAGTTAAGTGTTTTTGGTGTTGTTCTCTTACGAAAATAGGGGTTTCACCACTGTCACTTATGCTGGCTTTTAATACAAACTTTTATTAGAAGGTTTTTATGTGGATAAACTTTTTCAGAAACATTATAGGACAAGAAGATAAGAAGATAAAATAAATTGAGCTATCTCCCATAAGTAAAATCAACTTATGCACTTAATTTTTATAGAAGTTCTCTTATTTAACTTCTCCAAAAATTGAAGAGTGAAAGTTAATTTTAGCTTATAAGAGAAGCTCAATTCATTTTACCTTCTTATTTTCTTCTCCTGTAAGTGCTTATCGAAAAACTTTTCCAAACAGGACCTATTCTAATACGAGAAATGTACTTAAAGCACTTAAGAAACTGCATCATGATTTTGGAAGAGCTTATTTATAGCTTATTCAAACTTATCTTATAGCATAAGCACTTTTCTAAGTGTTTGAGAGATGCTATAAAAATAACTTGTGATATGTTCCTAAACCGTTTTCAGCTTTTTTAAATAAGCTCTTCAAAAATTAAAATAACTTATGAAAACAACTTACCGCTTATATAAAATAATTTTATGTATAAGAAACAACTTATAAGTGTTTATATGATAAATCACTTAATTAAGTTGTTCATCCAAACGAGCCCTAAGTTTTCTTCTCTATTATGTTAACTGTTGTTAGACATAACACAGTTCTCATATCGAAAGCCTCATTGCTTAAAGAAAGCCCCATCCAAAAATATGGATATGATAGATTTGTTATGTTTCAGATGAGTGGTTACTCCAAGACACTTGCTAAGTTACAAGTTTTCTAAGGTTTAGAGCATGATGCAACCTCATTTCAATTATACTAGTTGAGTTAGAGAAAGGAAGTAGGGATAAGCTGTAATCATTCTTTGCAGTTCTGGACATTGATTCTGTTGGAACATTCACAATGTGCCACGAAGCTCTAAAATATCTCAAGAAAGATGGAGAAGGAAGGAGCAACTCTTCTGGTGGGGGAACAATAATAAACATTAGTGCTACCTTACATTACACAGCTTCTTGGTATCAAATTCACGTGTCTGCAGCAAAGGTTTATATCACATTACTTAGATGTTAAAATCATCTTGTTGGCATTCAACTTTAATTTTCTGTTGTTCAACAGGCAGCTGTTGATGCCACTACAAGAAACTTGGCACTAGAATGGGGGACAGACTATGATATTAGAGTCAATGGCATTGCACCAGGTCCAATAAGTGACACTCCTGGCATGAGTAAACTGGCTCCTGAAGAAATAAGTAGCAAAGCCAGAGATTACATGCCGCTGTATAAACTTGGCGAGAAATGGGATATTGCCATGGCAGCTCTGTACCTAGTATCAGATGCAGGTTGGTCACTTTATCTATTCTCCCAAATATTTAAATATTGTTTCAATCTTGTTTACTCGTTTTTATTAGGGCAATAAAACATTGTTTCCGTATGTATATATGCATGTTCGTGTCCATTGAATGTTTTGAACTTCCATTCCACGTTATTTTGAACAGCTCCCAAAACCCAAGAAAATTATTGGAAGTTACAAAAATGAAAATCTTAATTAAATTATTTTTTACAATTCAGCATATTATTTTAGATTTGTTTTAACTGCTTTTTCCCACGTCCCAATCAGCTAGTACTGTGTTGAGGATGTTTCACCAAATGGCACAATACAATAGAAGGTGTGCAATACTACATATTTTTTGGGAAACCATTTGGAAATCTTGGAACAAATTTTCCTAACTTCCTTCTTTCAAATGTCAGGAGACGTAGTTAGATTTCTTGCATGATTAATCAGTGGTATTTGAGAGTTTATCGAGTATTAGATCTTGTGCTTGGATTTTTGTTTTAGTGACAGTTTAAGGATTTGGCTACGAAATTGCAAGATGTTAGGTACGCAAGATAATTATGTAATTAGGAACTTGGATTCCTCTGTGCAATATTTCATTTTCTTCATGCTCCTACTCCTCTATACCACAAGTATAAAGTGTGGTATCTTAAACAGTATCCATTTGTGTGCTTTATTTTTGTAATATACATTTATCCTGTACCTTTTTTAATCCACTTTTTTTATGATATATATATAGCTGTATGATTTATGATAAGGAATGTCTATCTTTGTGCTACTCCTATTGCAATTCTCTTTTATATCATAGTCTTGGCTGCTAGCAGACTATTCCAATGCAAGATTTGATTGAAACAAGGGAATGCTTTTCCAGCCTACATCCCTGTACTTTGTATGTAATTTATGTTTTGTCAAAGTATAATGCTCTTTTGTGGTCTCTGAGTGACTCAGCTATTTTTTTACTCTCTACCTGTGCTCAGTAGGGGCTAGGTCTTTTGCTAGACGGTATATCCCTCCATACTTTCTTTACCTATCCCAACCCTTATTGCACATCTATGTGATCTTTGATATCATTATTCTATTGTTGCTATCCTTTGGCTAGATATTTGTCCAGTGGGACTTGAAACAAACATTACTTTTCTTTTATCTCAGATTTGTATGGCATGTGCTATAATTAAGTTGGAAAAAGTTATTACACTTAATTCCTTTTTCAGGTTATCTATAAATGTTCCTTCCCATATATGCTCATTACTTCTTTGCCGGCATACAATTATCAGATTGACAGCCTTTGTTAAAACATCAAATTAGCATCTTCTCCTTTCACTTTTTTCATTTTTACCAAGAGTGTGACCATCTCATTATGCTGGAAAAATATTCATGTTGACACTTGAATTGTTGAAATGGGGCAATATTACTCTAGATACCTCAGTCATCATTTTATTTATTTCCTTCTTTTGCCTGTGGAAACTTAAAACATTTCTGCAAATTTGTGAAGGAAAATTCATCAATGGGGACACTATGATAGTTGACGGAGGACTTTGGCTGAGTCGGCCTCGTCATTTACCTAAAGAGGCTGTAAAACAGGCATCTCGATCAGTAGAAAAGAGATCCAGAAATGCACCAGTTGGTGTTCCAAAAAGCAAGCTCTGAACCAGCAGATTTAGGTGTTAGCCCCGCTACCACAGCCTGGAATCAATTTATATTGTGTAGAACATTATGGATATGGAGGATATGATCTGATACTTTTAAATTATTGCGTAGTTGGATTTTATCTAACTATAAAATATGATTATTCAAAGTGAGGAATATATCCAACATCTAAAAATAAAGAAATGGACTCGCAGTTCCCATGATTGTGCCTTGTGCTATTATCTGTGCTTGGAACTCTAAGCAAATCCAGCAGTAACTATGAACTTGATATGTGGCTCTGAGAATAAACAAATCCATCTCAATGAAAGTCGAGTCCATGCGATGCTCATTGCTTAGTGTTTTTCTTTTCTTTTTTGTCATTGTTAAAGAACCCTCCATCACCGTAGTACGAACTTGAATGGAGCCTTCAATTGTTAAATTTTTTGGATGAGGGGTAAAGAACGTTTTAATTGCGTATCTAATTGAGTTATGAATTAAGCACAAGAAAAAAAAAATCTAACTTAAAAATTCTAGTTCATTAAATAAAAAAATTACATAATTTAAGTATTACGTTAAGTTTTTTATTTTACATAATCTGAGATTTATAACATTGTTGTCTCTTTTAAAAGTCGATATCTACAATAACTTTATACTATCAATATATAGTTTTTTCTCCTTTAATGGCTTCACTTACCAATTAGTATTAGGTGTATAGAATTAGTATGATACTTTCAAAGATCTATTGAGCTATTCAAAGGTATTAATTTGTATTTATGTATATCACGGTTTTTAAAAAATCTCAAAGGATTTGTTTTGCTAAATTATTTGATTGAACTACTTTCTTACTAAAATTTTATTTGAGATTATTAAGCTTTTTATTTTATCACTCAAATTTACTTGAAGGTATTCATAAACGTTTGATAACCAAAATTTATGTATACACGAGTTTATGTGGATTGGAATTTGATTATTGAAATTATTTATTGCACTGTGAATGGAGCAAATCATGAAATCCAATTGTTTGAATATCGCAAAAGTGGTGAAAAAGTATTGTAAAATATTGTGGCACCTCAAAAGGAAGTGAATGATGTATTAATGAGGTTGCTTAAGTTATGTGCTAAAGAATTGCACTTTTGTTTTGATATGTGACCCAAGCGAGGGTAAGTAACACATAGTTGTATGTGTCCCAAGAGAGAGTGATTAACATACATAAATTTGTTGCAATAGAGTGAGCACTGAGGTAGTGGGATCAATGGTGTCTTACGAACCTAGGTATTAGCCCCGTGTCATACAACCAAGTAACCATGCTTCGTTATCATGTATCATGCAAAGTGTCATACCCAACGAGAGTCTAAGGTCACTAATACCACTAATCAATATCAGGTTGTGTTGAGGATAATTGGTGAAAAGCATATATATGTAGGCTTATCATTGTGATAATTATAATTATTATCATGGTCTATGAATCATAATGGATTACTTACTCCCAACCTTAGCTCGCATTGATTTTGGCATGATTATTGATTATCAATTTGTTGATCATATGGATTGGATATGAGCCCTCATGCATACAATATCATTGGATTGAATTGAGTCTTTTGACGGGTTATTATATCTATCTTTTATGTTATTATAGATTTCTCTTTTTTTGTATTTTCATTAGATGTGATTGTCTCACCTCTCTCCGTTTGTCTATTTGTATATATGTTTGAATGTAAAAATTTTAGCTCTGACTTTTAACGTACCTACATGTTACCTAGATCTTGAGTTTGATGATGATGATAGTAACTAGGAGTACGAACGTTTTGACATTTTCTGTAGTGAGAGCTGCTTTCAATGTTGCCTACATGCTTATGCCAGAGTAGAATTTGTTTACTTTATCATCTAGTTTTTTACCTACATGGTTCTTCAGATCATTGTTCCGCTTACGTTATTATCGTTCTTAGGAGTTCATTTGCATTGGAAAAATAGTACTTTTTCATTTGATGTGATCTGACTATTTTACTTTAAGGAGTCACCCATTTTACTTTACGTGGTTGCACTTATCAAAAGGTTAATAGGAAAGACTACTTTAAATGTAGATACGATGTAAAATTAAAAAAATGTATATGATATTTTGACATGCAGTGCGTGCATTTTATTCTAAAACCTTTTGGTTATAATATTGTGGATATACATGCATCGAAATATCAACTTGGTGTTGAATTCTTGATTATTAACTTTGTAAAGTATCATATATGTTGATATATGTTAATTCCTTGATAGATAGTTTTTCTTCACAAATAGTATATTGATATATTATCTAATTTATTTTATTAAATTATTTAATGGCAAGAAACAACCTGATTACGGGGGGACTTGTGGTTTGAAATAAATTAAAAAAAATTATGTAATTAATGGTTAACAACAAGGAACGTCGAGATAGACATGTAATTAATAATTAATTATGGCATGCCTGATAAAGGACCCTTGTAGTTAATTATAACGTGTTTTGAAATTAATTTTATACAAAACGCTCCTAGACTATACGGGGAAGTATTGAATTTAATTTATAGACACCAAATAGGATTGACATGACAACCCGATAGGTATTTAAGTGGTATAACAATTTAACTTTAAAATTTGAAAATGTATCAGAAACGACTTGATAACCAAGTGACTCATTCATAGTTTTAAGAAATGTAATATATATATATATATATATATATATATATATATATATATATATATTTTAAAGTTTATGATACATTTTGTCTTAGAATGTGTGAAAAGCAACTTGACAATGAAGTGGTCCATTCACAATTTTAAGAAATGTGATATCTAATGTCTTTTTTTATTGTTTTGTTTATTGTTTTGTGGCATAGTTGAACGTCGAAAATTTGTTAGAGTCAAGTAAGACGATGACTATCAACACTATTGATATTATAATTTGAGAATTGTCTTCATGCATGAAAAGTTTATCAACACTATTGATAAGTATATTGTATCCATAATAATGTTGAAACAATCAAGGCTTATGAGAAGTACTTATAAGAGTGTCTTACTACTAAGTGTATCGTCCTAACATTTATGAGTTTTGAACTTGAGAGGCAACATCAAAATATGAATCCATATGCAATCATCGAATATTTTAAGAAAATGTATCGTGGGCAGAACAACTAGATATCAATTACCTGAGATTTTGTTTAGGTTATCATTGATTGTATAGTTGGATCTCATGTTTTGAAGATGATTTATCTTATAAAACAACTTGAAAAGTTAGGGTACACGCTTGGTTTGTATGAGATATTTAATCTGTTAACTAATTATGAGAATCAAATTACCACTAAAAAAGGATAAACTGTTACATTGATTGGCAAGAACCTCAAGAAGAAAGACAAATAGATATGAAAACAACTTTACTTAATGGTGAGTTGAAAGAGGATGTGTACATGACACAACTTGAAGGATTTAGGTCATTTCTAATCATGATAAAGTCTACAAGTTGCAACAATCCATTTATGGATTGAAACGGACTTTTAGAAGTTGGAATATTCATTTTAACTAAACAATTGAAAAGTGCAATTTTATTAAATATGAGGAAGAACCTTGGGCGTACAAAAGGTTAGCGAGAGCTAAATCATTTTTTTAGTGTTATATGTAGATGATGTATTACTCATTGGAATTATATGCTAGTAATACAAGGTAAAAGAGTTTGACTATTAGAACAATTCTCCATGAAAGATTTGTGAGAAGCAACCTATATTTTAATAGTAAAGGATGTTTAGTTTATTCATATATATATATATATATAGATTCTATCTTAAAGAGGTATAACAGGGAAAACTTCAAAAGAGACTATTTTCCAATAGGAAATGGAGTCACTTTCAGGAGAGAAGATTTCCCTAAAACTCATAAAGAGAGGGAACACATGACTAGGATACTGTATACTAGTGTAATGTGAGCTATCATGTATACCATGATTTGTACATGTCTTGATGTTGCTTATGCACTAGATCTAACTAGTCGATATCAAGCAAATCCTGGTGAAGAGCATTAAAAAGTGGTTAAGACATTCATTAATACTTAAGGAAAACTAAAGATCAATTTCTCATTTATGGAGACTCTGGATTGAAATTGAAGAGTTATACATGCAAGTTTTGCATTAGACAATGCTGATAGCAAATCCATTTTAAATTATGTTTTCACCTTAAATGGTAGAGGATTGAAATGGAAAAGTTTCAAGAAAGCTATGGTAGCATATTTGTCACAACCTAGATTACGACGAGGATGGCGAAAACTTTGATTTTGGAATCCAAATCCCTTCTTAGGAGTATGGAGTCGTCATCAACATTTTTATGGAAAACGCCAAGAAACCTATGGATGGATAAGGTTGGTCTGGGAATCATAGTTTGGGTTCGAGAGTCGGTTACGTGTAGGGAAGGTATTAGCACCCTACAACATCTGTCCTAAGACAGTTACCTTTACTAGATGCATGACACATGCTAAGACTTCTAAATTACAACATTCACCTTTCATGGAATGATGGATATTTACAAGTAAGGAATGAAGGATGTTTTTGAGTTTGGTGAACTTGACAAGAGTTACCTCTTGCTCCTACGTATCTCTCAATGCAATGAAGAAGTCAAAGTTTACGTAGTTCTGACAAAGGCTTCAGAGGTGATTAGAAAAGGATGGACTATCCATTAGCATCCAAAGATGATTGGAGAAAAATGGATTGTCCATTAGCATCCAAAGAGTTGGATGGGGTGGATTATCCATTAGCGTCCAAAGAGTTTGATGGGATGGACTATCTGTTGGCATCCAAAGATCCTTAGAAAAGAGATAAGTATTTTTTATTGTTGAACTTGATAGGTGTTGCCTCCTGCTCCTACGTATCTCCTTTTGTAATGGAGAATTCAAAGTTTACGTAGTTTTGAGCCATGGATGGTTAGATAGTAAGAGAGCCGAGATCGACTCGGCCTAGTTGGAGTGTCGACTAGGTGTCAACAGGGCTATGTGTTGGATGGCACTCGATGTGTGTATGTTTTTGAAAGTGGTGATTGAGTCAGATCGAAGAATGCTAGCTCTTGGTCAGTCTTGGTTTCAGTTATATGGGGCTGATTCGGAATCAGCCCACAGGTTGTAGTATATTGCTAGGCCAAACGAGGAAGTGTGTTGGCTTAGAGGTAAAGGCCACTAGATGGATATGTGTAGGGAGAAGTCTTGAAGGTCTTGTATCCAGGAGTCGTATTTCAGTTACCTGCTAACGGGTAGATGGATGTTTTCTTTCCTTCCTTCCTTCTTTCACATTCCTTTTTCTACAGAACTCCCTTCCACCCCCATTGCATCATTATATGTTAGATCTTTATTATTATTGAAGGGTTCTCAAGATTAAGATTCCCCCCCTCTTCTTTGATCTAAATCCCCTATGGCTTTTTATTGACCTGCCCTCACTCTCAGGTCACCATCCCCGGATCTTCAAGGATATCCTTCACCATTAATACGATGGCTCCTTCCCTAGGCTCATTAATGCTATGATGCCTCACCAGGGTTTTCCTTCTATCTTTTGCATTTAACATGGTGGTGACCGCTCATCTCTTGGCCTTGACAGACTGGGTGGAAAGTGGCTTTCGCTTCCCTGTTCACTTGTAGAGTGGCAGGTCAGGGACGACTTCCCCGTAGAAGTCAATGTCTGCCACGTTTCTTTCTCCTTGTATGCACCTGCCAACCCACGCTTCCCTAATTTGCCTTTTGTCTTTTTCTCCCTTTGAGTCTGCCTCTATTGCACCTTCCCTTTCTCTATAACCGGACAGAAAAGAGGTTTTATAGTTGCCTCCTCTTTATTTGTGTTCATTTAGAGGAGAGGAATTTCCTCTTTTCTGAATGGAACAAAAATAAAGACTTCAAAAAGGGCTGAAGCTGGCCTAGGCCATATTGGATTGATTCCATCTTGGAGTTGGAACCTGGTGGAATTGATATTGGCATAGAGTCTAAAATTTGGATTTTGGCGTTAAGCTAAATTAGATGGATGGGTGGATTTTGGCATCGAGCCAACTAGGAATATCTTCGGCATGGAGCCGGTTGGCTGAGTGGACCCTAGCATGAAGTCAAAAAGAAGCGATCTCAGCACGGAGCCGGATAGAAGTTGTCTCGGCACGGAACCAGAATGGATGACATGGAGTCATTATAGAATGAACTCGGTGTTGAGTCGAAATGGGTGACACGGAGTCAAATGAAGGACATGGAGTCATGATGGATTGAACTTGGCATGGAGCCAGAATGGATGATACGGAGTCAAATAGATTGAACTCGACACGGAGCCAGAATGGGTGATACGAAGTCAAATGAATTGAACTCAGTGTGGAGCTAGAATGGATGACACAGAGTCATGATGGAATGAACTTGGCGTGAAGCCAGAATGGATGACAAAGAGTTGAATGGATTGAACATGGCGCGAAGCCGGAATGGGTGACACGGAATCATGATGGGTTGAACTCGGCACGGAACCGTAATGGATGACACGAAGTCATGATTGAACTCGGCACAAAGCCAAAATGGGTGACACGAAGTCAAATGGATTGAACTCGGTGTGGAGCCAGAATGAATGACACAGAGTCATGATGGAATGAACTCGATACAGGGATCGGATTGAATGACACAGAGTTAGATGGATTGAACTCGATATGGGAACCAGATTGAATGACACAGAGTCAAATGGATTGCCCTCAATATGAGGACTAAATAGAGGTGTTCATGGCACGAAGCTGGATTAGAGTGTTTGATGAGTCGCAATTTATACATCTTTTAGACACCTAAGAAGGATGTTTGCAAGACTATTCTGTGCTTAAGGATGGATTGTTAGCTAAGATTCATTTTATGGGCTCAAATATAGAGAAAATACAAATCTGTGTTAATTCAGATTTCTTAGCCAATAAAAAGTATCACTCCTTCTTCTGCAGGTCAAGCCGAGTTGACCAGGGTCAATAGAGGAGTCTCAGCCGAGATGAAGTCGTCCCGGCCAGACCAACTCCATCTCGGCCAAGCCAGAGTCGTCTCGGCAGTCCATGCCTAGCAGCCCAGCAGCCTAATAAAGAGCAGCCCAATTGTATTGACCACATCAGCTACCCAACTCGGTGACCACCTCAGCGTCAGCTTAGCTGCCATGTCACTCTTAGGGAATCTGCCACGTCACGTTGAAAGATCTTCATAGGGGTAGAATAGGAAATTCACATTGTAATTCTATTAGGATTCGTTAGGATTAGCATATCACAGCTCGTGTATATATAGGAGGAGCTGTGCACTTTTTACGCGTCTTTGAATTCACTCTGATTCCACACTCATCATATCATTTTCTCGCTCTCATTTCCCTCCATTCTACGGTGGTGCACGGTGCTGCTTTGGCGTTTCTCTCGATCGAGGGAGTGCAGGTTTGAGACTGGGAAGCTGAAGTCTGTTAGAGCGAACCGATCAGATTACTGACGCACTCTGGTGGAGTTGATCTTCAGCGCTCAGGCTAACGGAGGTGAACCACCACCGTCAACCATGGTGATCGTTGTGGGAGATGGATCCACCTGAATTCAGAACCACTGTATCTGTATTTTGTTTCTGTTAAATCAATTTCATTCTGCATTTCTTATCTCCATTCTCTTCCTCTACTTTAATTCATGATTTAATCCGCGATTGCAATTAAATTGGGAACAATGTTAAGCTAAGCCGATTGGAATTGGTTTAACTAATTCAGTAGGTAATCATTTAACGATTGTTAATCGAGAACCTAAAATCAGCTCTGAACTTAATCCCTGCCAACTGATGAGGTAGCGATTGCATAAATCCTCGGTATGGCAATGGACGAACCTTTGGCGATTGCCATAAGACTTCCCAAGGCTGATATGGACAGAGAACTGGAGTGTGGAAATTGGACTGGACTTGGACCGACAGAACTGAATATGAACACAGTTAAATAATAATAATAGTAGATAACTAGTAGTAGTAGTATATGTTTACTGCATTCATAATTTTAGTTTACTTTTTGCTTTACTTGCACTTCAATCCCCCCTGTTTACTGCTTTTTAGTATGAGACAAAGATAGTCCATCTCTGTAGCGTCTGTCTGCACTCAGTCGAGACCAAGTCAGATTATCTCTGCCGAGATCATCTCAGCTCAGTCTCTGCGGAGAGCGACTCGGCCAATGTCGTGGAGAGTCAACACTTTACATCTTAGATTCGATTACACTTTGCTTCACACCAAATCACAACTGTTCACACTGTGTCCTTGAAAAGAATGACCTACGGTTGACTATACTATAGTTAGCTTTAGTAATTTGATAAGAGTTCAAAACGACTAAAAAGAAGCCATTATCAATGTTCCTGGCATGGAGCCGGGTAGGATTAAACTTGGCATTGTGCTTGGTTGGGTTAATCTCAGTGCGGAGCCGAAATGGAAAGGTCTCAGGGCGGAGCCGAATGGAAGTTGATTTTGGTTGGAACCAAATGAGAAATCCTTGGCACGGAGTCTGAATGGAGGCATTCTCGACGTGAAGTCAAATTGAAATGATCTCGGCATGGAGACGGGTGGAAGTGGTCTCAATATTGTGCCAGAGAGTAACTTAAGCGCGAATTTGAAAGGGTGCCAAGATTTGAATATGCCAAGTGGTTAGTCAAAGGTCGCATTTGGATGGGATGCTCCTTTCAGATACGCCTCCTTGAATCCTGTGCTACAATGATGGGCAAGCGTTATCATTGCATAGCCTTCGGGTGTTGCACTTATAAATGTACGCATGGTTCCTAGGCGTGTCAGACATGCTTTGTAAGTGTCGATTGGGCTTCAACCCTTGGGGGCCCAATCCATCCCCATAAATAGGGTTCATCATCTCCTCTTTTCCTCTTCTATTTGTCTGAGTTTACTGCTGCATTCTTTGCCTTCCTGCATTCAGAAACCTTTCTCCTTCCTCAAGCAGTTTTCGGTCTTCTTCTTTCTCAACCAATAATTAAATAAAGTACTTAGAGTTCTAGTTCAAAGAGTAGGTCTCAACCCATTCCCCATGATGATCCTGAAGTTTCTCCTCACCTTATAGAGCCCATTGCTATCTCCTCCTCTTCTTTCGGTCGGAGGCACTGGTTGCCATGCCCGAATCTATTGTAGTGGTTGAGGAAGCTTCTTCTCAGCCTTTTGTCCCCACTACTCCGGTGCAACCTTATCGTGCTGAGGAGCATTACGAGTGGGTCAGCGAGGGAGTACGGTTCTATAAGTCTGACATTCCTCGCTCCAACGTGACCTTCATGGCTGAAGACGGCAGATGGGTTAGGAAACCCTATGTTGGAAGATACCTCATGGCACACTACTTTACACTACTCCTTGACTAAGCGAGTGTGCCATGCAGCCAAAGAAGGCGAGGGTGATTTCGTATACATGAACGAAACCTTCCTAAGGGATTTAGGGGTGACCTTTCCCTTTGATTGTTTTGCAGTCTACGTCCTTAGGACGCTAGGGGTGGCTCCTACACAGCTTCACCCTAACGAATGGGCTACCATGTAGGCCTTTAGGGTGACTTGTCGTGCCCTCACCATAATCCCTTCAACCCCTCTCTTCCTCAATTACTACACGACCCGAGTCGATCAGAGCATTGGCTGGGTCTCTCTCGCCTCACTTAAAAAGGAAGCCTCTTCAATACCTATTTGGCCTCCTACAAGGGAGAGTTTTGTGAAAATATTTTTGTCAGGTTAGTCTCCATACTTATAGTACTTATTCCCCATTACTTCTTTCTCTCCTTTGGTTTTTCAAGCTCACTTCACCTCTTATATATCATAACTTATCCTAAGCCACATTACAACCCTAAACAAAGTCCTAGTGATCACTAGTTGTAGGTGTTTTTAAGGTCGTAAAATTAGAGGCTCGTCAAAATTTGGAAGTGTTAGTTAACATAGGATGTTTTGAGTATAAACACCATCCCTAAACACTTGAGAGATTGAGAGAATATGCCTTAACAGAGCTATATCATTCTTTTTGGTTACACTTTAAATTTTTTTGTTTTCTTGTTCACTTTGGATGTTGGAGAAAGTAATTCCATAGATTGATTGAGGCCTTGACTTTGGGATGAATGTATACTTTTACTATTTTGTCAACCTAAAGGTTTCATTTAAAAATGCATTTTATTCTCACAAATCATTTTTCATTTCCTTAAATGATCTGTTCGGATTTTGCCTAGGAGTGCAAAAATGTAAGTGTGGGGTCTGATAATACACAATTTATATCCCCTTAATAAGGTCTTAATATGGGTAGACTAGATTCTAAATTGTAGTTAAGAATCTCATATTAGCCAAGATTTAGGTTTCCTAGGTTACAATAAGGAAAATACGAATCCATGCTAACTTGTTGATTTTAGCTAACAAATAGATTAGTATCATTTTGTAGGTTAAATCGGGGTCCCAAAACCATCTTAGCGGAGACCGAGACCGGATGCGTCTCAGCCAATCGAAGGCATCTCGACCAGTTGAAGCCGAGACCAAGACCGAGACTGAGATCAAGTCCAAGTCGTCCCAGCCAATACAACCGAGACAGAATGAATATCGGCCAACGAGGTCGAGACCGAAGGTGTCCCAGCACTAAAGACATCCCGGCTGGATGAAATCGTACTGGACAAGATGGGAACCATCTCGAACCTGATGTAGCCGACTTCGATTCCGCATGGCTAACTCCACATGAAGGCTTAGTATGCCGACTCCAACCTATCGATTCCTGTAGAGCCGACTCCGTATCCGCGTATAAACTAGATGTTGATTCCTAACCGATGCCGACTCCCAATCAAATGCCGACTCCTATGAGGCCGACTCCCATTCGTCTAGATCCATCCTGGCAAGCAGAAATCGACTCCACCTCGGCAATTCCAACACATGTTCATTTAGGAAAACGGTTAATTAGTTGAGGTTGTTATTTTCGTTAGTTAGTTGAGTTTGTTAATTCTATTATGACTAGACAATTAATTCTGTTATTTCTGTTAGGAATTAGTTAGCTGATGCATGCATAAATAAGGATGCTTAGTTTCGTTCAGAAGTTAGTAGCGAAGCTTTGTCCATACACTTTCCATTCCCCAAACCTAAGTAACCTTCATACCTATTTCTTCCACGGTGCTTCAGACAGTGCCCAGTCGATCGAGTGGGTGTAGGACTAGTGCCCAGGTAGTGGCTGGTTGCTAAGAGGGGATTATTAGGGCACGTTGTCACACTAATTAGTGATTCAACCCCCCTGTGCTTGGCCAACGAAGGTGGAACACTGCAACTATTGCTGGCGATCATCACGGGAAGTTGGTCCACACGCCATCCACATATCATCGCTTTTCATGTAGCGATACTTTGTTAACCAATAAATGAATCTATTTTCCTTTACTGTTATGAGTGTAATTTCTATTAGCATAATCTTTTCTTGCATATCCACGATTGTGCATAGTAGGAATAGAGCATGTTAGTTTAAGGGTCGATTGGAACCACTCTAACAATAATATAGGTAATCAATAGAAAACCTATATCAACCAAGTTTGTAATCCCTACCAAAATCGAGGCAACAATCATGTAAGCCCTCATAATAGGAACTGGAATCCAGAACCATTTTGTTGATAACTTTGGAATCAGTATAATAAATATGTCATGTTAATTGTCCCGTAGTTTTGGTAGATATAGTTTGTCTTTAAGTTTATAGTCGTAGTTTACTTTCATTAACTACTTTAGATAATCTTTACATTTCTTGTACTCTACTTTACAAGCAGAAACCCCCCTATTTACCTTTAATTGCCGAGTCCACACTCTACATATCCTACTTTGCATATACTTCAGCCTTTTACACTAGAGAATATAGGAACCAGGTGTCCTTGAGAAGAATTGCAGGTTGACCCTGTGCTACTTTAGCTTAGGAAAATGTAGTATTTTGATAGAGGAAATAACGACTAAATCCTTAGACTATCACTACTCAAAAAACAAAATTTCGACATGGAGGCCCTGATCAAGAAGTCGGTTCGAGCGACAAGGGCTAGGGCCTCGTCTTTGAGAGTCACTCCTTCAAAAGATACCACTGCTGCTAAGGAGACGGCTTCTAATGCTTAACCCAAGGTTACAATGGTTGGGAAGGAGAAAGCGGCTGAAAAGGAAACAGTGGCCAAGAAGGGACCAGCTTGTGCCTCCCTTAAAGTAATAATGCCGACTTCGGGAAATTCTCCTATTCCCCGACCTGAGCCTTCTAATGCTGCAAAATCGAAGGTTGCATATTTGACCGTTGAGGAGCGGCTCGCAGAAAGGGCAAGGTGGCTACCCAACCCCTTCAAATCAAGTTTCTACCCTTTCTCCTGGATCCAAAGGCCCTTAGATCATTGTCACCCCTAGGGTGAATCTTCCAGTTCCTTAATTGCCCCCAAGCGGGTTGCCTTGCTTTGTAGTCCCTTCAACTACTGACTCCTTGTGGGGTCCTGTTTTGGAGATTCAAGATTTTCTTCCTCAAGACTTTATCTCTCAACATGACCAGGGCCTCCTAATATCTATTGGGGTTGACAACTCCTTTGATATGATGATGGCTTATCATGTTCGTTCTTTGGTTGCCATTGAAGTCTGGAAAGGCATCGCCAAAAGGGCTGAGCAGCTATTTCTGAAGGAGTTGGTAAGGTAGAAGGAGTTTGAGCAGCTGTAAAAGGAGTGCGAGGGGTTGAAAGCGAAGAATCGAAAGCTGAAGGCTAATAATCAAAAGCTGAAAGCGAACCGTGACTCTTCAAAATCTGAAGCTGCTGCTTCTAAGGCCAAGGCCTCTGCATCCGAGACTAAAGTGACCAAGCTGAAGGTAGTAATCGCCACTACGCAGAAGTCTTCGGATGCATTGTCCAAGTACTTGGGTGTAGCCAACGCTCGGGTTACCGAAGTGAAGGCGACTTCAGCTTCTAATAAGGCGGCTATAACGCAGTTGGAGAAAGCTCTAAAAGTTGCCGAAGGCGAGTTGGGAACGACTGTGGGAAAGATCAACACTATGGAGTTTGAAGCCTCTAAGGCCAATGCAGAGGTGGAATTTCTTACAGCTGAACTATACCACTTTGAAGAAGCCAGTGTGGAACAACACAAAGATGGCTTTGACAAAGTCCTTCGTCAAATTGTGCTAGTAGCTCCTGACTTCGACTTTAGCCCCTTCACCATGACTAAGGAAGTTAAGGATGGGAAGCTAGTCTCCCTCCTTCACTCGCCCAGTAATAAATTTGTACTCCTATTATTAATGAAATCAACTCCTTTTTCTTATTCTGTGCTTTTTGTTTGTTTTATTTTTGAATTATTGGTCCGATAACATCTAAGTTAAAGAAAGAAAAAGTGCAAAGTTAAAGTAACCAAGTTAAAAAAACTTGACACAGAGTTGGAAGAAAGAAACTAACATTGAGCCAAGATAAAAAGAAGTCTGACTCGGAGTTAGAAAGATGATACTAGCATAGATCCAAAAATAACTAAGTTAAAAAGAGTCGAAAAATGTTGGAGATATTATAGATATATGATAAGATATGATAAATAACTCATTAAGAGATTACAAATATTTAAATATCTCATTAGATTAAGAGGTTACAAATATTTAAATATCTCATTAAGAGATCGTGATCATCGTAGTTTATCTACGATGATTATATTTATTTTTATGTTATTTTCTTTAAGTAGTTTTTACCCTATAAAAGGGAGATAAGAAATTGTATTATTCAATTTAATAAATATAAAGTTTCTTTTACTTCCAATAGAAAGATAAAACTGGCATGGAGCTAAGATAAAAAGAAGTTTGACTCGGAGTCAAAAAGATGACATTGGCACGGAGCCAAAAAATAACTAAGTTAAAAAGATTCGACTCGGAGTCAAAAATATAAAACTGGCATGGAGCCAAGCCAAGATAAAAAGAAGTTTGACTCGAAGTCAGAAAGAAAGAGTTGACACAGAACCAAAATAAGTTAAAGAAAGCTCGACTCGGAGTCGGAAATGATCGATTGGTGCGGAGCCAAAATAACAAGTTAAAGAAACCCGACTCAGAGTCGAAAAGATTGGAAGTCGCACGGAGCCAAAATAATTGAGGTTAAAGGAATCCAACTCGGAGTCGAGAAGGGAAAGTTGGCACAAAGCCAAAATACTAAGATAAAGGAGTCCGATTCGGAGTCAGAAAAAAATGGTTGGCATGGGGCCAAAATAATTGAGTAATCCAACTCAGAGTCGGCAAGATTAGATTGGCAGGGAGCAAGAATGGCCGAATATTCGACACGGAGCAAAAGTGAAAGATGCAGCATAGAGTCAAAATTTGACTAAGTTGATCTGACATGGAGTCAGAATGCAAGAATCCACACTAGTAATGAAAGTAAAAGAAACTTTGTATTGATTAAATTGAATAATACAATTTCTAATCTCCCTTTTATAAGGTAAAGACTATTTAAAGATAATATGAATAACAGGAAAATAAAAATAATCATTGTAGATAAACTACGATGATCACGATCTCCTAATGAGATATTTAGATATTTGTAACCTTTTAATCTAATGAGATATTTAGATATTTGTAATCTATCATATCTTATCATATATCTATAATATCTCCAACACTTCCCCTCAAGTTGAAGCTTACTAAGATTTCAAATTGTTAGATGATCACGATATTTGTAACCTCTTAATCTAATGAGATATTTAGATATTTGTAACCTATCATATCTTATCAGATATGTATAATATCTCCAACACTCCCCTCAAATTGAAGCTTACTAAGCTTTTAACTTGTTACATGAAGAAAATTTTATTTTCATACAAATAAAGATAAAAATTGAGTTTTCAAATAATAATTTGAAATGCAACTCAAAAATGCTAGAGAAGTAGGAGAACATGTTGGAGAAGTCAGAGAAATTTGGTAGAAATATAGCTTAGCCAAAATAGTTGGGATGTCCATCAAGCAAAGTCCATCTTTCTAAAAAGTCGAATTTGGAAGCTTCAGAAAAGTCACCACTAATGAACGTTTATGAAAGAGAAGCCACACCTAATATAATTCGTGTGTGAGAAAATAGCCTTCATCAGAATAAATATTGGTGGGAAAGAAGTCACCACCAATCAACGTCGATGAGAGAGAAGTCACACCTCGCGTGTGAGAAAAGAGTCTTCATCAGAATAAACGTTGGTGGGAAAGAAGTCACCACCAATCAACGTCGATGAGAGAAAAGTCTTCATCGGAATAAACATTGGTAGGAAAGAAGTCACCACCAATCAACATCGATGATAAAGAAGTCTTCATCGGAATAAACGTTGGTGGGAAAGAATTCATCACTAATATGATTCATATGTAAGAAAATATCCAAAGCTAATGAGCAAAAACTTAACCATTAAGCAAAAGTCACAACTTAAGGCTTAACCATTAAGCAAAAGTCACAACTTAAGGCTTAACCACTTAACAAAAGTAAACATGCTTAACCACCTAAACAAGCAAAAGCAAATCAAGAACAAATGCTTAACCACCATAAAGCAGAAGCAACAGAGCTTAATCATTAAGAGTAGAAGCCATGCTTGACCACCTAAACAGGAATAAACAAACCAAGAACAAATGCTTAACCATTATAAAACATAAGCAACAAAGCTTAACCATCAAGAGTAGAAGCCAAACACAAAACTTAACCACTCAAGAAAAAAGCCAAATGTATCAATGTGTAATCATCTTTGGCAAAAGCTTAAACCAACGCTTAATCATCATATAGAGAAGCTTTCATCAAAGAAAGTTGCAAGAAACCATTGCAATAAAAATTTGTCTTCAAAAAAATTCACAAGCACCACGTGAGCAACATAGAAACCACAACCGCAACTTGGAAAACTTATGGTTCAAAATCCAAAATAAATACAAAACATTTCATCAAATTGTTAGTATACATAATAAATCTTGTTCTGATTCCTTCTAGATTCTCTCTTGCGTAACAACAATGTCAACTTGAGTTATTCCCTTGTCATGTCAATTATGCTTTAACATTGTTGTGAGAGTGAAAGAAGAGATCAAAATCAAAGAATCTTACACTGAGAAAAAATCATGGGTACCAACGCTCAATCTACACATCCTATAGAGATGCACTAAAAGGAATATGCTGAGAACCAATGGTGAAGTACAATTCTTCATAAATCCATTATAATGGTCAACACCAAGTAGAGATGCAATCAAGGTAACAAGCTTGACACATCCCAAAACCATAAGGGTAAAACCATAAGGGTAAAACCAAGAGAATTTGTTGTAAAGTAGAACATAACAAAGAGAATTTATGGTAAAGTAGTTCGAAAACATAGCAAAGTCAGACTATAGAGTTGCTTGCTGCAAGAAAATAAATAAAGTAAGAAGAAAACACTAACTTGTCGCACAACTTGCATATAACTTGATAATGCTCTGTTTTAAGCTTTCCAAAAACTTGTTTTTCTTCAATGGGAAGGTCATCTCCCACCATTGTAATCCCTCACGAACGCCACTGATATAACGGTCACCATACCCCTGACTTCGATGTCTCTGACGATTATTGCCATCGTTGAAGCCCTAGCTATGACTCATATGACCGCCACACAGATCGCTATTGCCGCCGTTCAGAATCGCCCGAACATAGAAACCCTAGGCACACAAACAAAACTCCAAATGACAACACTCTGCCATAGAAATTCGGTTACAAAAAATGGTGAATATCTGTATCGCGACTGCAGCAATTGGCAACACTCCGATTTCAAGTCCAATAAGGAGTTGAAGGGTTTGAGCTACGAGGAATACTGAAGGCTCAAGAGGTAGAAGATGAGGAAAATATTGAAGCACTGCATCTGGAACATCACATCGAAGTTCTCGAGGTGCAACACCAACGATTTGGAAGACTAAAACAAACCCGATGAAATCTCTAACCGATGCGACGTCGTTGGGAAGATTGACAAGGAGGTTAAACCATGAAGAAAATCCAAATATGATTTCGATTCTGAATCTAAGAAATCTGCCAGTAGGAAGAGTTCTGGTGGTTCTTCAAGGAGCATAGTCTAAATCTGAATCTGAGTCAGAAGATTGTAGGTGAAGAAAGAGTAAGAGGAATAGAAGAAGAAGAAGCAACAGTAATAGGAGCAAGAAGAAGAGAATTTTTTTTTCTTGCTATACTAAACCTAGGTTGTTCTTTTACAAGAACAAAAATTGCAGGTACTATGGAAGCAATGTTATGACACCAAAAACAAATTGTACTCCATATGTATCCACCAAAGATCCACTAAAGTAGGAGCTCACAATTCCTCCAAAGGTCGAAGAACCCCTAAAGATATCTTGAGGTGCTTTGTGACTCACCGTGTGCCCTCTCCACAACTATTGAATCTACAACATCCAAGAAGGCGTCAGAGAAGAAAAAAAAATAACATTATAAATGTTGTCAACAAAAGTAGCCATCAAACTCCATGAGAGCGCACCGATCATCCTTGATAAAACACTAGATATGACCTTCTTCAATAACCAAAGAGGGGGACAAAATCACAAATAAATCCATACAAAGGTTTGACAAGCCATGTAATGCAGAAAAACTAGAACTCACAATTATCTCGTCAAGGTCCAATTGCAATGGTTCTTCTAGAAGGGATAATGACAATCAAAGGCAAAAAAAACAACTGAGGCTTATAATAAAATAAAAGCACGAGTCATGGAAGGCATGATGGTTGGTTATGTGACCAATGTTGCTTTCGTTCTCTTGGTCACTTTGATCGTTATCATTCTATGCCTCGAGGCTGGCATTGGAAGGGTAAATTTATTTATTTTTTCAGTGCCTTATGCAATTATAACACAGTGGTAGAAGCTGAATTATGGGCTATTAAGATTGGAATGGAAATGACATGTTCAGGGTTGTGCCACCAAGGATGGACTCACAGAGGTCAGAATTTGGGACTAGTAAATGGATTCTACTTTTTCCTTCACCTTCTTTTCACTACTCGCTTTGCTTCGTTGCATTCCTTTTCTTTTCGTCCAAGCTTAAATTTGGAAGTTCCTTAGCTCCCAAGATAACGACTTTATCTTTTACCGTTATCACTGATAGTTGGAATGACAAAGAGGACTTTGACTACCCTCACATTGACATGTGAGTCTTGTCAGAGGGTAGTAGCTTACTGAAGTGAGGCAGCAAAAACGACAGCAGAAATAGAGCTCCCAAGATCTGAAGCTCTAATACCATATTAAAAGTAAAAGAAACTTTGTATTGATTAAATTGCATAATACAATTTCTAATTTCCCTTTTATAGGGTAAAGACTACTTAAAGATAATATGAATAACAGAAAAATAAAGATAATCATTGTAGGTAAACTACAACGATCACGATCTTCTAATGAGATATTTAGATATTTGTAGCCTCGTAATCTATTGAGATATTTAGATAATTGTAACCTATCATATCTTATCAAATATCTATAATATCTCCAACAACCAGTCTTAAGGAAACCATAAACCATGAAAAGAATGGTATGCATGCATGAAATTGTGTTTGTATGGTGTTTGTATGGTGTTTGTATGGTGTATATGGCTTTAGACGTACTAGAATTTATGCATGCATGTATGCAAAATTGATTGAGATTTTTATTGTATGAAAAATAGACATTTGGATGCTTGGAATGCATATGGTTCAGAGTAGATGTATAGATGTTTGGCATGGATTGTCAAGTGCCTGTAAGGTATGAATTGTATGAGGCCATAGGAAGAAGTGGAGCACGAATGTGAAAATATGGAGTGTAGGGGATGAGCGTTTGTAGGGATACATCTTTATTTTTAACTTTATTCTCTTACAGCTTTTATTGTCCCAAGACTCAGGGTGGAGGTAGTTGAACTTCTTCCATTTCATTTCCCTTTGGTGCTTAAGACATTTGGGATGTTATTGTCATTATGTCACCTCGTCATTGCTCATGTTTGGGACCAGTGGAGACTCATTGCTTTGGGTGATCTTTAACACTTTTCATCCTAATTGTAATGCCTTTCTTTGTACTCTCCTTTTCAGAAGGATCATGGAGAACATGGAGGGGATGGTGTTTTTGTTGTGAGGAGGAATTTATGAGGAACGAATGAATTTTAACAATGCTATATGCTCTTGTATGCAATTTTGAAAAGTTCATCAACCAGCTTTTGAGGATAATTTGGATATTTCTATGATTGGGTTGTTATTCCTGGTTGGCTTTTCTAAAATGCCACTTTTGCCCCCCTACTCTGGTGCTTTGTATGTTGTTACTTTGAGATTTCAACCTAGCGAGTCATTCCTTCTTATTATGACTCTAACTTTTACCTAGACCATTTCTTTTGAGTTTTTGGTCTAGCTAGTCACTTTTCTTTCTTTCTCTTTATTCTTGGGACACTGAGCCAATGGGAGTTCTTTCTTTATTTCAAGTTCGAGTGGCATAAGCAGGGTAATATTTAGGCAGGGTAGACCTTTTTCGACTTGGGTCAAGTGGGTTAAGTGGTCAGGCTAGGGTGTTTTCTTGGCAATGTTGTGATGAGTTATGGAACGAGTTGGTCAAGTGACATGGTGGTAGTATATATGAATGGGATATGGAGATGGCTTTTATTTTTGTTGAAATTTATGCTCTTAGCTAGGCATAGATTCAAGGCTTTTTGGGTTTGTTAAGGACCTTTTAGATGCTTGAGGCTTATAGATTACCCTCATTATCCTTGCTGGTTTCATTGATGGAATAATCAAAATTGAAGCTGAGATATTAACATTAAGGATATTTTCTTTTCTTTATTGGTATTTTTGACTTGGTTTAAATGTGGAAAGAGATATAGTGAAGGACAACATAGAGAATCAAAATGTATCTCATTGATTACTTGAAAAAAATACAAGCCTTTTGATCATAGGTTCTTAAATGAATAAGAGCTGCATTATAGTTATTTTTGAAATGGATTAAAGACTACGCAAAGCAAAAAGCTCTTTATGGGTTGCATGATTGTCAAGACTTAGCTTTTTCTAGCATATTGTCCTTAATGACATTATTCCTTCACCATGTGGGATTGTCGAGTTCATGATGAGCCGATTCATGGAGTCAGCAGTTGAAGGTTCGGAGCTGAGGCAATCATATTTGTTTCTTCCTCCTTCTCCTTGTTTGTATGGGATGTGGCCGCTTCTGGAACAATATTTCCTTTTCTCATCCCTACTTCAATCCTTTCTCTGATGACAACTAGATCCGAGAATTTGGACGACAAATTTCCTACCATTTTCTCATAGAATGGAGGTTGGAGTGTGTCAATGAACATTGTTACCATCTCTTTTTCAAATAGAGGGGGTTGGAAACGGGCAGCTAGTTCTCTCCAATGTTGAGCATATTCTTTGAAGGCTTCCATCTCTCTCTTGGTCATGTTCTATAGCTGAGAGCGGTTTGGAACCATATCCACGTTATACTTGTATTGGTTTAGGGTACCATCTGAGAGCAGCTCCTGTGAGGCTCTCTTGGAATAAGTGAATTAGCAATGCGTCATCATGGGTGTATGGGGTCATCTTCCTACAATACATGATGAGGTGACTTTTAGGACATGTGGTCCTTCCATACTTGTCAAATGCCAGCAGCTCGAATTTGGGAGGAATTACAATGTTAGGAAATAAGCATAGGTCAGCTACACCAAGGCCAGTGTGCTTAAATCCCTCCAAGGCATCCAATCTTTCTTCAAAGAGTTGTAGCATTTTGGCAGACTGAAGGTCTCCGGCTTGATGAGGCGTGGGATGACCAAGGTACTAGTGGTTTAGGGTGAATGTTTGGGCTCCATTGCTTTTTAAGGTAAGGATCTGATGTGGTGTCTGGTTTTGTGGATCTGAGGTGGTATGGTGGGAAGTGACTTGAAGCTACTCTGATGCCCCCTAGTTGTGGCTTTGCATTGATTCCAGCATCTCTAGGATCTGACCCACTTGTGCTTTTAACTGATTAACATCATTCCTTAATACCTCTTGCCATTTTTCTAAATTGTTCATAGTTGCCTCCATCCGTTTTGTCTTGGGACGTGTTTTGTAGAGGTGTTTCTCGAACTTGGTCCCTACTTCTTTAACAATTTTGGCTGGCTGTTTGGTATGGAATGAAATGAAAATGTGATGGAATACAACACCTTAATAAAGATGAATGCAAAATGTGATGCATGCTATATTTTTTTTTACCGACTTTGAATTCCTAAGATGAAACCAAGAGAAACAGACAAGGTCAAAATTGAATTGAAACAATGCTAAGCCGATTTTGGAAATGACACGGGACTAGAACAAAATTTGGAGAAATGGCACAGAGGCAGATTGAAGTGGAAATGGCATGAGGCTGGAACAAAATTGAAGAAGTGGCACGTAGCCAAATTGAAGTGGAAATGGCGTGGAGCCGAATTGGAAATGGCACAAGGCCGGAACAAAATTGAAGAAATGGCACAAAGGAAAATTGAATTAGGAATGGCATAGAGCCAAATTGAATTAGAAGCGGCACAGAGCCGAATTTGGAATCGGCCTAGGGGTTGAGATGAATCTGGCATGGGTGTCAGATTGAAATTGGTAGTGACCAATCAGGTGATGGTTCGAATCTTAGTAGAGTTGAAAGCGGAAGTCTCCTTATGTGTCTTAAGTCAAAATAGGTGAGTTCAACCTACTGGCTTCTTTGCTTATTATGTGATTCTCACTTATGGAATGTTCTATTTCTCACAATTTTGGCCACTAGAGCTTAGTACCCATCTCGTGAAGTCCCCACAAATAGGAAGTGCATCCATGATGGAAGGCAAAAACAACAAAGAAGAAGTCATTAATTTCATGCATCTAATTACACGGGCTTGACTCTCAGGATGTCACCAATGGAGTTGCCATCTGTCACAACTTGGATCGTGACGGGAACAACGAAAACTTTGATTTTGGAATCCAAATCCCTTCTTAGGAAGGAACAAGGAGTATGGAGTCATCACCGGCATTTTCAGGGAAAATGCTAGGAAACCTATGGATGGATAAGACTGGTCTAGGAATCATAGTTTGGGTTCAGGAGTTGATTACGTGTACGAAAGGTATTAACACCCTACAACATCCATCCTAAGACGATTTACCTTAACTAGACGCGTGACACAAGCTATGACTTCTAAATTACAGCTTTCACCTTTCATGGAATGATGGATATTTACAGGTAAGGAATGAAGGATGTTTTTGAGTTTGGTGAACTTGACAAGAGTTGCTTCTTCCTCCTACACATCTCCCAATGTAATGGAGAAGTCAAAGTTTACGTAGTTCTGACAAAGGCTTCAAAGGTGATTAGAAAAGGATGGACTGTCCATTGGCGTCCAAATATGATTGGAGAAAAGTGGATTGTCCATTGGCGTCCAAAGAGTTGGATGGGATGGACTATCCATTGGCATCCAAAGAGTTGGATAGGATAGACTATCCGTTGGCATCCAAAGATCCTTAGAAACGAGATAAGTATTTTTTATTGTTGAACTTGACAAGAGTTGCCTCCTGCTTCTACGTATCTCCTTTTGCAATGGAGAATTCAAAGTTTATGTAGTTTTAAGCCATGGATGGTTAGATAGTAAGAGAGTTGAGACCGACTCGGCCTAATTGGAGTGCCAACTAGGTGTCGACGGGGCTATGTGCCGAATGACACTCGGTGTGTGTGTTTTGAAAGTGGTGTTTGAGTCAAATCAAAGAGTGTCGACTCTTGGTTAGTCTTGGTTTCAATTATATGAGGCCGATTTAGAATCGGCCTATAGGCTGTAGTATATTGTTGAGCTAAACGAGGAAGTGTGTTGGCTTAGAGTTGAGGGCCACTAGATGGATATACATAGGGAGATGTCTTGAAGGTCTTACTCTGTATCCAGGAGTCATATTTCAGTTACCTGTTGAAGGGTAGATGGATGCTTTCCTTCCTTCCTTCTTTCACGTTCCCTTTTCTACAGACTCCCTTCCACCCTCATTGCATCACTGTATGTTAAATCTCTACTATTCTTGAAGGGTTCTGAAGATTAAGATTTTCCCCTCTCGTCTTTGATTTGAATCCCCTATGGCTTTTTATAGACCTGCCCCTCACTCTCAAGTTACCATCCCCGGATCTTCAAGGATATCCTCTACCATTAATGCGATGGTTCCTTCCCCAAACTTATTAATGCTGCAGTGCGTCACCAGGGTTTTCCTTCTATCTTTTGCATTTAATGTAGTGGTGACCGCTCATCTCTTGGCCTTAACGGACTGGGTGGAAAGTGGCTTCTGCTTCCTTGTTCACCTACAGAGTGGCAGGTGAGGGACGACCTTGTACAAAAGTTAATGTTTGCCACATCTCTTTCTCCTCGTATGCGTCTGCCAACCAACGCTTTCCCAATTTTCCTTTTGTCTTTTCTCCCTTCGAGTCTACCTCTACTGCACCTTCCCTTTTTCTATAACCAGACAGAAAAAGGGGTTCTACAATATTCGTTCACTAAATCATTTGGCATAAAAGAGTTTACAAGCACAAGTGAGAATTAGGAATGAAGTACATGACTGATTGAATCTAATGCAAGTGGGAGATTGTTGGAAATAAATGTGTATACTCAAGATCAAAGTCATCATGTAATCAATTTTAGTCATAATAAAGTATTATTTTGTGTTCATTATCATATTTTATTGTTTGATTAAATAGTTGATTTGATAGTCCTTGATTAAAATTTGAAACTTGTTATTATGATAGAGATTACAATAATAAAAAACAAGTCTTTTATAATTTTAATCTAAAGTGTTTTTAATTATATGATTATTGTGAATAGGATATCAATAATACAGATAAATCAATATATATATGATGGTCTTTATTGGATAAAGATTAATAAATTTCATTTATTAATTTACATATATTGGTGATGCAAACGTGGATGTGATTATTGAGCTAGCTCAATTGAAAATTCTTAATTATTAACATTACCTAAATTGTCCATGAAAAATTTTGAAGAAGAAATGTATTAGTGTCCTTATCATAGTAATTAACAAGTTATTTATTATATTCTAATCCCAGACACCTAATGCCTTAAAGCAATAGTTCAATGGACATTCAATATAATTAAATACTTGTAAAATTAACGATTAATCAAGAAGGAATCCATCAAATCTCGATAATAAGTTTGAGGTGTATAATAGAATTAACACCTTGGCCAAGGCAATTAAATGAATGATGAAATAAGTTTCTTAAGTCATTCTCTAAATAAATCTACAAGGTTAACTTATTAGGATTTGACATATATACCATACTCTAGAGTTAACTAGAGTTGTAAATGATGAAAGAAAATATTGCATTATTTTTTTTTATTCTTCAAAGTAAAAGACATTAATTTTTATACTATTCGGATGTTAGGGTGTGTTGCTAGATGCCTACCTTGATTAGTAAATTAATTTGATTAATTTACTAACAACTTAGCATTGAACTTACAGAATCACACACAAACGGATGTGTCAATCTTTAATAAAGAAATTATTTTATTTGATAAATTTAATTAGATAATTTAATTTAAAAAATAATTTTTTCTAAGTGGAATATCATTATATTCTTTGCCAGCACCAATAGTATAGTTAATATAAACATAAATGAAGTATTCTTATTGATATGGAAGTTGTCCACAAAAATATTTGTCAAAACAGTTGATGAGAAATATTTGATGCAAGTATTTGGTGCCAATATTCGATACAAATATTTGATATAAATATTTGGTGCAAATATGTGTGAATATTTGGTGCAAATATGTGCGAATATTTATTTTGCATAAATATTTGATGTAGATATTTGATTCAAATGAGATTTATGGTTGAAAGATACATGATTTTGTTATAATCAAAATTACTTCAAACAATATTTGAGATTTGAAATAGTAATAAATTAAATCAATTTGTTCTTATTAAGTAAGATTAAAAATTAATTTTCAAGAGCTATAATAAAAAATATAAAATAGGGAGACTTTTTCATCTTATTCCCTTGTCCTCTCTTATGGTCTAAACACCATTAAATGTTACTTCATGTGGTTTCATATATCAAAGGGTTGATAGAAAACATTGTTCTCGGTGTAGATATGTCATATAGTCGTCACACAATTGAAGAAAATTTTAAATGTTTCAAGAACTGATATCTAGATATACAAATTCTAATTTTCCTTTATACATGTGTAGTCTATTTTGAACAGAAAATAGATCCCTTTATTCTAGTACATGTGTTGTGAACATTGTCTTAAGAACTTTCTATATTATTGTGAATAAATGTGTATGCCCAAGATCCAAGTATGTAATCAATTTTAATCTTAAATAATAAAATATTATTTTGTTTTCAGTATCGTATTTTGCTATTTTTTATTAAATAGTTGATTTGATAAAGTCTTTTATTATAATTTAAGACTTGTTATCATGATAGAGATTATGAGAATCAGAAACAAATTTTTTTTTATAATTTTAATCTAAATTATTTTTTTATCATAGGATTATTGTGAATAGAACACCAATAATCCAAAAAAAAAATCAATATATATATATATATATATAATGATCTTTATTATATAAAAATTAATAGATCTCGTTTATTAATTTACATAGATAGATGACATGTGGATGTGATGTTGAACTATCTCAATTGAGAATTCTTAATGGTTAACACTACCTTAAATTATCAATAAGAAATTCTGATAAAGAAATGTATTAGTATCCTTTGACATGAGATTATGGTAGTAATTAACAAGTTATTTATTATATTTTGATCTTAGACACCTAATGCCTTATAATACTACTGGAATGAAAATTTGAATATAATTTAATACTTATAAATTAATGAGAAGGAATTCATCAACTCTTAAGAATGAGTTTGAGCTTTATGATAGATTTAATATTTTGACTAAGACAATTGAATGAATGAAGAAAATAGTTTCTTAAATAAATATTAAATATATGAGATTAACTTATTAGAGTTTGACATTTATACAATACTCTACAATTAACTAAAATTGTAAATGATATAAAATTATGTTATTCTTCTATTGGTAATTAAAAATAAAAGACATTACTTTACACTATTTGAACGTTAGGAAGTGTTGTTAAACACCTTCTTGATTAGTAAATTAATCTATACCACCGACTTAGTATTAAACCTACGAAATCACAATCAAACGAATGTGTCAATCTTTACTAAAGAAATTATTTTATTTGATAAATTAAATTATAAATTTTAATTTAAATAAATTGATTTTTTTTTACATGGAATATTATTAAATTCTCTGCTAGCACCAAAAATATAATCAATATATATAATTATAAACAAAGTATCCTTATCGACGTGGAAGTTGTCAGAGAAAATATTTGTCAATGTAGTTGATAATAAATATTTAGTGTTAGTATTTAGTGCAAATAGTTAGATTAAATATTTTGTGCAAATATTCGATACAAATATTTGTATAAATTTTTGGTATAATAATATGATATAAATATTTGGTGTAAATATCTAGTATAAATATTTGGTGCAAATATTTAGCGTAAATATTTTGTGTAAATATTTGATGCATGTAAGTTTTGCAGTTATTTCGATATAGTAAAAAATAATTTCAAATAATATTTGAAATTTAAAATAGTAATAAGCTAAATAGTTTTTTTTCCTATTAAGTAAGATTAGAAATTGCTTTTAGGAGATATAAGATAGCACCTTGATACAATAAAAAATAGAAGATACTTTTTATCTTACTCTTTTCTTCTCTCTTACATTCCAAAAACCATTAGATGTTACTTTATTTTATGTAATCCACTTATCAAAAAGTTGATAGGAAAGATTGCTCTCAATATGAATATGATATAGAGTCTTCATACAATTGAAGACAGTTTTAAATACTTCAAGAACTAATATCCAGTTACACAAATTCTGAATTTTTTTTCTAGTATATGTAATTTAAAATAGATTATTTTGTTATGTTATGAACACTGTTTGAAAAAATTCCAATTGGTACAATAGTCATGAGTCTTTTTGTTTAAAATTATACTAACAAAATGATTTTTTCATGAAACCGAGTATGGATGATCAAACACTAGTATAATTTGTTTTGTTAGTATAATTTAAAAAAAAGACCCATGACTCTAATACCAATTGGAATTTCTTGAGACACTGTTCATAACACATAGTGGAATAAATAGATCTATTTTTAATTTAAAATATACTACAACATATATAAGAGAAAATCAGAATTTGTGTACCAAGATATCAATTCTTAAAACATTAAAAAAAAATCAATTAAGTGAAGATTTTCGTCGTATCACACCAAGAGCAAATTTTCCATTTAACTATTTGATCAATAGAATCACATAAAGTAAAGTAACTCTAATGATTTTTAAACCGTGATAGAGAAGGAAGGAGTAAGATGAAAACAATTCTTTTATTTTTTATTGTATTAAGATTCTATCTTATAACTCTTGAAAAATAATTTTCAATCTTACTTTATAGGAATAAATTGATTTAGTTTTATTACTATTTCAAATTTCAAACGATATTTGAAATCATTTTGACTATATTAAAATTATTTATCTTTCAATAGTAAAACTCACTTATACCAAATATCTGCACCAAATATTTGTGCCAAAATTTGCACAAAATATTTACACCATATATTTATACAAGATATTTGCATTGAATATTTACACCATATATTTATACCAGATATTTATATAGTATGTTTACACCAAATTGTTATCAACTACTTTCACAAATATTCTCATGGACAACTTTCACGTCAACAAGGTTAATATTAACTATATTCTTGGTGCTAGCAAAGAATATAATAATATTTCAAGTAGAAAATTTTATTTGTTTAAATTAACTTCTGTAATTTAATTTATCAAATGAAATATTTTTTTTGTAAAGATTGACACACAAACTCCATATGTCAATACTAAACCCATAGTAAATTAATTAAATTAATTTACTAATCAAGAAAGGTGTCTATCAACACTTTCCAACATCCAAATAGTATGAAGTAATGTTTTTTTTACTTTCAGGAACCAATGAAAGAATTTTGTAATATTTCCTTCTATTATTTACAACTCTAATTAACTCTAGAGTATAGTATAAATGTCAAACTCTAATAAGTTAACATCATATCATATATTTATTTAGTGAATGATTTAAAAAACTCATTTATTCAATTTTTCAATTGTCTTAGCCAAAGTCTTAATTCTATTATAAAGCTCAAAACTCAATTATTCAGTCTTTCTATTGTCTTAACCAAAGTCTTAATTCTATTATAGAACTCAAATGCATTAATGAGAGTTGATGAACTCATTCCTAATTAATCATTGATTCTACAAGTATTTAATTATATCTGATTTTTATTGAACTAGTGCTTTAAGACCTTAAGTGTTCATGATCAAAATATATTTTTTTATTAGAATTTCTGATTAACAATTTAAGGTAACATTAACCATTAAAAATTCTCAATTAAATGAATAGTATAATTTTTTTAAAATGATATATTATATTTTTTATTCAACTTATTTATATATTGTTATCTATCATCAACAAAACATTAATAATGTATGTTTTTTTTTATTTATATATTAATTTTTAATTTTAATACTAGTATTTTATTCTATGTATTACATAACATAAATATTATTTTTTATATAAATATAATTATTTCATAACAAATAAATATTTTAAATATACAAAATATATAATATATTTTAAATTTATAAAAAATAATTTAAATCTTGATACAAATATATTTTAAAATTAAAACATAAACAATTAAGAATATATATATATATATAAAGATAAATTAAGAATAATTTGAGATGATTAAGAGCGATATTTTTTGTCTAGGTGTGAAAATGTGTAAAATGCAGCTCACAAGAAAAAGAAGGTTAAAATTCTGTAATTGAGAATGGGGTGAGAGTTTCACTATTTACATTATAGAAAGAGATTCTTATAATTCCATTTTTAGTTTGCGTTTGTTATATTGAAAAATACAATAACTTTAAGATTGAACATCATCACATAGTTATTCCATATTTTGATCAGTCAAAATAACCTAAAGATTTATTTAACATGAATTTACTAATGTAACAATAAGGGAAAAAAATAATAATGAAAATACTTCGTAATCACATGCCACATTTTAATTTAAATAAAGAAAAGAAAAATAATGTTGGAGATAATTTTAACTATTTATAAAAATAATTAAAATAAATAAAAGATTATCACATAATTATATATTTTTTTTATTTTTTTTCTCCTACCAGCCTTTGGGACGTGGGCAGTCGCCCCAAACCTCCCATCGTGGCCGGCCCTGTGCTAAGAGCTGATAAATAGTTCTGCACAACCAGAAGCCAACCAAGCTGATCATGCAAATGTAACATCTGATATTGTTAGTCTGGAGCCACCTACTGATAATAATCAGCCTCGTGGAGAACCAAAAGTATTCAGATGTTATCATGTTTCAGCTTATTTATTCCTAGTGGTAAGTGGGTTACCTTTTCTGTGATCAAGAAAGCTTTATTGTTAACTTAATGATATAAAAAATGCCATTTAAAGAGATTTGATTATGAATTAAACATGCATATTGTCCAGTTTGCTGGTGATGACTACTATCACCTTGCTGCAGGGTTCTCCTAGACCTCTTTGCACAAACATGTTTGGCATGCCCTGTATCGGCCGGCATCAAGATGTCGGTCGAAAGGAAACCGGCAATGAACATGTGACGATCGGCTAAAGGGTTAGCGAGTACGATCGACTGCCTACTCCCTCTCAGCTGTCAAATCCGAAGGTCTACGCTGGACAATCATGAGAGTCGGAGTAGGGAAGATATGTCAGGAACTTGCGTGCACGAATACCCAAAGCGAAGCTTCTAATCCCTGATGTACCAAACGCCACCTACTCCATACCATGGGGATTCTCACCGCTAAACAACAAATATTCCCTTTAGGATAAATAGCAGATAAAAGGAAAGAAAGAGGTTTTTTGGGCTGGTATCTTAAGATTTCAAACAAGAACATTGGCGCCCACCGTGGGACAAGGTAAAAACTGATCCCAACAATCACAAAAAATGGTCCGGAGAGAAGAACGAACTATGCCGATCACGAGGAATCAAGCAAGTTCCACGAATGAGGGAGAAGAGGATACTCTACAGCGATTACTTCGTGCTGTGACCTCCCTGCAAGCTCGAAGCGATGAACAGTCGCGCCTTAGTGCAGAGGCCGAACTACGGCACACAGAAGCTGAGGAGCGGCATCGCTTAGCAGAGGAGAGGCACCTAGACGCCATGAGGGCCATAGAGAGGAGAGAAGAGGAGCTTCGCCAGCAGATAGCAGCCTTGAAAGCAGCGAAGGAGCGAAACCAAGAAGAATATGGAGAAGTGGCAACCCCACCATTCTAGGGACAACCCTTCTGTAAAGAGATAGATGAAACTGCTATCCCTTCCAACTTTAGGGAGGTGGTGGTAGAACCTTTTGATGGAAGTCAGGACCCACATGCTCATCTGCAAGCCTTCCAAACACAAATGTACATCAGCGGTGGGAATGATAGGCTCAATTGTAAGTTATTTCCTGGAACATTGAGAGGAGTGGCCATGCAATGGATGGCCACGCTTCCGCCCAGATCCATCCAGACGTTCAAGGACCTGGCCAGTTCTTTCCTGTCCCAGTTTGCAGCTAACAAGGTAAAAAGGCTAGAGGTGGCAGATCTTTTCGACATCAAACAAGGTGAAGGAGAAAGTTTGCAAAAGTACTTAACACGATTCAACAACGCTACCGTCAAAGTGGACGACCCTGACCAAAAGTACTTTGTTAAGGCCTTCCAAAAGGGCCTGAGGGCAGGACCTTTCAGTGATTCTTTGGCCCTTAGAAAGCCGACGAACATGGAGGAAATACGAGCAAGGGTAGAGAAGCATGTGGAGATGGAGGAAGACCAATACGAGAGGAGGAGGTCAGAGAGAAAAGCTGAGCAGAAGGCTACAAAAATGAGTAGCAAGGTGAAGGAGGACAAATGACCTATGCTGGTAAAACCACGTGAGCAAACTCAACAGTTTACACCTCTCAATGAGAAAAGAACCCGAATCATGCACGAGATTTGCCACACCTCCCTGTTGGAATATCCTCCAGAGGCCAGGGGAAAAGTGATGGGAAAAGAGAGGAACAGCTGGTGTGATTTCCACAGGGCGTTCGGGCACACCACGGAAGATTGTTGGGGACTGAAAACTCAGATTGAAAGGCTGGTGCAGAGCGGTCACCTTGACCGCTATATACAGCAGTCGTCATCTCGGCGGCCACAGAGACAAGGAAGGGATTCACCTCGTTCGGCCGGGACGAGTCAAAGAGAGAGGAGCAGATCGCGTCAAAGGACACCCGTCCATAGGGGAACCATAAGCACCATTACGGGCGGAAGGATAATAAATTCCGGGAAGGTCCAAGCCGGGCTAGCGCAGGAGGGCCGGTCGGTCGGGTACAGACAATATTAACGGGGGCCAACGCGACCCCCCTTGGAGAAAGGGAGTCGACGCTTGCCATCACGTTTGACGACCGAGATATAAGAGGTCGGTCATCATGTCAAGACGAGCCGATGGTGATCTCAATGGGGGTGGCCGGATATAAGGTGGAGTGCGTCCTTATAGATCAGGGAAGCTCGGCCAATATCCTCTACAGATCCACAGTGAAAAAGAGGCAATTGCCAGATGGGCTGGTACAATCATGTTCAGGGAACTTATACGGTTTCGCAGGAGAATGCGTTCCAATTTTGGGGACAATGGAGTTAGAAACATGCCTAGGGGAACGGCCGGTCAGCCGAACAATCCTAATCCAGTACACGATAGTGAATGCCCCTGCTTCGTACAACATTATTGTCGGTCGACCCGCGCTAAATAGGTTGGAAGCGATAATGTCCACTAAACACTTGTGCATGAAATTCCCGGTGGGGAGGAAGGTCGGAAGTGTGTGGGCAGATACCCGGGTGGTGCAGAGATGTTACGAAGACAGTTTGAAAATAGAGAGACTTCCCTCATCAGGAATCGTGAACGTCCTGGATTTGGACTTGGACACGAGGAGCCAGTTCGAGAAAGAAGGACCACTCCCCGCCGAGGAGCTGAAAGAAATCAAATTGGGACCAGGCGAAGGGCAGACGACAAAGATAGGGACAACCATGAGCTTAGAAGAAGAAGAGATGCTCGTGGCGATCCTTAAATCTAATTATGATGTATTCGCTTGGTCGGCTCAAGACATGCCGAGTGTTGACCCTAACTTTATGTGCCATCAGCTGTCCGTAGACAAGAAAGCTAAGCCGGTCGCCCAAAAGAAAAGGAAAATGGGGGAAGAAAAAAGAGAAGTGGCAAAGCAAGAAACTCGCAAGCTAATCTCGGTCGGCTTCGTACGAGAAGTACAATATCCGACCTGGTTGGCTAATGTGGTGATGGTTAGAAAAGCAAACGGGAAATGGAGAATGTGTACAGACTACACCGATTTAAATAAGGCTTGTCCAAAAGACTCATACCCACTACCTGGCATAGATAGGTTAGTGGATAACGTCGCTGGCTTCACTTTTCTAAGCTTCATGGATGCTTATTTCGGATACAACCAAATCCGGATGCACCCAAAAAATGAGGAGAAGACGGCCTTTATCACTGATGAAGGGGCGTTTTGTTACCAAGTCATGCCATTTGGCTTAAAGAATGTTGGAGCCACTTACCAGCGTTTGATGGACAAGATCTTCAAGGAGATCCTGGGGGAGGACGTGGAGGTATACGTGGATGATATGGTAGCCAGGTCGCAATGCATGAAAGAGCATTGTGGAGCTCTTGGGAGAATATTTGGTGTCTTAAGAAAGCATAGGCTTCGTTTGAACCCAAATAAGTGTTCATTCGGAGTAAGGGCTGGGAAATTTCTGGGTTTCATGCTAACTAAAAGGGGGATCGAAGCAAACCCGGAAAAATGCCAGGCGATAACGAATGTTAGAAGCCCCAAGAGCATAAAGGAGCTGCAACAGTTCATGGGAAAGGTTACAACATTAGGCCGCTTTATTTCTAAGTCGGCCGAGATGTCTGCGCCTCTTTTCACGACCCTGAAGAAAGGTGGGAAGTTCACATGGACGGATGAATGCGAGGAGGCTTTCCTACATCTGAAGGCAATAATGGCAACCCCTCCAGTATTGACTCGCCTGAAGCCAGGTATGCCCTTGCACCTCTACATTTCAATATCTAATAATGTCATTAGTTTAGTTCTGATCCAAGAAGAGAAGGGGGAACAAAAACCGGTGTATTTCACTAGTAAAGTACTCCAAGGCCCTGAAAGACGATATCAAAAGATAGAGAAGGCGGCCTTAGCCGTGGTGACAGCCTCGCGACGCCTACGCCCCTACTTCCAAACTTTCAGTGTCATTGTCCGAACGGATTTGCCAATAAGGCAAGTATTGAGGAAACCAGACTTGGCAGGGAGGATGGTTGCGTGGAGCGTCCAGTTGTCAGAGTTTGACATTTCGTTCGAAAGAAGGGACACGTTAAGGCGCAAGTTCTGGCAGACTTCGTGAATGAATTATCCCCAGAAGACCAACCGTTAGTAGAAGAGGGCGAATGGTACTTATCGGTTGACGGGTCCACGAACCAAGCAGGGTCAGGGGCTGGAGTCATACTGGAAGGCCCCGGGGGAGTCTTAGTAGAGCAATCTCTGCACTTCGACTTTAGAGCCAGCAACAACCAGGCCGAGTACGAAGCGTTATTGGCAGGGATGAGATTGACTCGAGACTTGGAAGCGAAGATCCTGATCGCCAAAAGTGATTCGAAGTTGGTAACAGGGCAGGTCAACAATGAGTACCAGATAGGGACCCCCAACTGAGCAAGTATAAAGAAAGAGCAGTGAAATTGGCGGTCGGTTTCAAAAAGTTCAAGCTAGTCCATGTGCCATGAGAACAGAACGAGAGAGCGGATTTGCTAGCCAAACTAGCAAGTACCCAGAGAAGGGGGCAACTACGGTCGGTCATATACGAAAACGTGGAGTCACCCATTGTGGACAAAGAGGAGATTTGCAATATCGAGGAAAGAAAAACGTGGATGACACCATTGATCCAGTACCTCCAGGAAGGGAGAACACACGAGATCGAGGAAGAAGCCAAGCGACTATCCAAGGAGGTAGCGAAATATACTCTGGTGGGACAGCGTCTGTACAGGAGGGGCTTTGCTTTCCCACTCCTCAAGTGCCTAAACCCAGACGAGGCTGAATATGCCATGAGAGAAATTCATGAAGGAGTGTGTGGGACGCACATAGGAGGACGGGCTCTTGCGAGCAAAATCGCCAGAGCTGGGTATTACTGGCCCACTTTGAAAAATGACTGCATGAATTTCGTCAAGAAATGCGACAAATGCCAAAGGTTTGCTGAAGGCTATAAGGCACCACCCGAAAAGCTGCACATAATGACTTCACCATGGCCGTTTTGCCGATGGGGGGTGGACATCTTAGGACCGTTCCCCCTAGCGCCAGGACAGATCAAATTCTTAATAGTGGCGGTGGATTACTTCACAAAGTGGATTGAAGTAGAACTGGTTGCTGCCATCTCTGCCGAAAAAGTCAAGAAATTCCTATGGAAGAGGATAATTTGCAAATTCGGCCTGCCAGCTATAATAGTGTCGGACAACGGTACTCAGTTCGCATCCAAGGCCACAGCGGAATTCTGTCACGGCCTGGGAATCAAGCAGATTTTCACATCAGTAGAGCATCCCCAAACGAACGGCCAGGCGGAGGCCGCAAACAAAGTCATTCTTAGAGGGTTGCGGCGAAGGCTGGAGGAAGCGAAGGGCCGGTGGGTAGAAGAGCTGCCACAAGTATTATGGTCATACCACACGACCCCTCATTCTTCCACGAATGAGACCCCCTTTCGACTGGCATTTGGCACTGAGGCGGTCATCCTTGTAGAAATCGGAGAACCGTCCTTATGGACAGAATTCTTGCAGCCAGAGGCAAAACGAAGGCGAATTGAGGGCAAACCTAGACATGGTGCAAGAAATAAGAGAAGCAGCTCATATAAGGGAGTTCGCGATCAAAGCTAGGGTAGCCAAGTTGTACAACCGGAAAGTCATTCCCCACAATTTCAAACCCCAGGATCTGGTACTGAGGAGGACGGTCCACAAGGCAGAAAGCAACAAGTTAACACCCAAATGGGAAGGGCCTTTCAGAGTCAAAAAAGAGGTAGGCCGGGGAGCGTATAAACTGGAGACATTGAAGGGCAAAGAGATACCGAGAACATAGAACGTTGCTTCCCTACGAATGTATTACAGTTAAACATTAATGAGGTGATTTTTCAGGTGATTTTTCCAGTGCGGAATATAAAGTCCTAAATGGCAACTCAACAAAGTTGACCATGGACTCGACTCGGATAAGTCCTGTAAGAGCCACCTACACGGTCGGCCATGGATTCGCCTCGGATAAAGTCCTAAATGGCAACTCAACAAAGTTGACCATGGACTCGACTCGGATAAGTCCTGTAAGAGCCACCTACACGGTCGGCCATGGATTCGCCTCGGATAAAGTCCTAAATGGCAACTCAATGAAGCTGACCATGGACTCGACTCAGATAAGTCCTGTAAGAGCCACCTACACGATCGGCCATGGATTCGCCTCGGATAAAGTCCTAAATGGCAACTCAACAAAGTTGACCATGGACTCGACTAGGATAAGTCTTGTAAGGGCCACCTACACGGTCGGCTATGGACTCATGTCGAATTAAACCCAACAAGTGGCAATTCGGCAAGGTCTACCCTGAACTCAACTTGACCAAGTCATACATCCGCCAATGACAAGCCAAAAGGATTTGTCATAAGACCAACTCAAATCAAGGCCAGCCGACACTACCCTATCGATTATCCGAAAACTTACGTTAAAGTAAACGAAATCGGCTTAATCACACCAACCAAAGGGTGACTCTAAGCGAAAATATATAGATAAGCCATGAAGAGAAATTGCGCAAAGACAACAAAGGGAAGAGTACGGGTCCTAAAAACAATCGAACAAACTCGGCCGAGAACAGCAGAATAGCGCGATTCATCATAAAGAAGAGACAGAGATAAGATTTCATAAAAGTCAAGCCAAATGTTCAAAATAAACGAAAGTTACATAAATGGAAAAAACTAAGGGGCTAGGGATCCTAGTGGTGTTAGTACTGATATGAGCTGGCCATCCTTGATCTCTTTGAAAGGGTCGGCTTCTGAAATATCAATGGAGGGATGAAGAAATCGAACTTGCCCAAGAGCACGTTGGAAGCCCACTGAGTATTGATCCACAATGTCAATACCTTGTTGGTAAATAGTTCGGTCACGTGCTTTGATAGTATCTTGAGCAGCTTTAAGGGATCCTTCCATAGACTTCAGTTCATCCTTATGAGCCAGCCCCATTTCAGCAGCTTCTTCACGCAACCTCTTAACCTCCGCCTGAAGAGCATCATTGCTAAGCTCCAAGTCTGTTTTAACCTGCAAAAGCTCAGCCTTGGTGTCAAGCAGTTCCCCATTCATCTTTTGGGCTGCCCTCAGCACTTCTTGCAGTTTGGCAGTAGAGAGATGATGGTTGTGGAGTCTCGCCTCATTATCAGCCAAGGCTGAAGCTAACTTGCGATTCTCCTCTTCAAAACCTCTACACTGCTCGACCCATGAGGATCTTTCAGCTTCCACATCCCCAAACCTTTTTTCGGCGACGCGAGCCAGGGCGAACCCATGAGCAGCGTACTGTTGAAGGGCATTGCAAACCCCAGCCATACCCAAGCGCTCCACTTCTACCTCAAGCGTTGAGGAGGCAATGGTTCGGTCAGCAGCCCGAATGAATGATTTATAAAGTAGAGGCCGAGGGTCAGAAATTTGGGGCACCGACACCTCAAGGCTGGCAGATGCATCATCCACTTGGACTTCATCTAAATTTGGACGTTTGCGGGGATGGTCATCAGTTTCCACGTCGGTTTGATGGGGAGGAGGAGGAGGAGTATTCCTTTCAACTTCAAACATGGACGGAGTCTGTGACGCTTCTTCCTGAGAGGCTTGAGACGTGTTAGTCGGTCCGACGGCCGAGAGAGGAGCGGCTTCAGTTTCCACGTCGACCGGGACTGGAAGCTGTACTTGTCCCTTCTTCCTCTTCCACAACTCAGCCAAGTCTTTGGTCGAATATCCTGAAATAAGAGACAAGACTAAAGTTAAAAGGCAAAGTGTAAGAAAAAGATGGGGGAAAGAACCTCCCCGCCGAACTAACCTTCCCCCTTGATTATATCGGCACTATGGTATACGGGTAAATCCTTCAACTCAGCAATAAAGGCCTGCTCCCAACTCTCCAAATTCTCGACATCGACAGTAATGGACATCGCTGGTTGACGAGACCATTGGAGGGGAAAATACTGTCGTCCGTCACGATCGATCAGCAACCTCGAATTAGAATCACTAGGAGCAACCCTAAAAAACCGATCCTTGAAGGCCTTGTAACTTTCGAGAAAAGGCCGCAAAAGTGCGCGCTTCGGCCTGTTGCTCAGAGAGGTTCACCCCACTCGATCCGTCTTGCGAGGGGTGAAGAACCAGAAGAACACCCCAAGGGTGGGAGCCTTGCCTAGATCTTCACATAACAGCTCGAAAGCTCTAACTAACGCCCAACTGTTAGGGTGGAGTTGTGTGGGAGCCACATTCAGGGCCCGGAGGACCGACCGCTCGAAGTGGGTAAAGGGAAGCTTTATTCCCAGTTTCGAGTGAAGTGTATCATATAGATAGAAGAATGGCTTCGAGACTTCAGCGGAGTTCATACAAACCGCCTCCCCCGAGCAACAAGCAGTCACTGTTACTGACCATGTCCGCGGTTGACATATAGCTGAAGCCATCCCCAACAGCGAACCCGACTTCGTCAGAACCGAAGAAACCCTTAGAACTTCAGGATCCACCCAGGAATAAGCATCATTGGCAAGATTATCAAACCTATGGTCACGATAAGCTATCCTAAAAGGATAGTTATCGCGAGAATCAGAACTCGATGAAGAGTCATCATCTTTGTTAGGGGCACCATCAACAGGTGCTGTAGAGGAGGAAGGTTGAGCCTCCTGGTTGGAGGTACCTGGTAGGTCCCTCGAAACTTCCCCTGCGAACAAAATAAAGCAAGGGTCAGAATGTGACCCTAGCTAGGGCACGAATTTCTTCGTGGAAACGAAGAGAAGGCGAAAATCAAAATCAAGGAAAAAACCAGTTGGGATACCAAGAGATTAAGAGTGAGAATGAAAATGGCGAAAACATTACCTACAGGCTCCATGGAAGATGAAGGCCGTGAAGCAAGCTAACAAAGTCATCAAGACGATCATAGAAGAACACTGTTCTCACGAGTAGCAGGGAAGCAAAAGTGAGGAGGAAGGAAGCATTAGAGAGTAACCTAGAAAGAAGGCAAGGCGAAAGGACAAAGACAAATATCTAAGGATTTTCAAAAATTCCAAAACTGTCTATGATTGCTGAAGCCCTTCCCAAGGCGCATGGTCCCGAGGAGGTCATAATTGCGGAAAATTTAAATACCCCCTCATCCTGAAGCCCAGACAAGAGTAATGAGTAAACCGAACCGACATCACATCGTCAATCCGGCCCCCTAATACTAAGCTTATGCCTGGCCGGCTAAGCTTAAGGGGTTGTGTATCGGCCGGCATCGAGATGTCGGTCGAAAGGAAGCCGGCAATGAACATGTGACGATCGGCTAAACGGTTAGCGAGTACGATCGACTGCCTACTCCCTCTCAACTGTCAAATCCGAAGGTCTACGCTAGACAATCATGAGAGTCAGAGTAGGGAAGATATGTCAGGAACTTGCATGCACGAATACCCATAACGAAGCTTCTAATCCCTGACGTACTAAACGCCACCTACTCCATACCATGGGGATTCTCACCACTAAACGACAAATATTCCCTTTAGGATAAATAGCATATAAAAGGAAAGAAAGAGAAGTTTTTTGGGCTAGTATCTTAAGATTTCAAACAAGAACATGCCCAAACCTTAATTTCTTCCTTTTCATTTATTTAAGAAAAATAAGTGATCCTGTGCTCAATATTTACTTCTACTAAATCATATTTTAATTAGATATATAAGTTCCTTTTACTTGAAGTCTTAGTCTTTGAATGCTAGTTATTTTTATGCGTTAGATTAGCAAATGATATTAGCTTTGATTATTTTGGACCTTCCATCGCCGTGGTGTCCTTTCTCCATGGGTCTATATGCTTGGAATTGTTGGAAGCGTGAGTGGAACCCACAGTTACTCCATTTTGAAGCCCAAATTTGGACCATTGTATATATGTTAACTGGTGTAACTCCTGGTGTTTCTTTTGCACGTGGTTTTCGAAGTAGATGTGTGTTTTGGATCCGTGCTATTGCATTTAACGTTTAAACATTAGTGCTCCTTAGTCTTCAAAATTAGTGCTTACCCCTAAAACTCTTCGACCTTCTCCTACCCTTCTCCCATAAATCATAATGCTAATGCCCTATCTAACTCATATTTGAGAAAGGAAGGGAATAATTTGTTATTTTATCTGTACAGCATCTCATAACTGATTCTGAAACGTGTTGGGCTTATCAAGGATGTTGCATATCAATCTCACGCGTGCATATATATATATATATATATAACCCTATTTTTATATATATATTCTACCTGCACTCCTTTATGTACAGTGTGGTGCAGTGCTATTTATTTATGTTTTTAATATTTTAGTGATTATATTTAACTCTTCACATCAACCTCATGCTCTGACTTATAATGTTTAATTCAACTATTGAATATGATTATGATATTGTTGAGGTACAACATTTATTTCAGGAATGTTGATGAAGTTAAGAGCATGGACGATATCAATGAGCAGACCGAGAACATTACATAGATTCAGGAAGCATTATGATAGTGCAAAAAATTGGTAGGCCTTTGAAAGTATGTTAAAAAAAAATAAGAAGTTATAATTTATATACAACGTAGTTATGTTTTTAAATATTTTATTTTATTATATAGTTATGAGTGTCTTAAGGGGATATGTATTGTTAACAATTATGGAAGTAATAGGTGTACAAATTTATATGTTTGCTTGATAGAGAATAACTCTATTAGGGCCTAAGCCTGTATTTATAAATATTGTACTCTAATTCTAGTCATGCTTATAATTGTTTTCAATAAAATTATATTATTTGGGTATATAATTTCTTAGGTCTAACAAGATATTTTGACGAGGTCATCTTATATTTTATTTTATTTGTGCTATATTGGTTGCAAACAAGATATATGTATTTTTGGATTGTAGTATTTATGTTATATTGGTTGTATTTTTGGATTGTAGTATTTATGTTATATTGGTTGTAAATAGGATATATGCATTTTTGGATTATATTAGTGTTATAAAGCATCAATGCATGTATGTAGATCATTCTGAATTTCTTTTCTTTTCAGAATGTACTAAAGCAAAATTTGAAGAAATGGAGTGTGCCAAGATGGAAGAACAACTTATTCAGCAATTAGAACTCTTGCATCCCTAGCAACATACTCATGGTTGGTATTGAGAATAAGTGCACTTAAACTTACAAGATGAAAAACACAATTATGAAAATAAGTTAAGCTTGAAAATCATCTTTAAATTTACTAAAATTCAAACTTAAATTTACTTTACTTGAATTTGTTCATTTACACTATTAATATATATAAAAATATAGTTTGAAGTCTAATTTCATGTTTATGTAAATAATAATAATAAAAAAACATATCTTATTACTTCCATTTGACTCCACATATTTTAAAATTTTGATGATCATAAATATTTACCTATATCATCAACATTTGAAAATCTAAGTATTTCAAATATTTCATGCTTAAAATGTTTTAAGACAAAACATCCAACAAAAAGAATATCACAATTTATCAAGCAAATTATCCAAGAATCTATGTCTAAACAAAGTGTCCAATACAAAAATGTGCAATAGACCTCTTTGTCACAAGATGTAATTTTTAACTTATAATTTTTAATTTTTATCTTTTTACCTAGTACATTTGAAAAATTAACTATACTCATTTTCTTGTAAACTTTTATGCTCTGACTAAGAAAATTAAAAAAAAGATTACAATTAATGTTACATTCATAATAAACAAATTTTTACTTTACTCTGCTCAATCTTTAACACGTTGTAACTTTGATAATCATTTGATAAACATCTGACGATTGGACAAAATTTGCAAAGTAACAAAAGTAAGATGGTAAAATATTGAGAAAAAATAAACTTCGTGACAAAATTTGTGAAAAAAATTGAAGTTGGAAAATACAAAGTACAATTAAGCCTTAGCTAATACTAATCACAATCATAAGGCAATCAATAAGATTTGATAATATGAAACAATCCTAAGAAATAATGAGGAAAAAAGAAAACTAAACATGGAAGATAATATAAGATGTTCTAAGATATGATAAGATATTTTCAAATATTCAAACAAAATTTAACAAAAACATAATGTCAAGGAGCTAGAATTTAAACTAAAATCTTACTATGAATCATTGGGACAATTTTATTTTGTATTGCAGCTTGCGTATCCCATGTTATATCCTGTCTATTCTTAGATTTATACAAAATTACAAACCATTGCAATAGACTAAACATTTTCATCCTAAACCATCAATAAAATTTTGTACAAGTACAACCACTAAAACTGAATACAGAATTTCAAAATAGTGTGACATACAAGACTGGTAAGTATGTACCACCGCCAATCCAATTTAGCAACACAATGCCTGAAGATTGTTGACAATTTGACATGTCTCCAAATAACACTGGCTCATTGGGTAGGCAAATGGACAAATTGTATTTTAAAACAACAGCTCCACTATGTTTTCCCTGATTCCCTATTTGTCCCATGAATGTACTTATGGGGTTGACTTTCTATGGAGAAGTCATCAGCACCAAAAGTCGCTTCTCTGTTCTTAATTAAAACTATTGCAAGTGGGGTTGTAACATGAAGATCTGAATGTGTCAACATCTATGGAGAGGAGCAGGATATAAGTCGGGTAACTGATATCGTAGACTATCATTATGCGGTAATGGTCCCTCCTACATTGATAAAATTATTATTATTGCACTGTTTGGAGGAAAATGAAAAGCAGCATAGTTCTAAATGAGTTGCTGTAAAGGTAAACAGTTACAACAAAGGCATGATTAGTTAATTACAAGGAAAAAATTTATAGGAAGTGGTTCAGAAAATGGAAAAACAATTCCAAGGTGGGGTGGTAATAGGGTAGGATGGACTAAGCTTTGCAAGGCTTAATGCCTTATTCAAAGGCCCAAATCTGACCTGTTACCCCTGATATAGGTAATTTTTTAACGCCTACTTAAAGGTTTAGTCAGACTCGCAAACCTATATATAAACCTTGTAATAAGGCCTTTAAAATAGGCCAAAAAATTACCTCTGAATAGTTAATGGATCTAAACTTAAATGCAAGTTAGCGGGCTTAAGCCTTTAACTTAAACAGATCTATAATCTTAAAATATTACCTTAAAAATTTAATACAATAGTAATAATGTATAGGCCTACATAATGATATTATTATTTTATTGTTTATTCATATTTACTCATAAACTAATCTGTTAGACCTAAAATGTTCTTTGGATTGCCTAAATCCTACCCTTTTTAACTAAAAAGACTTTTAAAACCCCGAGTCAGGCCCACAGTTGATGTAGGTTAGGTCATAGACAAGTAGTCTATCTAATTTTCATCCCTAAACTTCATTGCAGAAACTGCCTTTGATATAGTATCAATGCGATACCAAAAAAAAAAAGTGATATCAAACAAAGACCCAATAATGATACAATTTTCAAGATCACTCTCTATCTCCAACCTCCCATGTAATTGAGAACTGGACTCTCCCTCCCCATTTCCACTCTAAAACCAAGACTACCCTCTCTTCTTTCCCTCCTATTATTTATAGAGAAATGCTATTTGTACAACAATTATTCCTCTCTAACTAGCTCTAGCAAACTATTGGTGGGGTTTCCTAACAAAAAATCATATATGCTCCCAAACATTAATATTCACGAGGAAGAATAAGTCAAGAAATTGCATAGTGCTAATTCATAATTTGCTGATAATAAACCAAGACAAGAAAATAAAATAATAGAGAAAGCAAAAATTCCAGCAGAAGACAGGAGAGAGTGAGATATCTCCTTTCAACACCTCAAAAAATGAATTGTTTTTGTATTATAATAATAATAATAATAATTGGATAGTGTCCTGCACTTCTGCTGCAATGTCAGCACATGCATGCTATTATGCCAATATATAATAGTGTCAAAGGATATTCTTAGAACACGAGTTTGGGGGGCCTAAGTCAACCCTAAAAGCTAGCTCAAGAGATGAAGGTTTCCCCCCATTATAAAGTCTGTTTAGACTCTATCTCTAGCCAATGTGAGACTTGAATTTTTTCAAATACACCTCCTTATGCCTAGTACTATTAGACTTGATGTGTGGATAATATGATAGGTAGATCATTAATGGATCTAAAGATAAGCTCTAATGCTACCTTAGAACGTGGATTTGCACCTAACTCAACTCCAAAAGCTAACTAGAGAGGTGAGGGTAGCCTCCCACTTATAAATTTTTTTCAGGCTCTCTCTAGCCAACGTGAGACTTGGATTTTTTCCAATACAACTTCTTGGACTCAGCATTATTGGGCTTGGTGCATGGATAATATGATAGGAAACCCTTAAACGGATCTGAAATAAACTTTGAAACCATCTTAGAATGTGGGTTTTGACCTCACATTTTTTTGCTGAAATAGTAAGAGTATAAACTACATAATTGAGTCTATTTTATATAGACTTAATGTAATAAATACAAATAAATATAGGAGATACTATGAATATAAAAATTATAATTAAATAAGAAAACAAATCATAAAATATAAAAGAAGAATAAATCCTAAGAGATCATTTAAGGATATTATAAAATATTTTAAGATATAAAAATAATATCATCAGATATTTCTCTGATTTTCTAATAGATACACAGACACTTTAATAATCTTAAACCACATTAAGCATTAGGAAAGAAAGTACCTCATCTGGGTTTATTCGGAATGGCTTCACAAAGTCCTCAAACATTACTGGAGACAGTTCCTTCAATTTTTCTTCAATCTCCTACGGATGCATACAATAGAAGATACTTAAAAAGGGAAACACAACATATTTCATAAAAAAGGGGAAAGGAAAAGAAAACAGAATGGAAAAATAGGCTTCAAATCAGAGACTCAAGACCAAGTAGTCAAGAGTTTGATTCTAGCCACTAGGATTATAACAGCCAGTCCACTTCCATTCTACATATATAAATTCAATTTACGCCCAAGGTAAAGTAGGTACATTATCCACAGCTTAAGCCCAAAGGGCTCTTGTATGAGAGAGGAAGTGAGATATATAAAACCATTCCCAGGCCTCCATAGAACAGCTATAAGCATTCGGGGAGTTAGTCTTTGACACGAGGGAAACATAAATATTTTTTATTACAATATATTACACAGCATCATGAAGGATCACACATTAAACAAAAGTTAATTATACTTTAGCTACTTCCCTCTCCAATGGAGAAAAAAAAAAGAAATGAGAAAATGACAGCAGAAATAGGAGCATAGCATACCAATCCAGTTATTCTTGACCTCTCCAATAGTTCCCTTGCTATCAAGTCCAGGATGTGCCTATGATTCCTTAAAGCATTCATTGCAAGTTCTTCGGTCTCTTCAATGTACTATCATGACATATCAATAAGTATTAAACAACTAAAAATTATTGTATATTTACTGAAAAATTAATTATAGTAACCATAAGAAAATCAATTCTTTAATAGATGGAGATTTTCAAAATTTTAACCAAATATGTTCCATTTTTTTTAATATTTATTTTCCTCTTGATTATTTAGCTCCAAAAGCAAAAGTCCTATCTTGATTAGCTCTTTCTTTCTTCACCTTGTATACAAAAATGTCATGTTCATGTTATGTCATGATTTGTGTAACATCTTTTTAACATGAAACACCAGTTACATAAAGCATGAGTCTTTATTAGATTCAAGAGTGAAGAATTTGCATAAACTCAAAGCTCCTTTCAAATGTCATACAATAAAGATGGAGAGAGAGAGCAAAACAGAATTACCCTTGTCAATTCCCTTGTAAAAAGCTCAGACACCTCTAGTGTCATATTAGCTGGAATTACTTGAGGGTCGTCCCACTAAACACAAATGAAGGAAAAAAACGAATTACTTTCACATTACAGAGAAAGGTAAACACAATATTTGCTGCTGCATCAAAGAAGGACTATACTCTATATCTTATCAACTCTCCATCTGGGCTGTCTGGTCGATCAACTAAGCCAACCCTTTTTGTTAAAGCTATTAACCCCAACTTCTTATTTTGAGGGCTGATAACCATCTCCCTAGCAATCTGAAAACAAATTTCAGTGATAAACAAAATATTTAAAACCAAAAAAATTATATTACCATACAGGCATATACACCATGACAACGCAATAATTCAAATCAATAAAAAAATTATAGGTTTATGCATGAAAACAAAAACACAGCAAATGTGTGCGTAAAGGAGATACAGATGAACCTAATGCATAATATATATTTAAGAAACCCCATAGCTCATTAGCACTGCCATTCCATTTATTTTTCCTCACATAGACTTTGGTAATATGAGGTATCTATCATAGACTTTTGAGCCGCAAAGTCATGCTGCAATTGTCTTATATCTACAGTATTTATCATTTGCTTGAGGTGGCAAATATATATTAAAACGATATAATAATTACCTTTGTTATCTTTTCAAGATCATCTCTTCCTCCATCAGTTATATCATCACCAAATACAATACGTTCAGCACATCGACCACCATGAGCTACTACCATTTGCATCATCATGTAACCAAATGTTGTATAACCTTGGTCTACCATATCTTCTCGAGGATAGAACACAGATATTGCAGTTTCCTGCTTAATTGGAACATAAATTCCATGTAAATCCAAAATAATATTAGTAATAATCAGATATCATCATTTCACATATTGCAGTAACCTGAGGTCATACCTTACCACCAGGCAGGAGCTGTGAAAATGCATGCCAGTCAAACCGAGGAAATAAGTGAGCTAGCACTACATGACCAGCTTCATGAACAGCAAGCAGTCTCTTCTTTTCAAAAGATACCTATAGTACAGTAACAAGTTCAATACAAAATGGTTTATTATGTCAGATCCACACAAAGATAAAGTAGACATACCTTTTGTTCACATTTCTGTTGCTCTTCCTCTGTCAGAAGGACACCCATACCCTCAAGCAGTTGTTTATCTAGTACATCAATAATATCTTGCTGGAAAATTTTGGAATGCCCTTTTCTCACCTGCAACCAAAAACTTTGTATGATTAAAATAGCTTACTCCAGATTAACAAGAAAAATGTCATCATAACCAAAATGCATACAAGATATAGAAAATGTTATATAAGGATTTCAAATCATACAAATATAACATGACATAAACATATCTACCACGTAAAATAAAAATATCTAGATTAGCAACAAATATATTACTTGACAATAAGATTTTCGACTGCGTTTCTAAAATCATACACGACATTGCTTTATTCAGAGCGCAATCAGATATTGTCTAGTCCCATTCCATCTTATGATACTGCAAGCAAACAATTGCTACATCTCTCTACTACTCATTTATCTGTCACTTCCATTGCACCTCTTTTTGCTCCTGTTGATTCTGCAACCATGGTTTCTCATCTCAACATTGCAGTGGAGGCCCCGGAGGCAGGTATGGCAATCATTCTGTTAGGATATAATGAGAAGGGAAATTTAGAATATTAGTTAGTTAGAGGAGTTTATTGGATATAAATAGGAAAGCATAGTAAGATGGAGGGATATAAGTTGTCATTTGTAAATTGAGCATAGCTCTTTGTGAAGGGGAAACCCTTGGAGAAGTGATTTCTCTCTTATTCCTTGTTTTTTCATCCTACTCAATAAAATCTTTCTTTTCTTTCTTATTCTGATTTTGGGTTCCTAACAATTGGTTGGACCTGCCGGATTTTCGAGGGAGAGCCAGTGTTAGAGATGGAGGAAGCACAAATTTGGGTCAAGAAGGCGGAGCTGCCAGCATTTATGGGCGCAGACCCAATAGGTTGGATTGTTAGGGCTGAAAAATACATTCATTCCATAAGTTGCAGTATGCATTCATGAGCATGGAGGGTGTGGCGATGCATTGGTTCTACTTTTGGAGCCAAAAGAACTTGGATTCAAATTGGGAGTCATTTTCCACAGCTTTGATAAAAAGATTCGAAGATGACTATGGTAGCCACATCTTTGAAGGATTGACTACCTTGAAGAGCAAGCTGAGATGGAAACCCACATCAAAGTGGTGACACTAATGAGAAAACAAGAACTCGAACCAAGACCAGATGGGTCACAGAAGGAGGCACCCAATTCTTGTGGGTTGCACCATCATTCTTGCAAGGCCAGCATTTCAGAGCTGAAGCATGAACTACTAAAAAGTCCAGAAATCATTAAAAGGGAGGAAATGCAATCAAGATAAAAAAAAAAAAAAAAAAAAAAGCATTGAAGAAATTAAAGAGATCAAACAAATGCTACAATTGTTGATCAAGAAAAAGGGGATCAAATTTCGGATCAATCTATATTGATTGACTGCCTCCATTATGTTGTTGCTAGCAAATACCACTATTTTAGGTTTTGGATCTTCCAAATTATTCTCGCAAGAGGTCTGGACCCATTTTTTTATGATCCTTCGAGAAAAAGATTCATTCTCTTCATAAAAAAGAGGAGGTAGAACCAATAAAGAGTAATTTTGCGATTCATCCCTGGAGTTGAATACCTCATTCAAGAAATGTTTTTGATCCAAGGAATCCATAGAAAAAGCAAATCCCTTATGATATACCAGATCCGGCTCGGTTATTGATAGAGTGAATAGATCTGCCATTTCTTGAAATATCTCTTCTGATTTAAAATCGTGGTGTAACGTGTATCCCCCCTGGTCCGGTCATGGAATAGATGAAATAGATCATCTTGAGTTCGAAAAAGAGGACAAACAACCCCGTAAATGCAGAGAAGATGGTGGAGATCATGGCAGAAGTCAAAGGTGGAGATGTAGAAATTACCCACTGTTTTGAAAACCAAGATTCAGCTAAGATGACAATGGAGGAACTGCAGAAGGATCTTGTTACCACAAGACAAAAATATCCACAATCAAGGTTGTGTCTTGTTGTCAACATAAGCATTGAGATAGAGAAAAACTCATGTGCAGTGATCAAGAACGGGTGGAAGTACCCTCGATGCCCATAAAAAGTTGGGTCTTGAGCAACCCAGTCAGCCTATCATTGCCACCTTTGTTGGATCAAAATTTTGGTACAACAATTAGATCAAACCGCGCCTTGGGTACTACAAAATTTGGTGGTATGAACTACTCACCCATGAATGCTTTGGAACATGATATGGTGGACAAACTATGGGTTTCAAAAAATCTGGTCAGCCTGTCAATACAGCTAGAGCAGCGAGATCAAAATCTTCCAACAAGATACATGGAGAATGAGATTAGGGAGAATCCAGCTATGCCTTCACCACCCCCGGAGCTGCTAGATGCAAGCTTACATGCAGAGGCCAGTTGTTCTCTTCTGAGCAGCCATGGGTAAATACGCGTGGACATCTTGTTCAACAAGAATTTTCGGTTAAGAGACGAGAGCTGAACTTGAATTCTACAAAGTGGTCCAAATTTTTACCATTGGTCAGGCCCGAATGGGTTGTGGAAATTGGATTCAAACAGAAGGAGCAGAAAACTGGAAAAATCTTCCAGCTAAACTCATTCTTGAACCTAGTTGGCAGTGTCCAAGTCTATAGGGGGGAAGGCACTACAATTTGACAACATAAGACAGACCAGAGTTGATCCACTAGCATATTGAAGTAATTGCTTTCAGCTTAAACTCCTAGAACAGACTGTATTCACTAATCTTCTTGTGTATCCCAGTTGACGAAAACAGTAGAAAAAGCATTTTGGGTGGATGTATCTCTAGTCCATTTTCAGCTTTTGTTATTTCAACCTTGGGGACATGGTTGGTTTCCAAGGGGTAGTATTGTTAGGATATAAGGAGAAGGGGAATTTATAATATTAGTTAGAGGAGTTTATTGGATATAAATAGGAAAGGATAGTAAGATAGAGGGATATAGGTTGCCAATTGCAAATTGAGTATAGCTCTTGGTGAAGGGGAAATCCTTGGAGAAGAGATTACTCTCCTATTTCTTGTTCTTTTCATCCTATTCAATAATATCTTTCTTTTCTTTCCCATTCTGATCTTGGGTTCCCAACACATTCTCATCCTCGTTGCCCATCAACAGGGCAAGGTTGTCAATGTTGCTCCTTGTGATACTTCAGATGAGGTTTTTGCTTCTACCAGAGTTCAATGAGTACCTTAAACTGAAAGCTGCCATGCAGTCGTCCACTCCTGTCACCTCTGTTACTTACATGGGTAGTATTGTTGCTTGTATACAATCTTCATCGATCCTTGACTCTGGCGCATTAGATCATATGTTTGGTAACAAATCTCTTTTCTCCCATATATCTTGTTCAGATGCACTAATTCCTATTACTCTAGTTGATGGTTTCCAAACTGAAGTTATGGGTATTAGTTCATCCAAACCCCTTCCATCTCTTTCTATAGACTCTGTTCTTTACATGATATCTAACGGATAGGCAATATCTAACGGATAAGTAGATCAATTTCCTCCCCAATCTATGATATTGGGACTTCTTTATGGTTGGACTTTCTTCACACCCAATCCTATGGTTCTATTGAATAGGTACTCCTGATGTCTTACTTCCCAATTTTCCTGTTTTTTTAAGGGGATCGAGTGCATACTTCCTTCGAGACATAAAGATATCTTGTTTGGAATATGCAACCTCTATCCCAAGAAAGTATTTCAACGTTCCTAACTCCTTCACTTCAAATTGTGTTGTCAGTTTCTTTCAGAGTTAGTTTTTCAATCTCATCATCACCTATAACAATCATTTCGTCTAAATAAACTAGGAGAAGGAGTTTATCATCAGGGGAATGTTCTATAAAGAGAATATGATCACCTTCACTCTACTTGTATCCTAAGGATATCATGACTTGAGCAAATCCAAACCATGTTCTAGGAGACTCTTTAAGTTCATATAATTTCTTTTTGAATCTACATACCTTGTTCTTTTCATTATGAAAATAGAATCCTAGGAGAATCTCCATGTAGACTTCCTCTTCCAAGCCTCCATGAAAGCAGGCATTTTTAACATCAAACTATTGCAAGTTCCAACAAAAGTGGGCAGCTAAGGAAAGGATAATTGTTACCATGTTCATCTTTTCTACAAAGGCAAATGTCTCTTCATAATATATTCCAAAAGTGTGTATATACCCTTTAGCAACCAATCTTGCTTTGCATCGATCAAGGGTCCCATTATATTACACTTCACAGTGTATATCCATCTACAACTCCTTTTTCTTTGGGTCTGTCAACAATCTCCTAAGTTAAAATTTTCTCTAATGCCTTCATCTCTTCTTTCATAGCTTGAATCCAATTTTTATCTTTCAAAGCTTCCTGTATTGATATAGGTGTTTTAATTGCATCAATGGTTATAATAAAACTCTGATGTTGTACAAAGAGATGGTCAGTACACACAAATTGAGAAATAGGATACTTGACGCATGATCATTATCGTTTTCTCAAAGCAATAGGCATGTCATCAATAACATTCTCAATGGAGTTCTCAGGGATACTTACCTCTAACATATCATCAATATCCACCCGAATGGGATTCTCAAGATACTTACCTCTAGCTCAAACAATTGGACTTATTGTGGGACCAAAGTGGGTTTCTCATGCCTTTGATATTGTTTTCCATAGTATTGATCTTCCTCTCCCGCTTCACTGTGGGCCTTTTCAGTTCTTTAGGGGTGACTTCTTGAACTTGAACACCCTAAGTAGAAAAAAGTAATGACTCGATAACAGACTCAACTTCTAGATAACTCCCCCGAAGTGGGAGGGCTGACAAAGAACAATTTTGTTTCATGAAAAATAGCATCCATTGAGACAGACTCAACGACTCGGAAGGTGATAATACTTAAGCCCCTTTTTATTTTAGGGGTAACCAATAAAAACACATTTGACAGCTCTATGATCTAAGCAACACACCCAAAGACACGACTCGGTAAGCTTAACATTAGGGAAAAAGAGAGCAAGAAGAATAACATATGTTTAATTGGACTAATATCGTTTCACAAGTAGGTAACCTATTGATGAGATAGGTGACAATTAGTATAGCTTCTGGCCAACAGACATTTGAAAGAAGGCTCTAGCAACCTCAAGGACCTGACAAATTTTCCTTTTTACAACCCCATTTTGTTGGGGAGTATTCGCACACGTTAGTTCGTGAATCACACCATTATCTTTAAGAAACTTGGAGAACTCAAGGTTTACAAGTTTTGTACGATTATCTTACCATAGTCTTTTTTAATAGATTTACCATATTGCTTTTTGATAAGATGGAAAAAATCGACAAATATTTGACAAACCTCAAAGTTATGTTTCATAAAAAATATTCATGTAACACAGGTACAATTATCAATAAATGATACAAATCTCTTAACCTCCAATATAGAGTTACTAGCTAGTCCCCACATCAGAGTGAATAAGGTCAAAAGGAACAAGGCTTTTATTATTACTTAGAGAAAATGTTGCACAATAGTATTTTAAAAACTGACAAACATTACAATGAAAAGATTGGACAAAATCTTTTGTAAATAAATGTGAAAACATTGTCTTAACTCTTAAGTAAACTAAACAGTGTATGTCCAATACATTTATGGTGAAGCCAAATTTGAGAAGCTGTCCAAGTTTTTAAGGTTACCCATTGACTGGAAGGCAAATCCTTCTTATTGGTGTTGTTACCTATCTTTGTATGTTATAAGTATTATAACCCACCCTACTCTTTAGCAACTCCAATCGTCCTCCCCATTGTAAGATCCTAAACAACACAATGAGAACGAAAAAATGTTACTGCACAATTTCAATCTTGTATAAACCTATGTATAGAGATAAGGTTGTTAGCCAGTTTAGGAACATGAAGAACATTGTGTAGGGATAAAGAGGATTGAAGTTGGACATTGCAAGATCCAACAATAGGAACATGATTAACAACAATAATGAGTTGCTTTTTGGATGCTTTAGAGTATGATATAAAGTTTGAAGGAAACGAGTCATATGATAAACGCCTTAAAGTCAAGGATCCATTTGCCTTGTGGAACAGAACCAAAAATATTGAAGGAACACAAGGCATACAAGCCAAGGGGCTTATTTGTTGAGTGTAGGAAGGCTCGAAGGCGATCCATCTCATCCTTACTAAAAGCTTGAATATCTTGGTCAAGTTGTGAGATAGAAGGTTGTTCAAGTATATTCTCTAGATTGGAGGTAGTTTAAATCACCCACATTTGAGTTGGATCTTTATTTTCACTCATTCGTTCAAGAACTTTCTCCTTTTCATAAAGCTTGTAGCAGGTATCTTTGGTATGTCCTGGTCGTTTGTAGTACCTGCAATAATCCCCATGACTACTCTTTATGGACGGTTTTCCATCGGAGGTTGATCCTTTTGTGGAACCTTTTTCTTGTCACCATGGTAGATCTTATGTTGGACTTTACCAAGCATAGTAGAAAATACCTCAGACATAGAGGGAAGCTTTTCCTTGCCTAGAATCTAAACTCGAATGGGATCGTATTCAGAATTCAAGCCATGGAGGAACTTAAAGAGTCTCCTTCTTTCAACAAGCTTAGTGTATGTGATAGAACTAGCTTTGCACATCTTCAATCCTTGGTACTGGTCCAACTCGATCCATAACCCATTCGGAGTCTCATAGTACTCTACTATTCGGAAGGTCCCTTGTCTAGAGTGAAGATCTTGCTTTTAATATCATAGTAAGCAACAAAATCTTTTTTTATTGAATGTCTCAATGAGATTCTTCTATATCTCATGAACAGAGGAATAGAACATATAATTTTGACTTATTTCCGAAGTCATAGAGTTCTATAGCCATGTCATAATGAGAGAATCCTCATCATCCCACGCTTTAAACATTGGATCATCTCTAGGTGGGCCACCTCCTTCAATATGACTCAACTTCTTGTGCCCTTTAAGAAAAGTATGAACATATTGTGTCCATTTTAGATAATTGTGATCGTCAAGTCGAGAGGAACCGACCAGATTTGAAAGTTCATTAGGTCCCAAGATAACGACTTTGTCTTCTGTAATTACCACAGATCGTTGATAAGGGCAGAGAAAACTTTGATGAGTAGGCACCAACTTGTAGGTCTCACCAAAGGGTAGCAGGTTCATCGAGCAAAACAATGAAAACAGAGCTCTCAAGATCGAAAGCTCTAATACCAAATTGAAAGTAAAAGAAATTATATATTGATTGAGTTGAATAATACAATTTCTAATCTTCCTTTTATAGGATAAAGGTTAACTACTTAAAGATAACATAGACAACATAAAAAAATAAAAAAATAAAAGATAACTATAAAAATAAAATGAGATATTCACGATATATCTCCCTTTTATAGGATAAAGGTTAATTACTTAAAGGTAACATAAACAACATAAAAAAAATAAAAGATAACTATAAAGATAAAATGAGATATTCATGATATCCAATGAGATATTTATAATATCTCCAACAACTATCATTGCCAGTCGCCTAATCTTAAGCGCTATTTAGTCTTTGCGGAAGTTACCTTTTTTGAGATTTGCCCCTACTATTCTCCAACATCAAAAAAGACACTTGACTATATCCCTACCACCACTATGCATCAAAACCTTCATAAATTGTCTATCTACGAGTCATAATACCCCCTTTGATCTATCAGAGACGACCATGTCCTCCACCTATTCAACCACCATGATGCCAGAATGTAGATGCCTTCCTTTTGACACTCCTATAATTAACGATTTAGAGGAAGTTAGATACCTTCCTTTGAAATTTTGCCTTTAGTCCCCTTAACTCTTCACTAGCTACATCAACTCCTTCCAACTTGCCTCTTAAGTGAGAACTTCCAATCCAATAACCTTGCACAAAGGTGTCAAGACCTCTTGTAATCCTAATCCTCTTTATTCTTATCAACTTGTTTATCGTCCATCATTTCCTTCATATTATGCCTTCATATCCTCTTTTGATTTCGTGTATATTCCAAAAACTACACGTGAATAAGTCTCTCATCTTGGGTGGCAACAAGCTATGGCAAACAAAATGTCTGCACTACATTCTAGTGGTACATGAGATCTCGTTACCCAACCTCCATGAAAGACCACAATTGGATGTCAATAGGTGTATATTGTTGTTGTGAATATCAAAGATATTTTAGAAGGTATCATGAGATGTTTGTTTTCCTACTACTATTTTTTTATTTCCTTTTTTAGGGATAATTTTTATCCTATAAAAGGAATATTAGTATTCCTTCCGCTGAAGGTTGATAGAATACTCTCTGTCTCTCTCTCTCTGTGTAGTCGCCCCCTCTTCAATCTTTCGCATGTATATATATATATATATACAGGTAGGCTCTCCACGTCACCAGACAAAGGTACAAGACATGTCAGAGGCAAAACAGCAGTTTCAATTCTAACATGTTAGATGGAGGACTCCTCTACCTTGGGAAGGTACAACATACCACGTGATTGTACACGCATACGAGCTCTCGGTCGGTCAGGTCGACCGGTACAATTAGTGATTTTACGAAATATACAATTAATATAGTCTCTTTTTCATTTAACTTAGTATCAAAGCTCCTGATCTTGGGGGCTTTGTTTCCGCTATTTCATACCAAGGCCACTATTTGCCTACGAGACCAATGGTTGAACTAGGCATGCAAAAAAATTGTTCACGTGTACTCACATGTGTTGTTCACATATCTAACTGTTTTAAGGCTTGTTCTTCACAAATCTATCATATCATGGCTAGAGAAAAGGTCATCTTTTTGGGTCTTAATGAACTCTAGAATCTGGTTGGTTCCTTTCGACTTGATGGTTATAATTATTTACAATGGGCACAAACGTTCATACTACTCTTAAAGGTTGAACGAAACTAAGCCATATTGATGGGGGTAGTCTGCCTCAAGATTATTCAACTTTCATAACATGGGATAACGAGAACTCTCTTATCATGACCTAGCTATGGAATTATGGCTCAAGAATTGAGTCAAAATTATATGTTCTATTCCTCCGTACATGAGATGTGGGAGAATCTTTGTGAGACATTCCATTAAGAAATATTTTGCTGCCTGCTTGTTAGATATTGAGTGTAGGATCTTCAATAACTAAACAAGGCACTCTCACCATGACAAAGTACTATGGAATCCTCAAAGGGTTACTGATCAATCTAGATCAATGTTGGGGCTTGAAGATGTGCACAGGTGATGCAATTGCACATGCTGAGGAAGTTGCACAAGGGAGAGTCCTTAACTTCCTCCATGGCTTGAATTCTAAATATGATCCCATTCACGTTTAGATTCTAGGCAAGGAGAAACCACCCTCACTATTTGAAGTCCTCCATATTGTGGAAAGTGAAAGAAACCCATTGGGTTCCATTACCTATTATCATCCCTACATCCAAAAGAAGATTCACCTCAGGATAGTGTCCTCCTTAGAGGAAACTTAATCTCATGGAGGAATAAGAAACAAAAACATAGTTGCTAGGCCCAAAGAAGAAGCTGAGTATCATGCCATGGCAACTGAAGCAACATCTGAATTCACATGATTTAAGCAATTAATTCAGTAATTAAAACTAAAGAAATGAAATTAATGAGACAATCATGTAGCACTTTATATTGCTTAAAACATAGTGTTCCATGAACAAATCAAGCACATACAAATTGACTGTCAAAGAGAAGGTACTTGCAAGTGAGATTATAACTGACTTTGTCAATTCCAATAATCAACTAGCAGGTCTGTTTACCAAATGCCTTAAGGAGACTTGTATTTGAGTACATTTGTAACAAGCATGGTGCATAAAACATAAATGGTCCAACTTGAAGGGGAGTGTAAATAGCCCAGGTCTACTATTATAATTGTAAATAGCACATGTTTCATATGTATTAGCACATATCACTAATAATTAGGAATTTGATTGTATGGCCATTTTATTAGAGGTTCTTTTGTAAACAGCATATCACAAGTATAAATATATATATATATGTGATCTGTTAAAGACACAAAATTACCTGAACATACTAGTTTTTATTGATTCTGTATTTCCTGTAATATGTACAGATTAGTAGCATAAAATTACTAAGATAGCATTCATGTTTTTGGGCCTATATATACATTGTACCCTATCATTGTAAAATTATCAGAAAATAATATTCACTTTCGTCATATTTCAGGTGAAAGAATACATTACCTTCCCTGGACAGAAGAAAAAGAAAAACAGAAGTGACATTGACATAATTTTATTGCCTATTATAATTTCTGACCCTAGGAAGGTTAATCTTATTTGCCTCACCCTTTTCTGATAAGAAGTTATATGGAAAGGCAACAAGGGAACTAGTGTAGTGTATACAAGAGGTATTCAGGGCCTAGGCTGATAATTTGAAGTTTAGTACCTATTGTTCTATGCAGTATATACCTACCGACATTATTGCTGCTTCGTTGACAAGGTTTCTTATATCTGCTCCAGAGAATCCAACAGTACGGAAGACAAGCTGTTAAGAGGCAGAGAGAGCAGCCATAGTCAGCCCAAAGAAGATCAGGTCTCACATACTAACTCAGAATGAAAACACAAATAGGAAGAGATGAATATGATATAAATGCAGCCCAACTTTACAGCAATTCTTTGGGAGATACTCTTGAAGCATATTCTGTTATGATCATCAGGAAAATTCGTTGAATAATGAATCTGGTACCAAGATGTGACTCATAATTTCAGCAGTGAATGCAGTATCTTGAAACTCTTGAGAAATTATCTGTCTACTCTACAGTATATACTACATTTTTGTTTAACGCAAACATCTTTTAACAGTCCATTGTTATTTGCCTTTAATTTCGTTGGAGCTAGCGTAAGCATGTTTGTATCTACCCAACAGCAATTCAAGCCTGTTTCACAAAATTCCAAGTTCTTATCTTTTACATACAATAGTTTTCTAAGTCTAGTTTATGATTGAGTTCCTTTTAAGTTCATTAGCCTACATTTATGTACTTAAATTATATATTCCTCTAATGATGATGAGTGCATTTAGTGAAGCTAAGAAATCAACTGAATAGTTTAATTAAATATAAAAGAGAAATCAAGAAGAGACAGATGAACCATATACCTCTTCAAAATTCACATCCTCCGCAAGTTGCTTTCCAGAACTGTGCACACCAAAAATTTGGACTCTCTGCTTTGCATCAGGCAAACCAATGTACAGACGACGATCAATACGTCCAGCACGAACAAACTCAAGATCTAATTCATCTGGCCTATTTGTGGCACAGATGAATATGATAGCTTGTCTGAGGGATAGACGGTCAACACCAGTTTTTTCCTTCCTAATTTAATAAATAGACGAAAATAGAAATCACTAATAAGAAAAAAAAAAAATATGAAAAAAATTCTTAATATCTGGAGATAAATACAAAATGTTCAGACTAGGTACCAGAAATTAAATTAAGGTCACATAAACGGGTGAATTATAGTTGCCAAAATAATAGCTAGTTCTTCAACATGTAGACCTCCAAAAACCTCTTATAGGGCAACAACTACATGAAGTATGTAATACCACATCAAACAAAATAAAATAACCAAACAGGACATAATGACATATAAAGGATAGACCCTCACGGTATTAGAAAATACCAAGTTCTATCTTCCAGATTTCACAAACAAAAACTAAATAAACTTGAGAATACAAGAAAATATATTCAAAAACTTAACAAAAAACAAGATACACTTAATTATAGGACACTAACCCTAGGCGTCACTGCAGCAATAATGTCATATGATGGTCAATAAGTAATTATGTTGGAAACAAATATAGAGATCAAGAACCAATAAAAGAATCAGAGCAACAGTAAAGAATCAAAATTTGTGAATGGACCAAGAAAAGAAGAGGAAGTTCAAAAGGAAAGCCAAGAACCAAAGGAGTGGAAGGTAGAAGCCTATGCAATACAGCAAGAAAACGTAACAGAAATGAAGAAATGGAGAGAACAGAACTAGTGGCTCAAGGCAAGGAAGAAACTCAAGAAAGGTACTAAAATTGGGAGCGACCGACCAATAATCCAGACGAAGAATCAGAAAACAGAGACAAGAATGAAATTCTTGGGATCAAGAATCAAAGTGGCAGACATGGCTCTCTTTATAGGTAGCAAAGAAGAAAAAACAAATTGAGGGAAGCTCTATGTTTGACATGAAAGGAGAGCCCAGGATTGAGCTAATGGAAACAGTGGAGATTTATGGTTTAGAGACAAATCTAGAGATCAAGAACCAAGAAAAGAATCAGAGCAGCAGTGAAGAATCAAAATTTGTGAATGGACCAAGAAAAGAAGATAAAGTTCAAACGGAAAGCCAAGAACCAAAGGAATGGAAGGTAGAAGCCAATGCAAGACAGCAAGAAAACATAACAGAAATGAAGAAATGGAGAAAACAGAACTAGTGGCTCAAGGCAAGGAAGGAACTCAAGAAAGGTACAAAAATTGGGAGCGACCCAACAATAATCTAGACAAAGAATCAAAATATAGAGACAAGAATGAAGTTCTTGGGATCAGGAATCAAAGTGGCAGACATGGGTCTGTTCATGGGTAGCAAAGAGGAAAAAAAAATTGACGGAATCTCTATGATTGACATGAAAGAAGAGCCAAGGATTGAGCAAGAAGAAACAGTGGAGATTTTTGGTTTGAAAACAAATCTAGAGATCAAGAACCAAGAAAAAAATTAGAGCAGCAGTGAAGAATCAAAATTTGTGAATGGACCAAGAAAAGAAGATGAAGTTCAAAACGAAAGACAAGAACCAAAGGAGTGGAAGGTAGAAGCCTATGCAAGACAGCAAGAAAACATAACAGAGATGAAAAAATGGAGACAACAGAACTACTGGCTCAAGGCAAGGAAGGAACTGAAGAAAGGTACAAAAATTGGGAGCGACCCAACAATAATCTAGACAAAGTATCAGAAAACAAATACAAGAATGAAGTTCTTGGGATCAAGAATCAAAGTGGCATACATGGGTCTGTTTATGGGTAGCAAAGACGAAAAAAAAGTTTGAGGGAAGCTCTATGTTTGACATGAAAGAAGAGCCAAGGATTGAGCTAATGGAAACAATGGAGATTTATGGTTTGGAGACAAAACTAGAGATCAAGAAACAAGAAAAGAATCAGAGCACCAGTGAAGAATAAAAATTTGTGAATGGACGAAGAAAAGAAGATAAAGTTGGAACGGAAAGCCAAGAATCAAAGGAATGGAAGATAGAAGCCAATGCAAGCCAGCAAGAAAACATAACAGAAATGAAGAAATGGAGAGAACAGAACTAGGGGCTCAAGGCAAGGAAGGAACTCAAGAAAGGTACAAAAATTGGAAGCGACCCAACAATAATCTAGACAAAGAATCAGAAAACAGAGACAAGAATGAAATTCTTGGGATCAAGAATCAAAGTGGCAGACATGGGTCACTTTATGGGTAGCAAAGAAGAAAAAAAAAATTGAGGGAAGCTCTATGTTTGACATGAAAGGAGAGCCAAGGATTGAGCTAGAAGAAACAGTGGAGATTTTTGGTTTGAAAACAAATCTACAGATCAAGAACCAAGAAAAGAATCAGAGCAGCAGTGAAGAATCAAAATTTGTGAATGGATCAAGAAAAGAAGATGAAGTTCAAAAGGACAGCCAAGAACCAAGGTAGTGGAAGGTACAAGCCTATGCAAGACAGCAAGAAAACATAACAGATATGAAGACACGGAGACAACAGAACTACTGGCTCAAGGCAAGTAAGGAACTCAAGAAAGGTACAAAAATTGGGAGCGACCCAACAATAATCTAGACAAAGTATCAGAAAACGAAGACAAGAATGAAGTTCTTGGGATCAACAATCAAAGTGGCATACATGGGTCTGTTTATGGGTAGCAAATCGAAAAAAAAATGTTTGAGGGAAGCTCTATGTTTGACATGAAAGGAGAGCCAAAGATTGAGCTAAAGGAAACAGTGGAGATTTATGGTTTGGAGACAAAACTAGAGCTCAAGAAACAAGAAAAGAATCAGAGCAGCAGTGAAGAATCAAAATTTGTGAATGGACGAAGAAAAGAAGATAACGTTCAAACGGAAACCAAGGACCAAATGAGTGGAAGGTAGAAGCCAACGCAAGACAGCAAGAAAACATAACAGAAAGGAAGAAATGGAGAGAACAGAACTAGTGGCTCAAGGCAGGAAGGAACTCAACAAAGGTACAAAAATTGGGAGCCACCCAACAATAATCTACACAAAGAATCAGCAAAATAGAGACTAGAATGAAGTTCTTGTGTTCTAGAATCAATGTGGCATACATGGGTCTGTTTATGGGTAGCAAATAGAAAAAAAATATTTGAGGGAAGCTCTATGTTTGACATGGAAGGAGAGCCAAGGATGGAGCTAAATGAAACAGTGGAGACTTTTGGTTTGGAGACAAATCTAGAGATCAAGAAACAAGAAAAGAATCAGAGCAGCAGTGAAGAATCAAAATTTGTGAATGGATCAAGAAAAGAAGATGAAGTTCAAAAGGAAAGCCAAGAACCAAGGTAGTGGAAGGTACAAGCCTATGCAAGACAGCAAGAAAACATAACAGATATGAAGAAATGGAGACAACAGAACTACTGGCTCAAGGCAAGTAAGGAACTCAAGAAAGGTACAAAAATTGGGAGCGACCCAACAATAATCTAGACAAAGTATCAGAAAATAAAGACAAGAATGAAGTTCTTGGGATCAAGAATCAAAGTGGCAGACATGGGTTATGGGTAGCAAAGAGGTAAAAAAAATTTGAGGGAAGCTCTATGTTTGACATGAAAGGAGAGTTAATTAAGCTAAAGGAAACAGTAGAGATTTTTGGTTTGGAGACAAATCTAGAGATCAAGAACCAAAAAAAAATCAAAGCAGCAGTAAATAATCAAAATTTGTGAATGGTCCAGGAAAAGAAGATGAAGTTCAAAGGAAAGCCAGGAACCAAAGTAGTGGAAGGTAGAAGCCTAAGCAAGACAACAAGAAAATATAACAGAAATGAAGAAATGGAGAGAATAGAACTATTGGCTAAAGGCAAGGAAGGAAATCATGAACGGTACAAAAATTGGGAGCGACCCAACAATAATCTTGACAAAGAATCATAAAACAGAGAAAAGAATGAAGTTCCTGGGATCAAGAATCAAAGTGGCAGACATGGGCCTGTTTATGGGCAGCAAAGAGGAAAAAAAATTGAGGGAAGCTCTATGTTTGACATGATAGTTGAGCCAACGATTGAGCTAAAGGAAACAGTGGGGATTTTTCGGTTTGGAGACAAATCTAGATATCAAGAACCAAGAAAAGAATCAGAGCAGCAGAGAAGAATTAAAATTTGTGAATTTACCAAGAAAAGAAGATGAAGTTCAAAAGGAAAGTCAAGAACCAAAGGAATGGAACGCAGAAGCCTATGCAAGACCGCAAGAAAATATAACAGAAATGGAGAAATGGAGAGAACAGAACTATTGGCTCAAGGCAAGGAAGGAACTCAAAAAAGGTAAAAAAAATTGGGAGCGACCCAACAATAATCTAGACAAAGTATCAGAAAACAAAGACAAGAATAAAGTTCTTGGGATCAAGAATGAAGTTCTTGGGATCAAGAATAAAGTTCTTAGGATCAAGAATGAAGATCTTGGGATCAAGAATCAAAGTGGAAGACATGGGTCTGTTTATGGGAAGCTAAGAGGAAAAAAAAAATAGAGGGAAGCTCTATGTTTGACATGAAAGGAGAGCCAAGGATTGAGCTAAAGGAAACAGTGGAGATTTTTGGTTTGGAAACAAATCTAGAGATCAAGAACCAAGAAAAGAATCAGAGCTGCAGTGAAGAATCAAAATTAGTAAATGGACCAACAAAATAAGACGAAGCTCAAAACGAAAGCCAAGTACCAAAGGAGTGGAAGGTAAAAGCCTATGCAATACAGCAAGAAAACAGAACAGAAATAAAGAAATAGAGAGAACAGAACTAGTGGCTCAAGCAAGGAAGGAACTCGGAAGCGACCCAACAATAATCTAGACAAAGAATCAGAAAACAGAGACAAGAATGAAGTTCTTAGGGTCAAGAATCAAAGCGGCAGACATGGGACTGTTTATAGGTAGCAAAGAGGAAAAAAAATTGAGGGAAGCTCTATGTTTGACATGAAAGAAGACCCCAGGATTGAGCTCATGGAAACAGTGGAGATTTTTCTTTGGAGAAAAATCTAGAGATCAAGAACCAAGAAAAGAATCAGAGCAGCAGTTAAGAATCAAAATTTGTGAATGGACCAAGAAAAGAAGATGAAGTTCAAAAGGAAAGCCAAGAACCAAAGGAGTGGAAGGTAGAAGCCTATGCAAGACAGCAAGAAAATATAACAAAAAAGAAGAAATGGAGACAACAGAACTACTGGCTCAAGGCAAGGAAGGAACTCGAGAAAGGTACAAAAATTGGGAGTGACCCAACAATACTCTAGACAAAGTATCAGAAAACAAAGACAAGAATGAAGTTGTTGGGATCAAGAATCAAAGTGGCAGACATGGGTCTGTTTATGGGTAGCAAAGAGGAAAAAAAAGTTTGAGGGAAGCTCTATGTTTTACATTAAAGGAGAGCCAAAGATTGAGCTAAAGGAAACAGTGGAGATTTTTGGTTTGGAAACAAATCTAGAGATCAAGAACCAAGAAAAGAATCAGAGAAACAGTGAAGAATCAATATTTGTGAATGGACCAAGAAAAGAAGATGAAGTTCAAAAGGAAGGCCAAGAACCAAAGGAGTGGAAGGTAGAAGCCTATGCAAGACAGCAAGGAAATATAACAAAAATGAAGAAATGGAGAAAACAGAACTATTGGCTCAAGGCAAGGAAAGGAACTCAAGAAAGGTACAAAAATTGGAAGCGATCCAAAAATAATCTAGACAAAGTATCAGAAAACAAAGACAAGATTAAAATTCTTGGGATCAAGAATGAAGTTCTTGGGATCAAGAATAAAATTCTTGGGATCAAGAATGAAGTTCTTGGGATCAAGAATCAAAGTGGCAGACATGGGTCTGTTTTTGGGTAGCAAAGAGAAAAAAAAATTGACGGAAGCTATATGTTTGACATGAAAGGGGAGCCAAGGACTGAACTAAAGGAAACCGGGGGAATTTTTTGGTTTGGAGACAAATCTAGAGATCAAGAACCAAGAAAAGAATCAGAGCTGCAGTGAAGAATCACAATTAGTAAATGCACCAACAAAATAAGATGAAGTTCAAAACGAAAGCCAAGTACCAAAGGAGTGGAAGGTAAAAGCCTATGCAATACAGCAAGAAAACATAACAGAAATGAAGAAATGGAGAGAACAGAACTAGTGGCTCAAGGCAAGGAAGGAACTCAAGAAAGGTACAAAAATTGGAAGCGACCCAACAATAATCTAGACAAAGAATCAGAAAACAGAGACAAGAATGAAATTCTTGGGATCAAGAATCAAAGTGGCAGAAATGGGTCACTTTATGGGTAGCAAAGAAGAAAAAAAAAATTGAGGGAAGCTCTATGTTTGACATGAAAGGAGAGCCAAGGATTGAGCTAGAAGAAACAGTGGAGATTTTTGGTTTGGAAACAAATCTACAGATCAAGAACCAAGAAAAGAATCAGAGCAGCAGTGAAGAATCAAAATTTGTGAATGGATCAAGAAAAGAAGATGAAGTTCAAAAGGACAGCCAAGAACCAAGGTAGTGGAAGGTACAAGCCTATGCAAGACAGCAAGAAAACATAACAGATATGAAGACACGGAGACAACAGAACTACTGGCTCAAGGCAAGTAAGGAACTCAAGAAAGGTACAAAAATTGGGAGCGACCCAACAATAATCTAGACAAAGAATCAGAAAACAGAGACAAGAACGAAGTTCTTGGGATCCAGAATCAAAGTGCTATACATGGGTCTGTTTCTATGTAGCATAGAGGAAAATAAATTGAGGGAAGCTCTATGTTTGACATGAAAGGAGAGCCAAGGACTGAGCTAAAGGAAACAGTGGAGATTTTTGGTTTGGAAACAAATCTAGAGATCAAGAACCAAGGAACGAATCAGAGTAGCAGTGAAGAATCAAAATTTGTGAATAGACCAAGAAAAGAAGATGAAGTTCAAAAGGAAAGCCAAGAATAAAAGGAGTGAAAGGTAGAAGCCTAAGCAAGACAGCAAGAAAACATAACAGAAATGAGGAAATGGAGAGAACAGAACTACTGGCTTAACGCAAGGAAGGAACTCAAAAAGGTACAAAAATTGGGAGCGACCCAACAATAATCTAGACAAAGAATAAAAAAACAGAGAGAACAATGAAGTTCTTGGGATCAAGAATCAATGTGGCAGATGTGGGTCTGTTTATGGGTAGTAAAGAGGAAAAAAAAATTTCAGGGAAGCTCTATGTTTAACATGAAATCAGAGTTAATTGAGCTAAAGGAAACAGTAGAGATTTTTGGTTTGGAGACAAATCTAGAGATCAAGAACCAAAAAAAAATCAAAGCAACAGTAAATAATCAAAATTTGTGAATGGTCCAGGAAAAGAAGATGAAGTTCAAAGGAAAGCCAGGAACCAAAGTAGTGGAAGGTAGAAGCCTAAGCAAGACAACAAGAAAATATAACAGAAATGAAGAAATGGAGAGAATAGAACTATTGGCTAAAGGCAAGGAAGGAAATCATGAAAGGTACAAAAATTGGGAGCGACCCAACAATAATCTAGACAAAGAATCAGAAAACAGAGACAACAATGAAGTTCTTGGGATCAAGAATCAAAGTGGCAAACATGGGTCTATTTCTGGGTAGCTAAGAGGAAAAAAAAAATGAGGGAAGCTCTATGTTTGACATGAAAGCAGAGCCAAGGATTGAGCTAAAGAAAACAGTGGACATTTTTGGTTTGTAAACAAATCTAGAGATCAAGAACCAAAGAAAAGAATCAGAGCAGCAGTGAAGAATCAAAATTTGTGAATGGACCAAGAAAAGAAGATGAAGTTCAAAAGAAAAGCCAAAAACCAAAGTAGTGGAAGGTAGAAGCCTATGCAAGAACACAAGAAAACATAACAGAAAAGAAAAAAAGGAGAGAACAGAAGTACTGGATCAAGTCAAGGAAGGAATTCAAGAAAGGTACAAAAATTGGGAGCAACCCAACAATAATCTAGACAAAGAACCAGAAAACATAGAGAAGAATGAAATTCTTGGGATCAAGAATCAAAGTGGCAAATATGGGTCTGTTAATGAGTAGCAAAGAGGAAAAAAAATTTGAGGGAAGCTTTAAGTTAGAAATTAAAGGGAAGCCAAGGATTGAGCTAAAGGAAACAGTGGATATTTTTGGTTTGGAGACAAATCTAGAGATCAAGAACCAAGAAAAGAATCAGAGTAACAGTGAAGAATCAAAATTTGTGAATGGACCAAGATAAGAAGATGAAGTTCAAATGGAAAGCCAAGAACCAAAGAAGTGGAAGGTAGAAGCCTATGCAAGACAGCAAGTAAACATAACAGAAATAAGAAATGGAGAGAACAGAACTACTGGCTCGAGGCAAGGAAGGAACTCTAGAAAGCTACAAAAATTGGGAGCGACCCAACAATAATCTATACAAAGAATCAAAAACAGAGACAACAATGAAGTTCTTCGGATCAAGAATCAAAGTGGCAGACATGGGTCTCTTTATGGGTTGCAAAGAGGAAAAAAAATTAGAGGGAAGCTCTACGTATGACACGAAAGGGGAGCCAAGGATTGAGCTAAAGGAAACAGTGGAGATTTTTGGTTTGGAGACAAATCTAGAGATCAAGAACCAAGAAAAGAATCAGAGCAGTAGTGAAGAATCAAAATTTGTTAATGGACCAAGAAAAGAAGATGAAGTTCAAAAGGAAAGTCAAGAACCAAAGTACTGGAAGGAACCCTATGCAACTCAGCAAAAAAACATAACCGAAATGAAGAAATAGAGAGAACAGAACTAGTGGCTCAAGGCAAGGAAGGAGCTCAAGAAAGGTACAAAAATTGGGAATGACCCAATAATAATCTAGACAAAGAATCAGAAAACAGAGAAAAGAATGAAGTTCTTGAGATCAAGAATCAAAGTGATAGACATAGGTCTGTTTATGGGTAGCAAATAGGAAAAAAAAATTTGAGGGAAGCTCTATGTTTGACATGAAATGCGAGCCAAGGATTGAGCTAAAGCAAACATTGGAGACTTTTGGTTTGGAGACAAATCTAGAAATCAGGAAACAAGGAAAGAATCAGAGCAGTAGCGAAGAATCAAAATTTGTGAATGGACCAACAAAAGAAGATGAAGTTCAAAAGGAAAGCCAAGAACCAACTGAGTGGAAGGTAGAAGCCTATGTAATACAGTAAGAAAACATAACAGAAATGAACAAATGGAGAAAACAGAACTAGTGGCTCAAGGCAAGGAAGGAACTCAAGAACGGTACAAAAATTGGGAGCGACCCAACAATAATCTAGACAAAGAACCAGAAAACAGAGACAAGAATGAAGTTCTTGGGATCCAGCATCAAAGTGCTATACATAGGTCTGTTTTTGGGTAGCATAGAGGAAAAAAAAAATTGAGGGAAGCTCTATGATTGACGTGAAAGGAGAGCCAAGGATTGAGCTAAAGGAAACAGTGGAGATTTTTGGTTTGGAAACAAATCTAGAGATCAAGAACCAAGAAAAGAATCAGAGCAGCAGTGAAGAATAAAAATTTGTGAATGGACCAAGAAAAGAAGATGAAGCCCAAAAGGAAAGCCAAAAACCAAAGGAGTGGAAGGTAGAAGCCTATGCAAGACAGCAAGAAAACAAAACAGAAATGAAGAAATGGAGAGAACAGAATTAGTGGCTCAACGCAAGGAAGGAACTCAAGAAATGTACAAAAATTGGGAGCGACCGAACAATAATATAGACAAAGAATCAGAAAACAGAGACAAGAATGAAGTTCTTGGGATCAAGGATCAAAGTGGCAGACATGGGTCTGTTTATGGGTAGCAAAGAGGAAACAAAATTAGGGGGAAGCTCTATGTATGACACGAAAGCGGAGCCAAGGATTGAGCTAAAGGAAACAGTGGAGATTTTTGGTTTGGAGACAAATCTAGAGATCAAGAACTAAGAAAAGAATCAGAGCAGTAGTGAAGAATCAAAATTTCTGAATGGACCAAGAAAAGAAGATAAAGTTCAAAAGGAAAGCCAAAAACCTAAGGACTGGAAGATAGAAGCCTATGCAATTCAGCAAAAAACATAACCGAAAGGAAGAAATGGAGAGAACAGAACTAGTGGCTCAAGGCAAGGAAGGAACTCAAGAAAGGTACAAAAATTGGGAACGACCCAATAATAATCTAGACAAGGAATCAGAAAACAGAGAAAAGAATGAAGTTCTTGAGATCAAGAATCAAAGTGGCAGACATTGGTCTGTTTATGGGTAGCAAATAGGAAAAAAAAATTTGAGGGAAGGTCTATGTTTGACAAGGAAGGAGAGCCAAGGATTGAGCTAAAGAAAACAATGGAGACTTTTGGTTTGGAGACAAATCTAGAAATCAAGAAAGAAGAAAAGAATCAGAGCAGCAGTGAAGAATCAAAATTTGTTAATGGACCAAGAACAGAAGATGAAGTTCAAAAGGAAAGCCAAGAACCAAAGTAGTGGAAGGTAGAAGCCTATGCAAGACAGGAAGAAAACATAACAGAAATGAAGAAATGGAGACAACAGAACTACTGGCTCAAGGCAAGGAAGGAATTCACGAAAGGTACAAAAATTGGGAGCGACCCAACAATAATCTAGACAAAGTATCAGAAAACAAAGACAAGAAGAACTTCTTGGGATCAAGAATCAAAGTGGCAGACATGGGTATGTTTATGGGTAGCAAAGAGGAAAAAAAATTTGAGGGAAGTTCTATTTTGACTTCAAAGGAGAACCAATGATGGAGCTAAAGGAAACAGTGGAGATTTTTGGTTTGGAGACAAATCTAGAGATCAAGAACCAAGAAAAGAATCAGAACAGTGGTGAATAATCAAAATTGGTGAATGGACCAAGAAAAGAAAATGAGGTTCAAAAGGAAAGCCAAGAACCAAAGTAGTGGAAGGTAGAAGCCTATGCAAGAAAGCAAGAAAACATAACAGAAATGAAGAAATGGAGAGAACAGAACTACTGGCTCAAGGCAAGGAAGGAACGCAAGAAAGTTAGAAAATTTGGGAGCGACCCAACAATAATCTAGATAAAGTATCAGAACACAAAGACAAGAATGAAGTTCTTGGGATCAAGAATCAAAGTGGCAGACATGGGTCTGTTTATGGGTAGCAAAGAGGAAAAAAAATTTGAGGGAAGTTCTATCTTTGACATCAAAGGAGAAGCAAGGATTGAACTAACGGAAACAGTGGAGATTTTTGGTTTGGAGACAAATCTAGAGATCAAGAACCAAAAAAAGAATCAGAGCAGCAATGAAGAATCAAAATTTGTGAAAGGACCAAGAAAAGAAGATGAAGTTCAAAAGGAAAGCCAAGAACCAAAGTAGTGGAAGGCAGAAGTCTATGCAAGACAGCAAGTAAACATAACAGAAATGAAGAAATGGAGAGAACAGAACTACTGGCTCAAGGCAAGGAAGGAACTCAAGAAAGGTACAAAAACTGGGAGCGACCCAACAATAATCTAGACATAGAATCAGAAAACAGATACAACAATGAAGTTCTTGGTATCAAGAATCAAAGTGGCAGACATGGGTTTATTTATGGGTAGCAAAGAGGAAAAAAAATTGAGGGAAGCTCTATGTTTGACATGAAAGGACAGCCAAGGATTGAGCTAAAGGAAACAGTGGAGATTTTTTGTTTGGAGACAAATCTAGAGATCAAGAACCAACAAAAGAATCAGAGCAGCAGTGAAGAATCAAAATTTGTAAATGGACCAAGAATAGAAGATGAAGTTCAAAAGGAAAGCCGAGAACCAAAGGAGTGGAAGGTAGAAGCCTATGCAAGACAGGAATAAAACATAACAGAAATGAAGAAATGGAGATAACAGAACTAGTGGCTCAAGGAAAGGAAGGAACTCAAGAAAGGTACAAAAACTGGGAGCGACCCAACAATAATCAAGACAAAGAATCAAAAAGCATAGACAACAATGAAGTTCTTGGGATCAAGAATCAAAGTGGCAGACATGGGTCTCTTTATCGGTAGCAAGGAAGAAAAAATAATTGAGGGAAGCACTTTGTTTGACATGAAAGGAGAGCCAAGGATAGAGCTAACGGAAACAGTGGAGATTTTTGGTTTGGAAACAAATCTATAGATCAAGAACCAAGAAAAGAATCAGAGCAGCAGTGAAGAATCAAAATTTGTGAATGGACCAAGAAAAGAATGAAGTTCAAAAGGAAAGCCAAGAACCGAAGGAGTGGAAGGTAGAAGCCTATGCAAGACAGCAAGTAAACATAACAGAAATTAAGAAATGGAGAGAACAGAACTAGTGGCTCGAGGCAAGGAAGGAACTCAAGAAAGGTACAAAAATTGAGAGCAACCCAACAATAATCTAGACAAAGAATCAGAAAACAGAGACAATAATGAAGTCCTTAGGATCAAGAATCAAAGTGGCAGACATGCGTCTGTTTGTGGGTAGCAAAGAGGAAAAAAAATTTGAGGGAAGCTCTATGTTTGACCTGAAAGGGGAGCCAAGGACTGAACTAAAGGAAACAATGGAGATTTTTGGTTTGGAGACAAATCTAGAGATCAAGAACCAAGAAAAGAATCAGAGCTGCAGTGAAGAATCAAAATTTGTAAATGGACCAACAAAAGAAGATGTAGTTCAAAAGGAAAGCCAAGTACCAAAGGAGTGGAAGGTAGAAGCCTATGCAATACAGCAAGAAAACATAACAGAAATGAAGAAATGGAGAAAACAGAACTAGTGGCTCAAGGCAAGGAAGGAACTCAAGAAAGGTACAAAAATTGGGAGCGACCCAACAATAATCTAGACAAAGAATCAGAAAACAAAGACAACAACGATGTTCTTGGGATCAAGAATCAAAGTGGCAGAAATGGGACTGTTTATGGGTAGCAAAGAGGAAAAAAAATTAGAGGGAAGCTCTATGTATGACATGAAAGGGGAGCCAAGGATTGAGCTAAAGGAAACAATGGAGATTTTTGGTTTGGAGACAAATCTAGAGATCAAGAACCAAGAAAAGAATCAGAGCAGTAGTGAAGAATCAAAATTTGTGAATGGTTCAAGGAAAGAAGATGAAGTTCAAAAGGAAAGCCAAGAACCAAAGGACTGGAAGGTAGAAGCCTATGCAAGGCAGCAAGAAAACATAACAGAAATGAAGAAATGGAGATGAAAGAACTAGTGGCTCAAGGCAAGGAAGCAACTCAAGAAAGGTACAAAAATTGGGACCGAGCCAACAATAATCTAGACAAAGAATCAGAAAACATAGACAAGAATGAAGTTCTTGGGATCAAGAATCAAAGTGGTAGACATGGGTCTGTTTATGGGTAGCAAAAGAGGAAAGAAAAATTGAGGGAAGCTGTTTGTTTGACATGAAAGGAGAGCCAACGATTGAGCTAAAGGAAACAGTGGAGATTTTTGGTTTGGAAACAAATCTATAGATCAAGAACCAAGAAAAGAATCAGAGCAGCAGTGAAGAATCAATATTTGTGAATGGACCAAGAAAAGAAGATGAAGTTTAAAAGGAAAGCCAAGAACCAAAGGAGTGGAAGGTAGAAGCCTATGCAATACAGCAAGAAAACATGATAGAAATGAAGAAATGTAGAGAACAGAACTAGTGGCTCAAGGCAAGGAAGGAACTCAAGAAAGGTACAAAAATTGGGAGCGACCCAACAATAATCTAGACAAAGAATCAGAAAACAGAGACAACAATGAAGTTCTTGGGATCAAGAATCAAAGTGGCAGACATGGGTCTGTTTATGGGTAGCAAAGAGGAAAAAAAATTGAGGGAAGCTCTATGTTTGACATTAAAGGACAGCCAAGTATTGAGCTAAAGGAAACAGTGGAGATTTTTTGTTTGGAGACAAATCTAGCGATCAAGAACCAAGAAAAGAATCAGAGTAGTAGTGAAGAATCAAAATTTGTGAATGGACCAAGAAAAGAAGATGAAGTTCAAAAGGAAAGTCAAGAACCAAAGGAGTGGAAGGTAGAAGCCTATGCAAGACAGCAAGAAAACATAACAGAAATTAAGAAATGGAGAGAACAGAACTAGTGGCTCAAGGCAAGGAAGGAACTCAAGAAAGGTACTAAAATTGGGAGCCACCCAACAATAATCTAGACAAAGAATTAGAAAACAGAGACAAGAATGAAGTTCTTGGGATCAAGAATCAAAGTGGCAGACATGGGTCTGTTTATGGGTAGCAAAGAGGAAAAAAAATTGAGGGAAGCTCTGTGTTTGACATGAAAGGGGAGCCAAGGATTGAGCTAAAGGAAACAGTGGAGATTTTTGGATTGGGTAGTACCATCAACCCACTACAGAAGCACAATAAGGTGGATGATCTTGATAGCCCTCAGCTACAACCATGTATAGCAGTGCAGTTTGCAAGATAGTCATCGGATTTTCTCATTATAACTACAGAGGCTTTGATGCTCTATTTCATGGACAAAAGTAATGCTGAAAACAAAGTACTAGAAGAGCATGGGGAAATTCACATGTTTGTGTTTGACCAAGGAGGAGTGAAGGCTATTTTGAGCTGCAGTGGTCTAGTTGGCTTGGACATTCTGCTTCAAACAACTAGAACATAGAAGAGACTTTATTTCAGCAGTCATAAATTATTCACCTAGAGGTCAAGGTGAATGTTTGCAGGGGAGTATTGATAGGTCAATAAGTAGTTATGTTGGTAATTAGTTAGTCAAAGAAATACAAAGGGTTATGTTAGAAAGAAGGGAAATGGGCCTGCAAATGATTAGGCCCATTAAGTGTGAGTTAATGTTAGACTAGTAGTTGATATAAATAGGAAGACGGGTTAAGAGGGATTTTATCGTCTTTTGAGAAAAGTGGGGCCTTTGGGCATTAGGAGGTGCAGACCCTCGAAGTTCTGCAGTGTTCTTTTTGGTAAAGTGGAGATTTCTTCTCTTTTCCATTTCCTTCTAATAAAATACCAAGTTTCTATCATCATATCAAAGATAATTAAAACCTTCCATTTTCCCTACAAACATTATCATTATTTCATTGTGCTGAATATCATGCAATCACCCTTATTATATTAGAAGTGAACTTAGTCTAATGTTAATTATCTTCAGGTATAATCAACTACCAGTAATTATCTTCAGCAGTAATCAACTACGGTAAAGGAAAAAAACCAACACAACACACTTCTGTGCAAATTTTAGATCATGCTTCTGCTTCTGAACATCAGGCTTGTACAGAGGGTACCTTAGATTCTACTCTGCCAGGTTTGTCATGAATTGGTAGGTATTATTCATTTATGTTGTTATTTGACTAATATACCTTTAGGATACATACCATTTGCTATTGAGTATTTTTTAAGTGTGGTTATTTGGGTACAACTGACAAATTTGCATGACACAGTTGTATCACAGCATCACTTCACTGCATAGGATACATACCATTCTTGTATGTTTGCTTAAGAGCTAAGACCTATAACTTCTTTTTCATAATTATGAACATGTTAAGATATTTTTAGTTTTTTTTTTTTTAATTTTGAGCATTTTTATGTATTTAGTGTGAATGTATAAGCTATATAAAAATTTTCAAAAGAGTGGTCATCCTGCTATGCACTATACCCCTAGCCTTTTAGGGGTCAGTCATTATGCACCACAATCCGGGATTTGATAACTAGACCCAATCACAGGTCATAGAGGCTATGATACCATGTCAAGGAAGGACCAACACTCCTGAAATCTTAAGCTTGTTAGGTAGGGACTCAAGAATGGTTATATATCTAACACTCAACTCAATACCTAGGAAATTAAAATTACAAATAAAATGTCATCACTATAGAAGCCAACTTCTATTCAAGAACAAAAGTCTTGGACACTAGTACAAAATCCTATCTCACACCAAAACTTTGTTCCTCCTGAATTTGGTGTGACAATACAATTTCACCTTATATAACTGTTCTATAACACAAGATAAAATCCAATCCTCTCCATGGGAGGGCTCAAACCAACAAACAAGAAATAGATTCTGATTTAGATAATGTAAAATTTTCAAATGTCATATAACCTCCCCTTTTCAATATGATAACTTACTCCCCATCAAGCTGTGCAATAAGAGCCTCAAAAGTTGCTCTTCTCCGTGGATCCTTCCTAGCATGTCTTCCAGCAATAGCATCTATTTCATCCACAAATACAAAACACGGTGCCTGCAGAAAAATGAAGAACATTCATAATCTTGACAATATTCACTTTCATAGGGTAAAACCCTGAAAAGATATACAATTGTAAATGTCTTTTCCAATAGGTATCTATTTTTATTAATGAATTCTAAAAGAATTAGAAAGAGAAAACAGTGCAAAAAGACGGAGGATAAGGAATCCTCATATCAGAAAAGAAAACCATAACAAATATACAGAAACCAAAGAACTAGTCAGTTGAACAGAGCTCTCTAATGAATTCCTGAAATAGACCATGTGCTGAACACCAAAGAGAACACTTAACAACTCTAATCACAAAGCAAATCTAAAGAAAAAGATCAGGGGGGGATTTGGTAGAAAATATTTTTTTCATACCCAGTATTAGAAAGTGGGTTTGAGCCCAACTGAACCCTAAAAGGTAACTCAAGGGATGAAGATTGCTCCCCACTTATAAACTATTTTCAGACTCTATCTCTAGCCAATGTGGGACTTGTGGTTTTTCCTAATATACCTCTCATGCCTAGCACTATTGGGCTTTGTGCGTGGATAATATGGTGAGTAGCCCTTTAATAGATCTAATATAAGCTTTGATACCATCTTAAAAGTTTGTAGAGTGAGCCCAATAGAAGAGTGTGCTTGGACTAAAGAAAGGGTGTTGACCAAAAGATTCGAACCAATTAGTCTTAACCTCTTCACCCTTATATATCTTTCTATTTTTCTTTATTTTCCCGATGTGAGACTTGTTCTCCAACACTCCCCCTCAAGCCCAACTGTATGTGTTCAGTTGGGACTTACATACCATCATCTAGTAATCTTTTTTTATTATTACCTGGGTTGTTTCTTCTTGGGCTTGTACTCAAGTCAGCCTCAGAGTTCTCAAATTGGAAAGAACCCTCATGATTCCAATAGTGTTGGGCATGAAGGGTGTATTGGAAAAAACTTAAGTCACACATTCTAAGGTAAAGGATGTTACTAGGCTCTTAGATCTCTTAGATCAAGCCTAATAGTGAATAATATAGTTATTTCTTTCCCATTTTGAGTGAGATTCTCTAGTACCTTACAATTTATTTGTTTCAAGCTTGGTGCATTCAACTCATACTTTAGCTTGAGGGGGAGTATTGGAAATTGTTTATATTCCTATTATTTCTAGGGAATTAATCACTAGGAAAACCGAATAGGCGTAGCGGCTTATCATGTTTCTAGGGTGTTGCATTATATGTTAATGGCTCTTAAATGTAACTTCAATCGGAATGATTATAAATATACTGATGTTGCTAGGTGCATAGTCACTTAAGCATTTTTCCTCCAAATTCCAGCCTTTAATCGAACTCAACAATAAAATGAAGACAGCTATAAATGAGGAGAAAGCTGACAACAGATCCAACAGCAGAATTGGGAAAAGTGAATTACAAAAACCCAAAATAAGCCAGGCAGTGACAACAACTGTTGGATCTGCATCCCCAAAAAAGGTTACCGGCAGTTGAAGGCACCATTAAATTGCCTGAAAATTGCTTTAAGTCACCAAAAATGTCGCTGACAATGATAACTTTTTGGGAAGTTGCTGGAAAGGATTGACAGCAGAGAAGGTCAACAAAAAAAAAGGTGCAAGGAAGGTCGTTTGCACAAGAACAAGTGACTGGAGAAATGAGGAAAAAAACTACTAAAAACTAGAGAGGAAAGCTACTAAACATTAAAACAACTCGTGTTTCAGGAACATGGCAGCAGAACTATGACAAGACAAGTTGTGGAGGATGGTACCTCTTCAATACATTGTTGAATTTAGAGAGGGAGATGTAGAGAAAGATAGCACAGAATATTTTAGAGAGAATTTAGAGATTGAGAGTGCTTTAATAGAAATATTGAATATTGAATGCATTACATATCTAGGTTTGGCATCTCATCCATATATATAGACTCTTGATAGACTTATTGGAGACTATTCCCCAGCACTATAATAAGTAATACAACTTCCTTGACACTAATACCCATGAATATTAAAGGCTCATTTGGTGGCTAGGATAGGTTAAGAGTTAGACAAGAGTAGGATATGATAAGAGCATAATAAGCTCTTAAACTATCCAATATTTGATGCATACGAGATAATCTATTAGATAATATATATAATATATGTGTGTGTATGTGTTATCCCATCCTAATTTTGAGATAGATCAAATAATATTAAGAGATGATATAAAAATATTTATATGGCAATATTAACCTTTTGTTACAATTAGATAATAATTTTTTAATGAATTTTTTTAAACTATTTACACATTATTCCTTTTTAAAATTATAAAAATTATATCAATTTTATCTTTAATATTCCTTTTTGACTTTTAATATATTATTCCATTTATTAAACTGTAAAAATTATATAAAAAATAATTAAAAGATCAATGTCACATAAAGTAAACATCGGTCACAAAAAAAATTAATATTTCTTTTTTATTTTGATTAAATATATAGATATATTAATTTTTTTCCATTCGTGTTAGTAATATTCTTTGGAAAATATTGCTAACACGAATTTCCAACTTTTCAAATAGCATTTCCTTTTATCTAATAAAATTTCTTTTTTTTTTTATAAAAACATAGTCTTCTACATGTTAAAGCTCCCCCAGCAAATGTCATGGATTTGAAGCAACATACTGCGAAGAGTTAAGACAAGCTCTCCACTTGAATCTGAGAGAAATTGAAATTGGTTGAGAGAAATACTCTCAGCCATCATGAACTTATACTAAATAACTAATAGATGTTACAATTTACAAATTCTTAAATTGTAGAGATTTTCCTAAACTAAAGGGGTTTTCCATTTTCCTATTTATGAAACCTACTATTATAGTACATACTTAAGGATGTTTTCAGTAGTCAACCTCACCAACCTCATCCACAAGGCTTTAGTGGATTGGACTCAGGACAAACAGTCAGGAATATGATAGTTACAGAGCATGAAAATGAAAAAATGTATTCATACTTTCAAAAAGGTAATCAAAGATTTGCAGCAAAGCAACAACATCTAATTTCCATTTAACAGACAACTAGTAAAATTGGATCAAATAACACCGGGCAAGAGCATATTAGAAGTAGGCAAGTAGCTAGGGTTTAGTTACTTACATTTCTCCTAGCAATGGAAAACATCTCATTGATCCTAGCTGCACCACTTTTTTCACTATCGGTGAACTCAGCACCCGAAGCAAATACAAAAGGTAATCCACTTTCTTTTGCAAGTGTCCTGGCAAAAAGTGTTTTTCCTGTTCCTGGAGGTCCAGAGAGTAGAACACCCTGCAATGCTTTCTCATCAAACAACTTAACTCATATCATGTCACTTAAAACATAGCACTGATGGGGATAACTGGCAATGAAAATATCAAATGTTACCCGAACAAACTGCACATCCCTTTCATAGAACTGCATTGGATTTCCCATATAGATCATTAACTCATCAAGAAGATCCCAAACGTCACCCCCCAATACAACTTCCTTGTACATTGATTTTGTTTCACCTACATCTCCAACTGGCTAACAAATAGAGGAACATAACTAGTAATAAAAACCAGTAGAAAAGAGCAAGATAAAATAAATTACCAAATTTGAAGCATAGATCAAATTCATACAAAAGCCTTTAATATTTCAAAGGAGGAAAGCATGATTACTGTAATTGAAGTAAACATGGATCTCTCTCCTCCAAAACCAAAAAAGAACACTAAATTTAACTATAGATCCATCAAAACAATAGAATAATGTTGAGTTTACATATCTTTTTACTTTAAAAAGAAATTCATTTTTCACTAAAAATTTGTCATACAGTGATAGTATTTACAAGAATATTCCAATGGCTAAACAGAATAAACATTGTTGACATTTTATGAAAAAATCAACTATATGCTGCAATTTTTGTATTGTGGTCTATTTCTCACAGTTTATGCTCAAAAGCTTACCAGAATGAAATTTTCTGCATGAGCCATATCAAAGAGTTGATTATACTTCTTGTAAAGAAACCTCTTGGAAGTAATGTGTAGAAGCATCACAGACTCCCTTATAAGCCAGAGAATCAGTATTCCAGGTACTAATGCAATCACAACCTTCATGAAGTAATGGATCTGTCGCTTCTGGAGGAGATCTACTTCAACTCCAGAACTTGTAATAATCTCAAACAGATAAGGATCAAGAGGGATATCAACCTACCAAATAAGAGCTATGTTAATCAATCAGATGTCCCTGAAAGGAATACTGGCAGGAGAACCTTGGAGAGAGATTTGAGATCTCTAATCAGCAGTAACAATTTTGAAGTAACTTACAACAAATTCCAACGGAAAACCTTCTTTCATGGTCACATACAATCTTTTCAAGTCTTCAGTAAAGACTACGGCTGCTACCTGTCCAAAAGAATATAACTCAGCAACTGCTACCTGACCTAACTTGTCAAAATTTGATGCACATAAAATATAAAATATAATTATACATAAGGAGTTCACATGATAATTAGAAAACAGAGGACACTGTACTACAACATTCATATTTATAGTTAGCCACTATACTTACTAATTTGATTCCAAAAATTGCATTTCCCATCATATCACCAAACATCAAGAAGATGAAAATGCATTAGAAATTTAAGGTTAACTACATGAATGTTCATTACACAGGATTGTATCAATTTATAATATAGGTTACATTACAATAGAATTATAATTATAGAAATAGAACTCACCTCAGAACTATCAAGTTTGTTGAGAAAATAGGTGTAAGGAAGTTTAGGGCGATAGCGCCACCATCTCTTGGCTATCCACAGAGCCCTTGTACCTTGAGTGGCTGTCACCTTTTCTGCCACATCCTTGCGAAGACTATTTTCAACCTCTTTCATGTCAAATTCAACTACATATTTGGCATTTAAGGAATCCAATTGCTCGGTAAAACGTTCTTTTCTAAGGATCTCTCTCCATTTATGAAGTCTCTCACGCCATGTGCCCTCAGTTTGAATTTCACCTACTTACAACAACAACAACAACTTCACCTACTTAGAAACATGAAAATGTATTTTGTTAAAGAATTAAGAAAGATGGAAATTACGTTGTCCAATACACAGATATTGAGATAAAATCAAACTTAGAATAGAGCTGCTTGATTTTACTATCTTATGACAACCATAACCAACTTAGTGTTATGTGTGTAACTGTAACCTCAACTAGAAGTTTATAAAGGATACATGCAAATTCTTGCATGTCCCACTATTTTAAGAATTAAAATATCACCAATTGTAGTTTCCATGTGAAAGTTCCAAAGACAAAGACTAGGTCAACCTGAAAGATAAGGCCTTTGATGTGAATCAAGGGCTGGAACAAGCACAAAGTCATCCTTTGCAAATTCCAAGTGGACCTATTACAAGAGCAAGGACTAAGAGGTTTGAAGAAACATTAAACATTAAATGGACTTGTTCAAGACACTTGGGCCAAACAAAATTCTCTCAAGTCTAAAGTTGACACTAATCACGTCCTCACTCTTATTTGGGTTAAAGATGGATTAGTTGGAGTTTTGGGCCAAAACTACTCAAATTAAGGAGCTGGGGCCATAGACAATACATTGCTTGATTTAATTTATGCTTAATTAGGCTATTTTGGGCTGAAACTGATGTTATATAATTAGCCATTTCATTTGGACGAATTTTAATGCTTATAGTCAATTGTCTTTTGGTTTTCTCTGGAGATAATTAATGTAGTGTTGTTACACAACTTAATTGAGTAGTTAATAGGTCAGCAACTACTGCATATTTGTTGTTGCACAGGTTAATTAGGTTGTTTAATGTCTAGTTGCTACCTAGGTCAATAGTTACAAAGCCGAAGGAGTCTAATTTTATGTTCCAAACACAATACTCAAGACCAAGAACAGAATTGAAACAAAAAAAAAAAACTATGTATTGATTGAGTAAATTATACAATTTTTAATCTCCCTTTTATAAGGTAAAAGTGAACTACTAAAAGATAACAAGTTAACATAGATAATGTAAAAAGATAAAAGATAATCATAAAGATAAAATAAAATATTCATGATATCTTAATGAGATATTTATGATATTTACAACACTTTCCCTCAAGTTGATAAATGAATATCAATCATTCCCAGTTTCCCATTGAATTCCTAAAATCTAGTTGCAGGGAACCCTTTGGTAAAAACATCACCCACTTGGAACCCCGTATGAAAATGTGTTGTGACTACAATTTCAATGTCCAACTTCTCTTTAATGAAGTGTCTGTCAATCTCCATGTGTTTTGTCCTATCATGTTAAATTGAATTATGGACAATACTAACAACTGAGTTGTTGTCACAAAGCAACTTCATAGGTCCCTTATATTTTACTTTGAGGTCAACAAAAATAATCTTCATCCACAATTCTTCACATATACCATGTGTAATAGCTCAAAACTCTACTTCTGCACTAGACCGAGCAACCACATTTTGCTTCTTGCCCTTCCATGTTACTAGATTTCCTCCCATAAACATGTAGTATTCGAAAGTGGATCATTTATCTACATGCATAGTCTACATCTATATATATCTCCATGGACAATGTACCTTCTCTTCTGAACAAAAGTCATTTTCTTATACTTGCCTTCAAATACTAAAGGATCCTTTCAATTGCCTTAAGGTGCTTTTTCCTAGGTATCTACATACTTCAATAATTGATATCTTGTCATATGCCTTGATCCTATCTATTCCTACTAATACGATAAGTTTTTTGATGAAGAGATGTAGTGTGAGATTGATCATATTTCTATTCTCTACCCATTGATAATGTGGAAGGCAACAAATTGCACTAGGTGTTCTTTTTCTTATCCTTGTGCTTATGTACATTTCTTCTTTGCTCTAAAGTGGTGCGTCTTTTTAATCCTCTTAGGTTAAATCCTCTAAAGGAACTAATGGGTAAATACTAAACATTGGTAGTGAAACAATAATCAAATGAAACATCATGCTATTCAATATTATTTCTCAAGCCATCGTAACAACTTCTCAATATACCCAAAAAATAAAAATAATTACGAAAGAAAGAACAAATTGAAATGAAAGGTAAAAGAATAAAAGAACCAAAATTATACAAAGATAACCTGAAATCCCCAAGCCTTTTGTTAGTTCTTTCTTCTCTTCTTTGTTTAACCTTTCATCGTCCTCTATAATTTGTTTTACACGCTCCTCAACTTCTCGATCATCCTCCCATGCATCCTCTCCAACATAAGAAGTATCATGAACAAGTGTTCCATCAGATCTTTCAATAAGCTTTTTCATTTTTAGGCCTTTTGGCATTGTCTTTTTCCACATACCCTTCTTAAATCTGCAATCAAATAAATTAACAAAAACCTTGGCTAAACAGATTCAACACACTAAACAGTTCATTACATGAAATGGTTTCATAGTTTAGGCTTCAAATAGGTCTGAAAATGGTTGAACTTTAATGGGCAGATGTGGTAGGAGGAAAATCTTGGCAACAGGGTTTTTAGGGATTTTAAGGACAATGTCAAGATTATAAGCAAGAAAATACTCATCGTGATTTGTAGGGAGATAGAACCTAAAGCTGAGATGAACTTTTTGTTGTTAAAAAATATAAGAAATGGAATGGCCCAAACTCACTCTCAAAAGCTAGCTCAAGGAGGGAGAACTGCCCAAGTCTAATAAGAAGTATTCTGGCCATATTCCTAGCCAATCTATGACATCCCTTAACAGAAAGGTAATGACCAGAGTTTTAAATTGTGATTGCAGTCACATTACATTTTGTGTTACGGTTACTGTGATTGCTAGCATTGCAGCAAAGGTCAATGCTGGTGGCAGTTGATGCAGTAATGGAGTTTTCCAAGTTTGCAGCTTTGAAATTTTATTTTTAAACAAAATCTGCAACATTACAGTCGATGCAGACTTTTTCAATGAATAGAGATCACTCCACAATAAAGTTATCAAATCAAGATTCAAATCATGAATCGTCAAACTAAATTTTGAATCATGAATCATAATTTGTATCAAATATATCATATAGACAATATATAGTGTTTAAAGTAATAATTTTAAACTAAAAATAGATAAAAACAACTTAACCATAAGTCTCATGAAAAAAAAATCATTAGCTATATCTAAGTTTGTGAAACCTTTATTTTTTAGAAGAATGGAAATGAAGCAGTGAAATAGCCAAATAGAGTACATGCATTGAATGAGTGAGTGAGTGAGTGAGTGACAAATAAAGTAGTGGAATAAAAAAGATAATTCAGAAATGCTCCTTCAATTCTTTTCATTTAACAAATTAAGCTTATATGACTTTTCAATTTCTATCTTGAGAATTGGTGAAAGAAAAGTAAAAAAAGGAAAATATAGCGAACCATTATTCATTGAATTGTGTGATTCATATCGATTATAAGAAATTGCATAGATTCATTCATGTATGTAAGATACAAAATCATTTGAGATTCATTTTATGATACAAATTGATAGGTTGTCGAATCGTAACATGTGAATCATGAAACATAAGATTCTACTTGGGAGTGATACCACAACTACTATATTGTGACCACATCAGATGACACAATCCTCAATATGAAACCATGTATTAAGATGCATAATCATTCACAGTTGGTTATAAATGTGACATCCTCTTTGATAGCCCAAAGCCAAGGTTATGGAACATACAACATCAAACACGCCTTGGTCAAATTAAGAAGCCAGCCTGTAGTTCAGTATGCCAGTGTATAGGATAGGCTTCAATTGCTATCATTGACTAGTTTTAATGAATGAAAAGTCTACTCTCTAGCAGGATAGGAATTTTTTTTAATTCAATTGATTAAAATCTGATCTTAGTACTAAACTGGTGAAAGAATAGTATACATTCACAAGAAATAAAGTTTGAGAAATCAACAATTAAACTTCTAAGAGAATTATGACAATAACAATTAGACATGCCAAAGTATATATAACTAGAGCACATGTCCAAAGCATTTGTTAATAAAGGAGGATTGACTTACCTTCTAATGTTAGTAGGGGATGGCTCAGGAATTAACGCTTCCATGTAAGCTTCTGTCAATTCTTTTTTCAGGCGATTCTGGAAAGGTGCTTGAATTGCTACATATACTCCTCTACAGGCAAATGCCACAACAAAAATGTAAAGAACCAACGCACCAATCCGCATAGGTTCCCAGTCCTTGTTATTCTGGAACAACAACAAGCAGCACTGTTTTAGTTTATATTAAAAAGAAAATAATACAGAATAATAAAAATATAACTGAAGCCCATTTTATAGATAAAGCAATTAGTCCACTTTTTGCCATGCTGGTCCAAAAGTGTTGGTGTTACATTTCATTTAATCAAATGTTTAGCAGGACACAAATGGTTCTAGGAAAGGAAAAAAGTAAAAACACATGAATGCCAAAATAGTTATTAACCCAACACCCAGTGATCAAACAAACACAACCTTGTGAGAATAAATTTGTATTAAATACCATAGAAGAGAACATAAACAGCATGTATATGAAAAGTTTGAACCAAGAATAGTTTGAAAAGTTTGAACAAAGAATAGTTCAAAAGTTTGAACCAAGAGTAGAGCTGCAGAGAAAGGCCATAAACACAATCCTTTCCTATCCTGTCAAGCATGTAAAGGAAAAGAGAAAGTGGCCATTCTCATGTTGCACTTGGATGTGGAAATTAGACTTTGCTCTCACTCAATGCCCCCACAACAACAAACCTACTATTTTCGCTTATAATGTGGCCACAACATTTTATAATTATTAGTGAAAACCAAAAATTAAAATTAGAAAACATCAAGAAAGTGGAAATGAGTTCTTGCTCTCACCCAACACTCAATTTGGTTTGAACGAAAGGTTTTCCATTTTCACTCATAATTACAAAAGTGCCACTTTATAAAAACACTTTTCCTTCACTTTAATTCCTCTCTCCAAAAGCTTCTCCAGTAAAACAAGAAAATAAAAACACAACCACCATTGCAACATCCCGAGACTCACAACAACAACCAAAAGCATGAATTAACAACCCGATAAAAGAAATAAAATCATGAAATCAAGAACACAATAAGAAAACCAAAAAATAAAATTAACAACACAACAAAAAAAAAACATGAAATTAACAAACAATCCCAACACAGCAATTGAAAGCGTAGTCACCTTCCATCGTTCCCACCGGTTCCAATCGACAAACTGAGACACCCACTGAGTCCCAAACATTCGCAATTCATCTCCGCTTACAAACTCGCCAATCTTTTTCTCACTGCCATCTCCGAAGTCGAAACCCGTCTCCCTCTTCATCATTTCCCCAAACTTCACCCAAAACCGCCGCGAGCCGCGACGCAGCGATTGGGACCACGACGACCCATCGGGCTCCGCAGTGGCTGAAATTCGAAACCTGAGCTTTCTGCGGCCGCGCGGTGCGGTTAACGTGAAAACGTTGGGGTTTCTAGAAAGTGGCGTTGAGAAAACAAGAAGAGAGTTGGGGTTGTGGGTAATGGTGAGTTCCATTGCTAGTTTCTGGGGTTCATTTCGGGATTTGGGGGTTTAAGGGGTTTATCCACATGTTCGCAATATCATTTTTCATTTCAAATTAAGTAAAATCAAAGGGCTATGTTTTTGTCTCTGCTGGAGTCTCTCCAAAATATAACTTTTTTATCCTTTATTCACGAAAATGTTACGTGCGATCTTTATTTTTATACATAGACTAAAAATTAAAAAGACAATTTTTTTATAAAGAATAAGAATTACATGGAATATTTTTATAAATGAGAGATAAAATGAGATATTATTAATTTTTTAGAGATTTAAAATAAATATTATCTTATGAAAAATAGAGTTTAATTTATATATATAATAAATATAAAAAATTATATAATTAACCAGTTATAAATAATGATAAGTATGACTTTTAATATAACCATTGTAACTATCAATAAATTTTTCTCAAAGATATAATTATCATTTTGAGTCTACCAAGCATATATAAGATATAATATAAATTTTTTTTATTCTTCATTTACAAAAATTTGTCATATGCGATCCTTATTTTCATAAATGAGATATTAAAAGGAGACATTTTTTTATAAAAGACAAGGATCCCATGTGACATATTCTTCTTCAATAATATTATTTAGAAAAGTATTTTTTACATTCATTTGAAAAAGCTTTATGTTTTTATGAGCAACAAATGAAAGCATAATTACAATAAATTATAATCTTACTATTGATGCAAAGGTTTCAATCAAGTTAATACATTTTTGGTGGTGATAACCTTGAGCTATTTACCTAACTTTGTTTCTTACAACATTGTCATCTTTATCCAATTTGTTTTGAAAGACTCATTGTGTTTTTTATGATGTCTTTGTTTTTAGTGTCTTTGTTCTTTAGTTTAGGAATGAGGGTCCATGCGTCATTTCTTATAAATTATTGAAGTTCTTATAAACTATTGAAGTTTTTCTTCCATGACAATCATCCAATCATCATCTTGTAGTGTTTCTTTTATCGCCTTAGGTTCAATTTCCAAGACAAAAGCATAGGATGCTTGATTTCTAAAAACCAATCTTGTTTTCACTATTTATTCCTTCACTGAATGGATGGTGGGTGACAAACTTCCAATCTCTTTGAGTTTGACTTTGTGGTTCACTTATCTATTGAGATTTTTCGTCTATTAGCTTATCTTAGTTAAGAGGAGTTTGTATAGATGATCACATATGCATATATGCAAAATCATCCTCAAGATTTGATAATCTCTTATCAAACATTAGTTCATCATTAAAATTAACATGGATAGATTCTTCAAAAGTTCTAAAGTTGAAAACTCCAGCTTTTGAATTATCTAAATATCCAAGAAATATTCCTTTGTCTACTTTAGAATCAAGCTTTCCAAGTTGATTTTTGGTGTTAAGGATGAAGCACCAACATCTAAAAAAAAGATGAAAGTATGATATGTTAGGCTATCTCTCTCTCCATTGTTCATAAAGAATTTTACTCAAATTTGATTTGATTAATGTTGTTTTTTTTAACATAACATGTTGTATTGACTGTTTCTATCCAAAAGTGTTTAGGAAGGAAAATTTCATAAAGCATGGTTTTAGTCTTTTTTGAAGAGTTTTATTTTTTCTTTCTAATATCCCATTTTGTTAAAGTGTTCTCGATGAAAATAAAAAGTTATGGAAAATATCATTATTTTTACATAATGATTTGAACTCAACATTTTCGAATTCAATCCCATGACCACTTCTTATGAAAGAGATATAAAAACCTTTTCATTTTGAGTTCTTCTATAGAATATTTCAAACGCATTGAATGCCTCATGTTTGTGACTAAGGAAATATATATATATAAGTCATCAATAATAACAAACTCATACTTCTTTACCAAGACTTAGAGTTTTTGTGAGTCCAAACAAATTCAAATTTAATAATTCTAAAGGTTTATAAGTGAAGACAACGTTCTTTGATTTAAAAGATGAGTTTTTCAAGATATCTTACGCAAGCCATTTACTAAACCATTTTTTCATAGTTTTGAAATATATTTCTAGTTGACATGCTTAAGTTTTTTTGTACCAAATCCATCTTTCATCTTCTTTGGAAACTAAACATGTTACACTTTGTTTATTTAGATCATTAAGATTAATTTTATAAATATTGTTATTTCTCTTGCAAGATAAGATAGTGGAGTTATCAATTTGTCTAATTATACATGAATCTTTGTTGAAGGAAATGGTAAATCCACTATCACAAAATTGATTTATGCTAAGTAGGTTATATTTAAGAGTTTCAACATAAAGGATGTTATAAATAGAAGGTAGAGTAGCTTTACCAATTGATACACCCACATATCCACAAATCCATAATCCCAAATAAAGAAGCTTAAGAAATACTAGGTTAAGAAACCAAAAATTGAAAGGAGAAGAAATTAGAAAATGGGATGAGATTACAAGTGAACTTGCTACTAATTGAGTTCACTTCAGCCATAGGCTTCTAATTGAGTTCACTTCAGCCATAGGCTTCTTATTCAAGTCCAATGTGTGGAAACTCATTTCCTTGGAGACACAGCATCCTATTACTTTCATAGTTACACCACTATGTGTACAAGTAAAGGATAGTCCATTCAACCTAGATGAAATATTAGGAGTTAACTTATAGTGTCCATGAGCAAGCATCAAAACACCACAAAGGTAAAAAGATTTAAAAGTAGCATGCCAAAAAATAATATATGCTTTAGGAAACATGCCATTTGCACAAGATAAATGATCTCTTAGTATAAGTGCAAATGCATCTTTAGAAGGCATTAATGCTCTTGGAAATTGAAAGTTTAGAGCTTCCATTCCATGAATGTCATTTCCATCTCTCCTTTAAAGCTTGCCTCAAACTAACAAAAATAGAAGGCTCATAATGCAAATGAAAGTCATAGAGTTAGTAAGCAAAGACTTCTCCATTAATATAACTCTCTTAATTCCTCTCACTCCTAAGCATAAAGTTTCTTTCTTCTTTTCTATTTTATCCTCTCTTTTCTTAACCTCTCTCTTCCTATTCTCTCCAACTAGTCTATTTTCTTTTACCTCTTTCTTTTTTCTAGCACTCTTACTTTTCTCTTGGCCCTTTCAGCCATTTCAAGCTCTTTTCTTTCCTCTTCTCTTTTTTCTTCATTTTTATGTGATCCTCACAAACCTCTCTCTTAGACACAAATGTTTGGAGGTAACCTTTTGTCCCAAATGTTCAAAGGAGAATCTATTAGTAACCCCATCATGGTCACCTTTCTATCAAACTGCCAAGGCCTACCCAACAATATGTGTGTGGCTTCTATGATAACCACATCACCATGGATCTCATCTCTACATTAAGGTTATAGCCAAGGACACTTCTACTACCATTCCCCCCCTTTTTCACTGAGTCGTTGTAACTTGTAAGGTTTGAGATAGGGAAATGTAGGGACTTCTAACTATCTCACTAGCCTAGAGATAGCCACATTCGCATTACTCCTATTATCTATTATGATGAAGCATAGCTTTCACAACACAAGACATCTAGAGTGAAAAATATTTCCCCTTTGGTTTTCGACCTCTTCGCCACTCGTATTACTCATAAGTCTCCTCACAATGAGAAGGTCATCCTCATAATGTGAATGGTTACTACTAGACTCAACCTCACTAGAAGATGTAGATTCTCCTTAAGAACTCTCACTTTCAACCTTTCCATTCTCTCTCAAAACCATAGTCATCTTGTTTGGACATTGGGATGTTATCTGTCTCTTACCCAAACACTTAAAACATTTTATACTACTAGATCTAAAATAACTAGGTGGTGGTGTGACTTTCTCTTCTTTTTGGCCACTCAATGGTTCATTCCCCCTTTTATGACTCTTGTCCTTCCTAGGTCTATCTTCTTCCTTTTCCTTATCCTTCCAACTAGAATTAGGATAGGACTTTCTAGAGAAAAACTTCCTCTTTAATTGGGACTCAACCTTGGTGGCTTTATGGACTAAGTCCTCTAAGGTACTATAATGATGTAACTTCACTATGTCTTGAATTTCTCTATTTAACCTACTTAGGAACTTAGCCATTTTATTCTTCTTGGTATTCCTCTATTTATGCCCTCATCATACACATCTCCATTTCTTTAAAGTACTCCTCTACACCCTTAGACCATTGGTAAAGTCTTTGCAATTTCACATAAAGCTCTCTAGCATAATAGGTAGGTACAAACTTCTCCCTTAACTCTCTTTAAATCAACCTAAGTCTCACAAGGGGGCTTTCTCATCCTTCTAACATCATAGAATATTTGGTACCACCAACCAAAGCATATACACTAAACTCTAAGGTAACCAATTTAATTTTTAAGCCCTCATCTATGTTATGACAAGCAAACAATTGCTCTACCTTCATTTTCCAATATAGGTAGGCATTTGACTTATTCTCTCCTAGGAAATGGGACACTTGCACTTGACGCTCTCCAAGTTATCTCTCTTAGGCTTATCCTTTCCCCTCTTATGTCTTCCATGCCTTTCTAACCTCTCATTATTCCCATGTTTATGGCTCCTATAAGATATAGAAGACCCACTCATATGACTTTCTTCATAACTAGCTTCATTTTCTTGTATAGAAGGTTGTCTATTCTCCTTTTTCTCTCTACTCAAGGCTTTTACTTTTGCATTAACACTTTGAGTGTCTCTTTTTACTAAATATAAGCCCTCTATATTCTCTCTCTCTAACTTCTATAATCTCTTACCCGATTTGGCCTCTAAGCTCCACATTTGTTTAAGCATCATTTTGGTTTTTGGTGAATAACTCTTCATGTCTTCACTAGAGTCTCCCACAATATTTCCTCCCTTAAACACTCATTTAAACTTCAACTAAACTCATTTACTACTACACAAAACCTAGAGCTACCTAAGACAAAGCTTCACTACTCCTAAGTGTTTGACACTCACAACTCATGTTTCACACTTTGTGACTTTTTCTCTAATGAACTTTATTGCCTTTTTCCATTCAATAACTTCTTTCTATGGCTTGTACAACAATCCTACTCTACTAATTAAGATTCAATCTACAACCCTTGATTGCATCTTTGAACGTTAAGTCCCTCTATGAACATTGAGTACGTCTTTTAGACAATGAGCTTCTCTATAGATGCAAAATATGTCCTTTGGACAACGAGTCTCGCTATGGATGTTAGGAATGTCCTTTGGACGGTGAGTGACTCTATGGACGTTGAATACATCTTTGGACGCCATATTATGCTATGGACGCTGAGGACGTCCTATGGACAGTGTGTCTTGATAATGTTGTTGATACAATATCAAATCACTAGGTATCTCTTAAATTCTGTAGTATAGAGGCCAACCTAGGTCGATTCTCACAAGGACACACTTGTACCATGCCTAATCATGTATAGCAGAAATCAGAATGTTATGCAGAAAATTATGCAGAAACCAGAACAACAAAAGAGGTTTGTTTAGAATACGAATTGCAGGGTAAATTGACAAAATAGAATGGATTTTAAATGAAATAAGGGACATCAACTCAAGAATTTAGTCATGCAACTAATTATCATGACTCTTTTAAAGAATTATGCAAATTCATATCAACCAACCTAAGTTTCTTCAGATAATCACCTAACATTTGTCTATGCATATTAATATCACAATTGCAGCCCCTAATTAACATAGATTCAAGATCGTATTGGTTGAATTCAGGATATCAATTGATTATCTACTGGGAATATAATCCAAAACGTAGTGAGATAATAATCATGAAAACATAATGAGAATTGGAAAACACAATAACAGAAATCGCATAAGGAAAGTACGGAATTAAGAGCTCAAACCGATTGCAATCATGAATCCTGAATTGATAACGAAGTTAGCCTTCCATGTTCATCATAGAAGACATAGTAGAATATAATTGAAAATAGGGGAAAAACTTCTTCCGAATCCGAGAGAAACTCTCCACACTCCAAAATGTAAAAAACATCTCCAATTGAACAACCAAACTCTAACTTTTCTAACTTCTCTCCTTATATACGATTTTTACTAACTACTAACAACTAACTACTAACCAATTAACATATTAACTACCGACCAATTAACAACTAACTACTAACCAAGTAACAAACTAACAACTAACCAATTAACAAACTAACAACTAACCAATTAATAAACAAACTAACTAAAATACCTAACTAACTCCTTAACTAAACTACCTAACTACTTCCTAAATGATCACATGGTCGAAATTTCCAAGGACAGTGGCCTTGGATAGAAGCTTGAGCAGCCCAACAAGCACACCAATCAACAAGGAAAGGTCCAATTTATAGTGGTGTAGAGGCAGGGGCTTCCAATCCATTTTTGACATTGTAAATAGTCGAACTGGGTTGAACTATAAGAGAAAAGTTTTAGATCTTCGTATTACCTTTTCAGGGCTACTAAGATTGTCCCATTTGGAGGTCTGTAGCTCCAGATATGGCCTGCACAAGATAGCAACCTCATAATGAAAATTAAGTAAAAAAATTAGCAAAGATTAGTAATTATCCTCAATTAAGCTCAACGGCCCAATACTCCCCAATGTGTGATTATTACATACAAAATAATGTCAAATATGTCCAACATAAATCGCTATTAGGTGCCTTAAAAATGCTTTATCAAATACCTCTATACTTGAACTTTTGCATTCCGAGCAAAATCAAACAAAAAAATATAAAGGAAAAGGAAATGAGTAAATGAACTAAGAAGTAAGTACAAAATAAAATGCATTACCTTCCAATGAATCCTTAATTCAATAAAAGGAATAAAAGTACAAGCATCTTAGAATCAAGGTACCTAACAATCTATGAATTTACTTTTAACCTCTAAAGCAAATAAGAGAACAATAAAAATTAAAGAATGACCCACAAATAATAGAACTCTTTCAAGATATATACTCTCAATCTCTCAAGTGTTTAGGTTTGTATTTACACTCAAGTACCATATGCTAACTAGCACTACCAAACTTTGACTAGCCTCTAATTTCTACAACTTGAAACACATGCAAAAAATGATCAAAAGGGCTTTTATTAAGGTTATAATGTGGCCAAGGACAAGGTAGGATATGAAAAGTAATTTAAGCTTGTACAACCAAAGAGGGAAGAGGAGCAATGAGGAATAAGTCAATAAGCATCAAGATCACCCTGAAAACAATACAAGTCATCCAAAACTAATGCAAATCATTTCAAGACAAGTAAGGTCCACTTTGTCTCCTTTCCTCCAATTTCTTTTTTTTTTCAATTTCAATTCTCCTTGTTGCACCTCTACAACCTTTTATTGCATTTGTTTTTTCTTTCAACCTTTTTATTGCATCATTTTTTTCTCCTTTTTGTTGCCTTTTTCTTTCTTTGATTTTTTTCATACACTAATTGTTCCTAAAAACAAATCATCACAACATAACAAGTACCACTTGCACAAGCCAAACTATCAATATACCACTTGCAACGCCTTAGGATATCACCCTCACACTTATGTAGAACCCATTCCCAAAACAATTTTGAAGCTCCTTTAGCCCCTAAGGTTAGGGTGATCATGGTTTTCCACTTTAGGCTTGTAATGAACTATAATATCAAAGAAATGGTTAGATAGGCTCAAAAGGGGTAAGCAAGGGATTTAATGCAAGGTAAGTCCATTTGGCTAGTGGCTATAAAGAAAGAAGGCCTAAATTATATCACCAATGCATGTGAGACAAGAAGTATAAAAGAGAATCAAGGCAAAACCTAGAATAACTAACAACACATGCAAATCACTCAAAAAAGAAGAGAATGACAAGATGCAAGTCATCAACATACAAGGCTCAAAATCTCACAAGGATAAATGCTCTATCACCAATGATTTTAACTTTTTAATTTTCAAGTCACTTATACACTAAAGATGCAAAAAATGGTTTCATATCAAGTTGTGAAACCTCTTAATCAAGGATGATGTAACTATTCACAATTTATACAACCTAGAAATCCATTAAAAAGTGCTAAAAACTACAAAATATATATTTTTATTTTTTCTTTTTAGCAAAAATGAAATTGACAGCAAATGGAAAAATTGAAAAACGGTAGAAAACAACAAAAAAAATAGCAAAACAGCAAAAACAACAAACAAAAAACAGCAAAACAGAATTTTTACAACAAAACAGCAAAAAATTATTTACAATGACAACAAATAGAAACAACAAAAATAGTAAACACAAGTAGAAAAACAACAATACAAAAAAATCATAAAATAGTAAAACCAAGTAGAAAAAACAGCAAAAATAGAAAATTCATAAAACAATAAAACACTACTAAAATACCTCTCACACTTAAAAGAAGCATTGTCCTCAATGTAAACATATATGAACATAATACAAAGAGAACACAAGAAGCGATAATCACAAAGGAAGGGGGTGAAATAAGAAAAAAAAAACTTATCTCTCAAGATGGAAAGAATGTGCAAAATTTTGCATCTAATATTTTTGCTCCACTCCTATTTGTAGTTGCTTGTGGGAGCCTCTTCCTCATCCATCTTAACACTTCCAATGTGACATCTTTTGGTGGCTTCTTCAACAAAAACCTTAAAGTCAAATGCTTGACCAGGTGCTCATAGAAATCTCCTAGCTTTTTCAAGTCTTGTGACAGCTTCTCTTTTTGCTTAACTTGGAGTTTGTTGGCTGTGATTACTAGGGCATGTAATGGATGCACCATGGATAACAATGGAGGTTACACTACTACAACATTTACAAAATTTGAAATATCTATCACTCCTGCACTCACATTAATAGCATTACTAATTTCTACATAATTAGGACACTTAGTTAATTTAGTACAGGTGCAATCATAATTAGTAAAATTCTCAAAATAAAAAATTTTAGAAAATTCAAAATGCAAATTGATTGATTGCTGTTGTGGTAGCTCCTTGCCACTCCTCAAGGTTATGTCACTCATATTTTCTTGTGGACTGAGAATGGTCTAAGAAGAAACTTGTCCAAAACCCTTGGACTACAGTTGATTCACCGTAGTGGCTAACTAACCAATCTGTGTTTGCAAATCCTGCATTGTGGCAGACACATTCTCTTGGAATTGAATGTTATTCATGGCCATCTGCTTGACCAACTCTTCCAAGGAACTCTATTGTACAGGTTGCATGGATTGTTGTGGTTTGAATGGAGGTGGTGGTTGGTATCTCTAAGGTTCAATTTCTTGAAAAATGGGATAGACATTAGTTGGGTGTTCTACAAAAGCACACATGCCACATTCTCTCACTAGTGGACTATTATGGTGTTGTCCAATGGCTAGCTGTCTAACAAGAAAGATCAGTTTAGTTATCTTATTTTTCAATCTCTGATTGTTAGCAACAACTACCTCATTCACTATTTTGATTGCAGGAGACCCCCTATTGCGAAATTGTTGAGTGTTACCTACAAGACCATGAAACTTAGGAAACAAATGGATTAGTCCAGATTTATGCTCATATAATTGGGCTTGTTCCCATTCATGATATCGAATACACCAAGGTTGGTACATTATATCAGGTGTAGCCTACTACTTAAAGGTTTTGTCATTGTTAGCCATATTTTCCAAACTAAATGGGGATATATCAACACCAAAATCAAAATAGGAATCAGAATTACCAAGATCAAAATCAACAATATCAGAATCAGCACTATCAAAATCACAACCAATTTCTAGATTAAATGCCATATTAGTAGGATGAAAATCAGAATTAGAACTAGAATTAGCAACTTATGGAATGTCCTATCTATTTTTATGTCATAAACATGCAAGTTACTAGGATTACTCCTAGTCATACAAAACAGATTGTCATAAACTGCAGAAACAACAAAAATAGCAGGGAAAAAAATAGCAACTATTAAAATGACCAAAATACGCCTACAATAGTAAACACATGTCAAGAAGGGTATAGGAGGGGTAAAATGATACCAAAATGTTTTATAAAAAATTTCTAATACCACAGTGACATTATATGATGTATTTATGATTTTTTGGCGATTTTTAAAAATCATGAAAATGAAAAAAAATTGAAAAAGTGGTCTAAATGATTGAATTTTCCAAAAACAAGGCCACCCCAATGTGTTAATGGCCTTGATCTATGAATTTTTTCGTATCTTGTAACCAAGTTTCAACCAATTCTGGGTTACTCAAATTTTCAACCTCTAAGATTTCTACTAGTGCAACATGGATTTCTACTAATGCTACAATGATTTCTACTACTACTCTACCCTTAATAATGCTACAACATAAAAGAAAGTAAAAATGACTCACACAAACAATCTAGACACCAAAAGACTCACACTATCACAAGATTAGGACACAATAGTATGTGTCCCCGACAATAGCACCAGTTTGATAATGTTGTTGACACAATATCAAATCACTAGGTATCCCTTAAGTTTTGTAGTGTAAGGGCCAACCTAGGTCGATTCTCACAAGGACATACTTGTACCATGCCTAATCATGTATAGCAGAAATCAGAATGTTATGCACAAACCAGAATAACAAAAGGGGTTTGTTTAGAATAGGAATTGCAAGATAAATTGAAAAAACATAATGGATTTTAAATGAAGTAAGGGACATCAACTCAAGAATTCAGTTATGCAACTCGTTATCATGGCTCTTCTAAAGAATTATGCAATTTTATATCAACCAACCTAAGTTTCTTCAAATAATCGCCTAATATTTGTCTATGCATTAAGATCACAATGGCAACCCCTAATTAACATAGATTCAAGATCGTATTGGTTAAATTCAGGTTGTCAATCGATTACCTACTAGGAATATAATCCAAAACACAACGAGATCATAATCATGAAAATAGAATGACAATTGGAAAACACAACAACAGAAATCGCATAAGGAAAGTGAGGAATTTAGAGCTCAAACTGGTTGCAATCATGAATGTTGAATTGATAATGAAGTTAGCCTTCCATGTTCATCATAGAAGACATAGTAGAATACAATTAAGAAGAGAGGAAAAACTTCTTCCAAATCTAAGAAAAACTTTCCACACTCCAAAATGTCAAAAACATATCCAATTGAACAACCAAACTCTAACATTTCTAACTTCTCTCCTTATATACGAATTTTACTACCTACTAACCAATTAAATACTAACTACTAACCAATTAACAAACTAACTACTAACCAATTAGCAAATTAACTACCAACCAATTAACAACTAACTACTAACTAAGTAACAAATTAACAACTAACAAATTAACAAACTAAAAACTAACCAATTAACAAACAAACTAAGTAAAATACCTAACTAACTCCTTAACTAAACTACCTAACTACTTCCTAAATGATCACATGGTCGAAATTGCCAAGGAGAATGGGCTTGGACAGAAGCTTGAGTAGCCCAACAAGCCCACCAATCAACAAGGAAAGGTCCAATTTAGAGTGGTGTAGAGGTAGTGGCTTCTAGTCCATTTTTGACATTGTAAACTGTCAAACTCGGCTGAACTGTTAAGAGAAAAGTTTTAGATCTTCGTCTTACCCTTCCAGGGCTACTAAGATTGTCCCATTTGGAGGTTTGTAGCTCCAGATATGGCCTGAACAAGTTAGCAACCTCATAATGAAAAGTAAAAAAATTAGCAAAAATTAGCAATTATCCTCAATTAAGCTCAATGGCCAAATATTCAACCAATGTGTGATTATTAGCCACAAAATAATGTCAAATATATCCAACATAAGTCACTATTAGGTGGCTGAAAAATGCTTTATCATGTCTCGCTATGGACTTTAGGAATTTCATTTAGACGCTAAGTCCCGTTATGGATGCTGAATATGTCCTTTGGACAATGAGTTCCTTATGGACATAATAGATGAACTTTTATTTTAAAAACAATTTTCCTTAAACAAATGTATTATAATCTTTAAATCCAATAACATGAAGTTCTTCTAAAATCTAGAGAAGAATGGTTAATCATAGTATATTATCCATTTCCATAATATTTGTTATCATCAAAACACTTAGGTCATTTTGGATGCATAAATTTATGTTCAAACATATTCTTCCATGAAAGTGTCCATCAAAACCTCAATTGTATTAAGGATGTGAAGATTTAATGCTCTAATACCAGTTGATACACCCACAGATCCACAAATCAACAATTCCAAACAAAGAATCTTCAAGAAACACTAGGTTAAGAAACTGAAAATTGAAAGGAGAAGAAATTAGAAAATGAAATGAGATTAGAAGTGAATTTGCTACTAATCCTTAAGGATTAGATAAGAGAAGTAGATATTCGCCACAAATATCTTGGAAACTTGATGAGAATTAGGATTCTTGTTCTAGGATAAGATAAGAGAGAAAGTCTCTCACAAAGTGCAATGCATAATTCTATTCAATGTGTAAAAGTGATTAGCTTAATTACATTTTAGGTTTATATAAGCTAACACTAATCACCTAATTAGTCTAAGCTAATCTTAAGACTAAGCTAATCTTAAGACTAAACTAAGTAAGGCTCAAGTCCAAATGACTACAAAATGCAGCCCAAAACATTTATAAACACACCTACCAAAATGCACCAAAATTTGATAACATTTAGTGACCAAAAGTTGGTCTCTAAGTAGGCTTTTTGACTAGATTGGGCCTTTGGCCCCAAATTCAACCTAAGCAATGAAATTACAAGTACATTACACTCTAATATAGAAATTAACATATCCTAAAAAAGTTTATACAAGGATACAAAGAAACCCAAACAAAGTATAAACAATTGAGCCCTTCTTGGCCCATGAGGAGGCTCATCCCTTTATGTGCTTACTCTTGAAGCTTCATCAACCTCTCTTTTATCATGGGGCCTTCAAGTACATTAGACTTCATGCTCCTCAAGCCCTCTTGAAGGTCACCTTCATGTCCTTCCATATTCATAAGATGAGCATCTATATGTGTTTGACTCTCCTTTGCCTTTAAGGAAGCCTACTTCTTCTAGCTTTTCTTAGGCTTATCCTTGAAGTCCAGCTTGTTTTCCCTTGAGTTATGAAACCCTTACAACATTGGTTCCATGCTCCTTGAGTCCCCTTAGCATGCCCATGACTTCACCAACTTTACCTACACCATCACTCTCTCATTTTTTGTTTCCTCCAAAGAAATATGTTCTTTTATGTGGCTTTAAGCCTAGGACATATATCTTTCTCTCATCATATGTCATGAGCATCCACTATCGAGGTACCAACTAGAATTCTTCTTTCTACCTACCAAGGAGATATGAAATGGGGACAATTTGAGATTTTAGTTCCCAAATCTTCTTAAGTCTTTTCATGTTAGAACCAACAATCTTACTCTACTTCTATTTCCTTTTGGGATTACATCTAAACTCAAGGTGTCTATATCTTCAACGATAGTTAAACGATGTTGCGTAGGACTTGGAAGGCTTACTCTTTTTATTATTCTTTTTGTCATATCTTGTTCCAATTTTGTGAGAAGGATGCCATATATTTTTTAGAAGCATATTTATCTTGAAATATTCATTGACAAAGTTAGTTAGATCCTTTATAAGATAAGCTATTTCATTTTTGGGTTTTTTCAACTTCTAATTAATGCTTTGTTTGATCAGGATAAAAGGTTTGACTAGAATTGATCTTAAGAGTTTTTATATCATTGAATAACTTCTCACTTCCTTTCTTGAGCTCTTCATTTTCTAAAGTAATTTCTTTATACTTCTTGTACTCGAGTGGAATCATATAATAGTATTGTAAAATAGTGTCATGAGACATTTCTTCTTCAACGTCTAATAAAGACCGAACATATCATTCTTGGGTTTGGAGATTACCTCAAAAGTAGTTTTGTTTATATCTACCATGAGATATATATTGCCATTTTCATTATCCAAGCTACTATCGCTACTATTGTCAAGACTTTCCCACATAAATAGAATACTTTTCTTCTTTTTATGATGCCATCTTTTCTTTAGCTTAGGGTAATCAAATTTGATGTGTACAAACTTCTTACATTCAAAATAGATTATCTCTTTATTTTCTTCTTTTAGGAATTTCTTGTACTTATCCTTCATCTTTGTGAAGTGTTTGTACTTACCATACATCTTTAACATTTACTTGAACTTTTTAAACATAAAAGAGACATCCTCATTTGTTGAGCCACTGGAGCTTTCGTTTGAGCTTTTAGAGTCTAACTATACTTTTAATGCTTTCCCTTGGTGCTTTGTCTCAAACTTTTTGGTACATCTATGCTTTGAGTTTCTTTCTTTGAGGGATATGGGATGATTATCTTTTATCTTGTCTCTCTTCAACAAGTGTACCTCATGAAACTCTTAATGCTCCAAGAACTTCATCGAAGGTCAAAGTTTTCATATCACGAGCCTTTTTGAATGGTAGTGCTCTTGGGTTCCCAATTTTTTTGAAGACTGTCCAAAATTTGGAGGTTATTTTGAGCTTTAGAGAACTCCTGCTCAAGAGTTTAGAGACCATTTAAAATTGTTTAGAATCATTTGAACATTTCATCAATGGTTTTTCCCTATTTCATCATGAACATCACATAATGTCTTTGAAGGGTGACAACTTTTCTCAATTAAACGTGTTCAATTCTTTCATAAGTAATTCTATAAACTTCCCGCATTTCCTTTACTGTTTTATAGATACAAAACTTTTTATATTCGTATTTAGATAAAGAACAAGTTATGATATACCTAGCTTTGACATTTAGTTGGAGAAGATTGAAGTACCATAGGTAAACACAAAGGGAGGGGGTTGAATTGTGTGTATGATTTTTGAAAGCACTTGGTAACCTTTTTTTTCTTCAAAGGGTGAGTGTTTAGCTTGAGTTCACAAAGATTGTTTAAAAATATTTCTGAAGGCATCCAAAAACCTTTTTTTAACAAAGGCGTCTAGAAAAGATAAAACACATTTGCAAAGCAATAAAGCAGTAAAAAGGATAGGGATGGAAGGATCACTTAGAGATTTTTGTATCAGTTCACTTTATAACCTTGAGCTACATCCAATCCTTCAACATGATGTTTAATCCATAGGATTTGTGAACAACACCCAATAGTAGAAATGTACTCTACTTCTACAGTAGACATGGCTATGATACCTTGTCTTTTGCTTGACTAAGAGACCAGGTTTGCTCCAATGAAGTGGCATCCTCAACTAGTGCTTTTCCTTTTGAGTCTATCTTCAGCTTAGTTAGCATCACAAAAACCAGCAAACTTGTATGATAGAGCATTTTTTAGGCACTTAATAGTAACTTATGCTAAACATATTTGACATCATTTTCTAGTTAATATTTACACATTGGTTGAGTCTTGGGTTATTGCACTTAATTGAGGTTAGTTGCTAATCTTTGCTTATTTTTGGATTTAATTTTTATTATAAGGTTATTATTTTGTACATGCCATATTTGGAGCTACAAACCTCCAAATTGGATAATCTTGGTAACCTTGGAAATAGCAAAGATCTACAACTTCTCTCGTTAGGGCTCAACCCAGTTCGACCATTTGCAGTGACAAATGTGGACGTGAAGTTGCTACCTTTGCACCCACTCTGATTGGGCTTTTCCTTGTAGATTCTGGCCCAGATTTTGAGGCCTTGGTTGGTGGGCTTTTTGGGCTACTAATTCTTCTGTCCAAGCCCAACTTCCTTGGTACTTTCGAGCATGCAATCGTTAGGAAGTTAGTTGGTAGTTAGAAGAGTTAGTTAGAAACATTTTTTGGAGACTTTTTAGATTTGAAGAGTTTAAAAGGTTTCTTGTATTAGAAGTTTTCCTCTCTTTTTAATCGTTTTCTACTGCATTTTCTTTTGCGTTTTCTTCTCTATATTCTGTTGAGTTTTCTATGCAATGTCCATGGGAGGCTAAGCTTCTTTTTTAATTCAAGGTTCAAGAATGCAAATTGGTTTGAGTTCTTGATTATTTATCTTCCTTATACAATTTGTACCATTTGTCTTTCTAATTCTTAATTCATTTTCATGATTGTGATCTCGCTTGAGTTTTGGATTATGTTTTATTAGGCAATCAATTGATGACCTAAAATCAACTAGTTATGATCCTGAATACATGCCAATTAGGGACTACGATTGTGATCTCAATATACATGAACGAATGTTAGATGATTATCTAAAGAAACTTAGGTTGATATGAAATTGTGTCCTTCTTAGAACCATGATAATTGATTGCATGATTGAATCCTTGAATTGATGTTACACAATTCGTTTTAGATCAATTCTGTTTTGTATAAATTTTGTTCCACATAATTACTTGTTTTACATAATTCTGTTTCACCCAAACCCCCATTTTTTACATTTATTTTGGTTTCTGATCAAGAAGATTAGACATAGTATGATTGTGTCCTTGTGAGAATCGACCTAGGTTAGTCCCTACACTATAGAAATTAAGGGAAATCTAGTGATTTTGATAGTGTTTCAACAACATTATCACTGTACTCACTTGATTTCTTAAACAACAATCCAAGGTTAGTAGTATCTTTGATATATCTAAACATCCTTTTTACTGTAGTTAAGTGTGATTCTCTAGGATCATATTGAAATCTAGTACAAAGACATATGCTAAATATTAAATTTGGTCAGGCTACAGTTAAGTAAAGGAGAGAGACAAACATACCACGATAGGCAGTTTGGTCTACCTTTTTATCATTGTCATCCAAAGTTAGAACAGACGTTGAATGCATAGGTATACACATGCATTTATAGTCTTTGAGTTTCAATTTCTTTAATAATTCCTTTGCATACTTTGATTGATGAATAAAGATGCCTTCATCTGTTTGCTTAATTTGAAATTCCAAAAAGAACTTCAATTCACCTATCATGCTCATTTCAAATTCGTCTTGCATGAGCTTCAAAATATCCATAAACAAATATTCATTAGTAGCTCTAGAGATAATATCATCAATGTAAATATGAACTATGATGAAATGTGATTTATGATTTTTCCGAAATAGTGTAGTACCTACTTTTCCTCTAGAAAACCATCATCGAATAGAAAAGAGCTCAATTTTCCATACCAAGAGTGTGGCACTTATTTTAAACCATAGAGAGTCTTTTGAAGTTTAAAAACATGGTTTTGAAAAACATCACTAATAAAACCAAGAAGTTATTTCAGATAAACTTCTTTTCATATTATACCATTCAAAAAGGTATTTTTGGCATCCATTTCATAAAGCCCTATATTGTTGTGAGCTACAAATGATAACAAAATTTGAATAACCTCTAATATAGCTATAAAAGCAAATGTTTCAGTATAATTTATACCTTATTGTTGCAAAAAACCTTATTGAACCAACCTTTCTTTTTCCTAGTGATCTTACCATTTTTGCCATGCTTGTTTCTATATACCTATTTTGTTCTAGTAACAAACTTATCTTTAGGTCGAGGAACAAGTTTCCACACTTCATTTTTATGAAACTGATCTAGCTCTTTCTTGGCTTCTACGTAGCCATCATCAAACAAAGCTTCACCTATGTTCTTTGGCTCTATTTTAGAAATCAAAGCAACTTGTTCTTGGCTTTTGATGGTTGATCTTACATGAACCTTATCCTTAAAATCTCTAATAATTTATTGCTTTGGATTATATAACTTCATCTACCAGTTCCTTGCTATAGGTTCAAAAATGACTTCTTTCTTTATCATTGTCCAAGGCAAACAAATCATCTAGGTTTGATAATTCCCTATCAGGCTTGGACTCTCATTAAGATTAATATGAATGGATTCTTCAACCGTTAAATTTCTAGAGTTATAAACTTTATATGCTTTAGAAGTTTCGTAGTATCCTAAAAAGGTTCTTCTATCTAATTTGGAATCAAATTTTCCAAGATGATCCTTTATGTTTAGAATAAAAAATTCACATCCAAAAACATGGAAATAAGATATGTTGGGATTTTTGCCTTTCCACAACTCATTTGAAGTCTTTTTCAAAATAGGTCTTATGTATATTTTGTTATGTAAATAACAAGTTGTATTAACAGTTTCAGTGTAGAAGTGTTTAGGTATGGAGTTATCATTTGACATCATTCTGACCATCTCTTGGAGAGACCAATTTTTCCTTTCAACAACACTATTTTGCTAAAGTGTTCTTGGAGTTGAAAAATTGTGATAGATCCCATGATTTTTACAAAACTTTTGAAAGTTTTCATTTTCAAATTTTTCCCAATGATCACTTCTTATTGAAGTTATGCTAATACCTTTTTTGTTTTGAATTGTTTTATAGAATATAGAGAAGACTTTAAAGGAGTCATGCTTATGAGTAAGGACATAACTCATGTCCATCTAGTATAGTCATTTACTACAACTAGTCTATAATGTTTTCCACCAATAAAGGCAGTTTTGGTAGGTCTAAACAAATCAATATGCAACGATTCTAAGGGTCTAGAAGTGGAAACAATATTTTGGACGCAAAAGATCATTTTACTTGTTTGCCTTTCTGACATACATCATATAAAATATCAATTTTGGACACAAGCTTTGGAAGTCCCTCTTACAAGTTTATGCTTGTTTAGCTTCAAAATTAATCTCAAGTTTACATGTCTTGGCTTCTTATGCCATAACTAATAACCATTCATAATCTTTTATGGACACTAAGCATGTTACATTCTGATTTGTTAGATCAAACATATTGATTTTATACAGAGTATTTTGTCTTTTGACAATAAACATTAAGGAGCCGTTACGGTTCCTAACTATACATTCACCTTTGTTGAATGAAATTCTATGTTCACTATCACACAATTGACTTATGCTTAGTAAATTGTATTTTAGACTTTCAACAAACAAGACATTATCTATAGAAGGGAAAACGTTTTACCAACTCTATCAATCCCAACTAAGTTTCCTTTCTAGTTACCTGCAAAGGTAATGTATTCACTAGAATTCTTAGAACATTCGTTGATCACGTGTCATGAGCACCCATTCTTCAAGTACCATGACAAGGTTTTTTTTTTACAATCAAACAAATCTACAACATTAATAACCATGTTCTTAGGTACCCAGATTTGCTTAGGGCCTTTGTTGTTAGAGTTGGAAATATTGGATAGTCTCTTCTTTGGACTATTTTTACTGTCAAATCCATTCCTTTGTCATAACCAATACTAGATTTGTCATTGGAATGCCTTCTATCCTTTAAAATCTTTGTAGGTTTTTTTCCCATTCACAAATTTAGCTAGGCTCTATCTACGATCAATTACCTCTTCTTAAAGAAGTTTAGTTACTTATGAAGTGTTGTCATTAAATAAGTAAGTGGCTTATTTTTCTTTTAAATTATTGTTTTCCTTTTTGAGTAAAACACTTTCTTTCTAAAGAGATTCAAAATCTTTTGATAGTTATGAAAATATTTTTTCTTTCAAATCTTTGTAATCAATAGAGTGTTGAAGAATTTGAAATAAGTTCTTAGTAAGCAAATTGAAAGTGGTTTAGGTCTTCAAAAATTACCTTGTCTATTATGAGACAAATATTAGCTTCCTCTTCTTCTCTTTCTTCTTTTGTAAAAGACATGTCTTGATCCTCCTAGGCAACCATAAAACTTTTCTTTTTCTTGAAGATAGGCCTTTTCTTTTTTCTTCTTTTCCTTTTCATGAGTTGGACACTATAACATCCTAGTTTTTATTCTATTTTATTATTTTTTTTGTAAATGTTGTATTTAATTAATTATTATTAATAAGTGGTTTTATTATTTTATAATTAAATAAATAACATTTTGAGAGAAATATAGGTTTGGTTTTAATTAATTAAATTAAGAAAAATAAATTATTGAAATATAGTAAGAGCTTAAGTCTCACATTAGATGATAAAAGTTCATGCCTTACCTCCTTTTCCTATATAAAAGAGTGGGATAATTTAAGTCTGTCACAACCTCGGCCCAAGGGGGACCGCGTTTGTGATGGCTTATGATGAATGGAAGATGGGGTGAAATCCTAAATTCTCTTCAAAGAGGACAAAAGGGACCAAAGGAGTCGCCACTGACATTTTTATGGAAAATGTCAGGAAACCTTTATGATGAATAAGACAAGTCTTGAACGAGAGTATGGGTTCGGGAGTTGGTTACACATGGAGAATAACATTCCCCATCCGTCTACCAAAAAGTAGTTATCCCAACCGCATGCATGGACCTTGATTCGAATTCCTCTCCATGATTCTATATTTTTAACTTAATATGACAGGTGAAGGGATTTAGGGGGGGAGTATAACTTGACAAGAGTCGCTTCTTGCTCCTATGTATCTCTTGAGCAATGGAGAAATCAAAGTTTACGTAGTTCTAGGCTAAAGGCTTGGAATGTGTTTTGGTGGGGATGGACTATCCGTTGGCGTTCAGTAGTGGTTTGGATAAAGGTGGACTATTCGGATAGAGACAGGCTTTCAATTGGTACCCGGAGGCTACTGCTTTAAAAGGGATGGTTAAGTTCTAGAGGGGGCTCAGACCATTCTAACTCTATCTAGGCATTATTCACAGGTTGTCGGAATCATAGGGGCAAGGTGGTCGCCTTTGGCCATGCAAAGATTCTAAACATGGGTATACATAGCGTGAAGTGACAAAACCGAGATCGTGCTGGGTAAATAATGACCGACCAGGTCTCGGCTAGGTTACACATATGACAATGGAAGGCTGAGAGCACTTCAACTGAGTGAGTTCAGACCCTTGTGTCAGTTTATGCATGCTTATGGGGTGCCATACCAAACTAGGGGTTGACAAAATGTATGGTTGACAGATAAGGAACTAAGATTGGGCTAGATAGTATCAACTCTAAGCCCTTCATGGTTTTGATTTACATAGGTGATTAAGTTTTAAATTCTTATTTCATTTTGAGGTTGATGCCTGAGTTATGGGTTTGGATTCTTCACAAAAGATGTGCATGGGCTTACGTGTATTTATTCAAAGACTCTAGCTACTCTTACCTAGTATCCAGTGATTGTCTTTCAAATGAGTTCTAGGTCAACGTCTCCTTCCTCTTTCAGTGCTTCGTCTGAGTTCTTCCTTTTGCCTACTATTCTCTTCTTATCATGACTCCTTTCTTCCAATTTTCTTGCACTATCTACCCTTTTTAGGGATGCTAAGAACTCTTTTTTTTTTAAAAACTCTCTTTCTTTGTCATAAGTCTTCTCCTTTCTTAAGGCAAAAATTCTCTCCTATTCAAATTCTAAGGCTTAGATAGTGAAAAAATTCCCCCTTTTTCTCTTCTTCACTAAGGTCTTTTATAGGCTTGCATGGGGTGTCCACTATCTTCTCGAGGATCTTTTCCATTAATGTGGTGACTATCCCCTAGGCACATTCAATGCTCCGGTGCCCTTAGTAGGGATTTTCCATTTAATGCGGCGGATTTGCCATTAATGGGGTGGTGATCCTTTTTCCTTTCTATGGCACACATGTTCCTCACATTCCCCATTTTTCCCCTAAATAACGGTCCAGGTGAAAGCACACAGATCCCATGCTAGTCACTTTTGCTCAAGTTGCATGGAAAGGAACATAGTGACATGCTTCCTTTTGTCATTCCTCTTCCACTACCTGCTCCACTAACCTTCTTTTGGAAAATTCTTAATCCTCCATCGTTAATTCCCTACTCTTCCATGTGATCCTAATTTTATTCCCTTTGTCCTTATTTCTCTTATACCTTGGGTTTTAATGTGGGTTCATGGTAGTCGCGTGAGACGCCTTACCACGAGTGGCCCGATTATCACTTGAATTGGTTTTGGAGATGGACAATGCACCTTGCTATCCTTACTTTGGAATTGGGCTTTTGGAGTTGGGGCCCAATTTATCCCATGACGGATCGCGGAAGGCTTTTGTCGTTTCGGCTCACAATGCAACAATAGCTTTTTCGGACAAATTGGCCTAAATGTTTTATTACCTATGACTGGGCCTCTAATGCTAAGAATCCTGATTCCAAAGTCCCACATCAAGAAATATGAACTCATGCATCCTTTCCTCCTATACAAGGAGTTGGATACCAAGAAATAGAAGACAAAAGAGTCTCCAAATAAGTTGGGATTGATGCAAAGCATCAAACCTAGATAGTTTAAATCTTTCTTGTATCTTAGAGCTTCCCCTAGAGATGTGGGACACTTTGTTTGGGTTTCACATGGGATATTAGTGGGAGTTGGCCCATTTTAGGACTATATAAAGGATCGACCAAAGGAATTGGAAAGACCTCTGCTGTTGAGTTAGTTTTGATAAATTCATGATACCTAACTTCAAATTTAGTAGAGGAAGGATAACCTCTTGAGGAAAAGCTTAAGCAACAAGAAGAATGACCTTGGGGAATGTGTTTTCTACGTCTATGCTTATCTAGGTAAGTGGGAGTGAGAAACCTCGCTGAGGATATGGGTATGATTGTAGGTAGGAGAAGGGTCGTCCTTAGGACCCTGAAGTGTGACAGTTTGTCCTTAGGACCCCAATGTGTTTATGTTTTTTTGGCCAGGGTGAATTAGCACCTTGTGGTTGGGGGTTTCTTGAACCCTAAAGTTGTTTGTTCTTAGTACCCTTTGAAGGGGACTAAGCCCCTAAGTGTCATAGTTTTCTTCCCTTAAGGATTCTAGTTTTTGACTATTATTTGTTGCTTAAGTGTAAATATGTGTATGGATTGAATTTGATTTTGTATGGTTGTTGCCTAAATGCAATTGCCTATGTATTTATAAAACATGGAAGAACCATAGGTTCCCTTTAGTTTTGAAACCGCATACGAGAACTCTAGAGATATTGATAGTAGACTGTTGAGCACAATTGTGTAGAACCTATGCACATCTATGCAAACTATGCACGCTTGTGCTAAAAGGAGAACGCTCCTGCTAAAGGGAGCATGTTCATGCTGCCTTGTTGATGCTATAGGAATGTGTGATGTTTAACTGTGGTTGTTATTTTTGTGAATCCATGTGCTTCGATGAAGTATACTATGATATGTGATATTACACTAAGAATGATGATATTGAGAATGATGATAATTGAATTGAGAATGATGATATGGAAATGGTAAAAGAAAAATGAGAAGGGTATCCTAGTCTATGATGGACGAGAAAGGCCCCGATGTACATTTATCCTATCGATGCTCGAAGGGTACTCAAGTTGTGAGAGTATGACGGGTCATATATAAGGTACCTAGAAAGGGGTTCTCACCAACTCAAGTGGAGACAAGAGAAACTAAATAATTAATAAAGTCTTATCATTTTGAATTTTTTAATATATGATTCCTTTATTCCTAATTGTTATTTTATTTTTATAATATCAATAAGTATCAGGGTAGAGGGTGTCATAGACACTCTGGCTTGAAATGCCCAAATTTCTTGCATTTGTAATTGACAACTTGGGTCTTGTCTTTGTTATCTTTGGAGGTCTTCTTGGAGTAGTTTATCCATCTTGATTTGCCTTTCTTCCTCCACGTAGAGTATATTTTTCTCGAGATGAATGACAATTCATCTTTGTCAAAGTCATTTTCTTTAGAAGTTCCATTAGATGATTCCTCATGTTAAAAGCTTTGGACAATGTCTTCTTGGACGCTTTTTGAGCTTTTAAAGTTATGGACTTCCTTTTTCTTTGTCTTTCATATTCTCTTAGCTCTATCTTGTAGACTTTTAAGGTCCCAATGAGGTCCTTTATAGTTAACTTTTTAAGATCTTTGAACGTTCTTAAAGTAGTAACTTAAGGTCTTCATTGTCTAGGCAAATTTTTCAAAATTTTTTTTATGTGATCATAATTATCATAAACATTATCCTTAGATTATTTATTATTGTTTGAAACTATTGAAGCATTTGATCAATACTCTTGCAGCCTTCCATTCTAAATAACCCATATTGATGGATAAACATACTAATTTTAGAGTCATTTACCTGAGACATACCTTCATATACTAAGGCAAGGGTGTCCCACATTTCTTTAGCAAATTTACAATTATGTATTTATTTTATATTCAGATTCTATTAAAGCACACATCATAAAGTTTCTAGCTTTTGAGAAGATACCTCAATTTTTGTTCTTCATTCCACAAAGATCTAAGAAAATGAGTACCATCATCATGAAGAGGAATATGATCTCCATTTTCAACAACATCACAAATAAATATCAATGGGATTGCATCAAACAAGGTTATCACCCTTTGTTTCCAATAATCATAGTTTTGACCTTTGAACATTGGTGACATGTTGATAGCATTCCCTTTGATTTCCATCGTGCTTTGAAAAGGATTTCATCTCGTGCATGGTCAAATGCTCAACCCCTAGAGGATGAGCTCTAATACCAACTAAAATACCATAGGTAAACACACAAGATGGGTTGATTATATGTGTGATTTTTGAAAGCACCTAGTAACCTTTTTTCACAAAGGGTAGGTGTTTAACACAGGTTCACAAAAATCATCTAAAAACACATTTTTAACAGGGGTATTAAAAAAAGATAAAACACATTTGTGAAAGCAATAAAGCAATAAAGAGGATATGGATAGAAGGATCACTAAGAGATTTTTAGGAGTAAGTATGAGATAATTATAATACACAAGAATGGATTAAAAGATTACATAAATAAAAGGTATAGAACATGTATACTAATTAGTCATGTCTAAAAAGTAAAGGAAATGCAAATTCAATAGTCACAAAAGCATGCAAGTTGAACTCTAGAAGGCTTGGGTATATCACTCTTCTCTTTGGACCAAACACTAGCTTTCGTTTTCTTTTCTTACTTTGTTTTTGTATGGCTTTGCACTTTTTTCTAGAACTTTTACTTTTTTTCACAAACATTTTTCTTTTCACTTTTCACAATTATTTTTAGTCCATAAGGTTTCTCACTTTTTTTTTAAAGAACACACCATAAAAATTTCCTCTTATAAGCCTTTGAACAAGCAAATTTCAACTTAACATTTTTATCAAACATATGGTGTCAACTCATAACATATAGGTGTATCACTTGATGGCACGCTATTATTGTTAGTTCATTTTAAGAGGAACTTTATCTTAGCAGAGGTTTAATATATATACGTGTGAGAGTATAGGGGAGAAAAAGAGAGGACAAGAAGAAGTGGGAAGAGAGTATAGGGGATAAAAAGAAGTGAAAAGAGAGGTTTAATATGCATGTATGCATGAATGTCTTGCTTGTGGACCATTTCATAAAAATTGGAAAGAGAAACCTTTTATTAATTCGAACTAAGATTTACATCGAAAATTATACTCCTGAGGGAGGGTGCCAATGACATTACAAAATTCCCTATTGCAAAAATTTCTAAGGACGCTCATGGCGTTTACAAAAATTTCCTAAAAACTACGACGATGGTTTTCTCAAGGTGTGCCGATGGTACTACAAAATTCCTTACAAAGTTCTTGAAGTTGGGCTAGTTCCTTTGAAATCTTGGAGAAATCTTCCACGGTCTGAAGGATTTGGAGGGCGTCAACCATGTGTTGAGCAATCTTAGTCGTTGCTTGGGCTTTGCCTTTCCCATCTTCTATAGTTGTTTGTAATTCTTGGATGGTATTTTGGGCTTGTGTTTGAGTAGCGTCGGCCTTAGCCCGAGCTTTGGCTAGCTTGAGCAAACTTTGCCATCTTTGCTCTACCTGGCGTTCCCTCGCGGTTTGAGCTTTTGATTGCTCGTCCTCCATCTGGTGAATCGTTTCCTGAAGGGATCGAAGTTGCTTGTCTTTCTCTGTTTCGCTTGCTTTGAGGGCAGTCAGTGTTTCCTTCAGATACTCATTTTCTAAGGCTACCTAGTCTCTTTCCATTCTTCGGAGGCACATTTCTTGATCGACAGCTTGTAGGCAGCTAGCTATCTTTGAACGGTGTTGTTGCTTGCTTCGTGCTTTCTTGATGCTTTCTTCCTTCAGTTGTCTTTCTTGGAGGACTTCGTCTCGCGCTTCCTCTAGCTTCCTCTTGAGAGTTCATTGCTCGGCTTCAATTTGGTTTAAAACTTGCTCCTCGATTTGGAGAGTCTCTTGGATTTCGTACTCTCGAGGTCCTTTTGATCGCGGATAGGGGAGACCTCCGGCTAATCCGATTGCTTGTATCCGCTCCTAGAGCCAGTTCTTGTAACTTTAGGAAGCGCCAGAACTTCTGATGCGAGGTTCGGCTCCCTTTCGCACGACGCATCCCCAAGCCTGCTTGATCTTTCCGAGGTTGTCTATTTTGTGTGCTTCCGATCCATGAATTACGAAAGTGGTCAAAGCTTCATCCGAGGGAGGTTGCATTATAGGGTATCCTGCTTGTCGTAACGTTAGTTGGGGGTAATAGCTGATGGCCCCTTGCGTTCCTAGCAGAGGGATGTTCGGGTATGACCCGTAGCTAACGATTACTTGTCCCCGTGCGTTCCACATGGGGTACCACTGTATTGTTCGTTCGGAAGCTTCGTCTAAGAGCTGGACCCATTGATCCTTAGGCATTGTCCTTATCTAATTCGCTCGATAACCTTCAAAGGGGCAGAGGGCATGTTCTTTATTATGGAATAAGTGGGTGGTAATCCAAAGGTATAGCAATGGAATGCAACATCGGAGAGTTCCTGCCCCCTTTTCTTCGTAGTAGTTAAGGGTATAGTAGGTATTAGCGAGTACAGCCATAGTTGGATTTTCTTGCCGATCTTTTTGAGCTAGGAATGCTTCTACTGCTGTCGCATCTATGTAGTTTTCTAAGCGTGGGAACAGTAGGACCCCAAAGGCCAGCAACCCTAGCACGTCGATAAAGGATTGCCAATTTCCTATTCTTTCGAATTGTCTTAACCTTCCTTCTAGGGTGGACCTACACATTCCTTCTATGCCATTGCGGTTTTGACGTATTTCCCCTATTGTTGTCTGCGGTAGCTGTAAAAGTTTGACTATGGTGTTCCAAGGGAATGGCTGCCCTTGAGGGAAGTAGAGGAGTAATTCGTGAATGGGAAGACCCAATAACCGTTCATATTCTTCTAAGGTTGGGGCTATCTGGAAATTTCTAAAGGTAAAGCAACGGAGTGGTGGATCGTAGTATTGGAAAAGCGCTTCGAGGGTGGCAACTTGGGTATCTACTTCAATGAGTCGTAGGAGGTGGCCATATCTTTTTTCGAATATTCGACGGTAATACCCTTCTAAGCAACTAGCCCAACAACGAAGTGAGTGGAGCTCGGGTTCCTTGACTTGAATGGGACGCCAATGTCTTCCCTAGAAGTTTCTCTTTCCATTTTTCTGAAATATCCGTGGTTAGTTATTTTAGTTTTTTTCTACGATGAATGCTAAGGTTTCTGATTATGCATGGAATGCATGTCGTGTGTGGGAGCAGAGTAGAATACGATAGAAAAGTGGGATAGGATGATATAGAAGATGACTCCATCTCGAGTTAAGGTTTTTTGACTGGCCGACTTCATGTCAGTTTCATCTTTGCCGATTGCATCTCGGCCAACATGTTAGTCCATTAAGTTAAGGCCGATTCCATATCGGCCTCAGCTAAGTCTTAAATTAGGGTTTCACGATCGACTCCATTTCGGAGTTACGCCAAAATTTTTCAACGCAAAAAGATGAAGTTTCCCAAGGCGTGCCAACTCCGTCTTGGAGTCGGCATTCATGCCGCCAAAGAAACTAACCTAGTGGTAAGAAGGATTTTTTTCCCCAGGGGTTCTCATAATTGAGCTGCTAAAAGAAAATTCTCACCTGGTCCCTAGGTCTATAGACCTCCTAAGGAACGCAACCATAGACAGGAGAGTATCCCAGAATATGATCGTTTCCAAAGGCTGTCAGCCCCAGGTGGAACTATCGTGATCACCAGTACAGAGGAAACCCTCCAGCATGGTTCCACTACATATTCTGCACTCCTTAACTCTCAGGCCCAGGAATAGGACCCCACTCAAAAATAAAAATGTTAGCCTAAGCACACCCAACGACTACCCCTTAATTATTAGAATCTTATGAGGATTTGTGCAAACGAAAGGGAAAACTACCTAAGCTAGGGGGAGCATGCATATTTGAGTGTAATTGGTCTTATGTCAAGAGGGACGTTTTTTTTTTTTGGCCATATGCAGCCCTAAGCTAAAACAAATACATGTATAGTGCAATCTGAAGGGACATGGAGTAAAATGCATGAGCAGGCATGTAAAATTTAGAACAACATAATAAGCAACAATTAAATAACACTGAAATTACAATCGTAGCCAGTCTATTAAGGCTCAACTTTCTAGGAACCCAGAAACCAGAGACTCTGGGTTCGATCCCCAGTGGAGTCGCCATCTGTCACAACCAGATTCGTGACGACGCGGAAAGGGAAAATTAATGGGGGGGCCGAAATCAATTCGGCCTCAGGAGTAGTCGCCACCAGCGTTTTGATTAGTAACGCTGGAAAACCAAGGTGGGGGGATAAGGTTTGGTCTGGAACCAGATGAATGGGTTCGGAAGTTGGTTACACGCCAGGGGCACAAGGTGCCCCTAGCATGCCTGTTACTTAACAGTTACTTAAGATTTGGCTAGGTTGATATACTACGTTTTGGTGCCAGTAAGAATAGGGAGGTCATACCAACATGCAATAAACATGTCATACATTCTTAGATTTGACAATACAAAATATTCTCTAATATCTAATGGAATCCCATGTTTGGAGGGGTGGTTTGGTTTGGGGTAATGGACTTGCAAGAGGTGTGCCCTCTTTGCCTACGTACCTCGAATGTGCGAGGATTCAAAGTCCACGGAGTTCTGGACTTTGGTTCCTAAGTTGGGTTATAGCCAATGGCTGAAGCGGACTCGGTCATGACCAACATGGAGGAGGGGAGATTATGGAAGATGGGGTCGAGATGGACTCAGCCCGGGCAGGTGTAGAGGAAGAGTTCAGGGGAGGCCAAGATCGACTCGGCGTCGGTAGGCGTAGGTGAAGGCCAAGATGGACTCGGCCCAGCGGAAGGTGAGAGAGAGGAGGGGTAAGCCAGAGAGGGGTTGGTTTTTTACGATGCTTAATCGCGATTCAATTCATACAATTAGAGGGAGGAAAAGTTACCTGGACCTTGCCGTGTCATCTTCTCGTCTTTTTTCCAAAAGTATCTCCTCCCAGCGCTCCTATTGCTTTAGCAAGGCTTCCGCTCTCTTGTGTTTTCTTTGTGAAAAGTGCTCGATCCCGTAGAAAAATTTTCGACCCCTGCTTATTCGCGGTGAGGTCTTATATAGGTTGCGAGATGGCTTGTATCTTAGCCCATCTCCGGTAAATATTCTATTTAGGTTGAGTTTGAATTCAAATTGAATAACAGATTTTATTCCCTAATTCTTGGGATGAGTATCTTGCCTTATCGCCAAGAATTTCCAAGATTTTTTTTATCCGTTATGGTGACAATGGCCATAGTTGTTAGAGGTAGTCAACACAGGCCACAGCGGCGGTTGCTTGTTGATAACGTATAAAATCTTCAGGATTTTATCATTATCGGTTAAGGGAAAGTCAACTGTGGTTGTTTGTTGATAACATATAGAATCTTCAAGATTTTATTGTTATCGGTTAAGGGAAAGTCAGTTGTAGTTGTTTAGGCCAGACAGTTTTGGGGTGCTACAATAGGGAATAAAACCTAGCAAAAAATTAAACCAAACAAGCAAGAAATCAAGGTGAAAATGTGGAAGAACCTACCCCATTAACACACCAAATAAAGACTCCAAAATCCAAATTAGGTCTTCATAATTGATTATGAATGGCTAGTAATCGATTACACTTATCTCCATATGTTATAAGCCAGCTCTAAATACTAAATGATGAATTAATGGATTAAAAAGCAACACATAACAAATATTAAGTTTCTAGAATTAGGGGAAAACTCAAGAACATTGAAAATTGATAGTAGAAATTGAAAATATGGAAGGAAAAAGGGATGAGGATTCATCACTAGTTTATAGAACTAGATAAGAATGGTAGAAATTCACCACAAGTTCTAGAGGAGCTTGATGTGAATGGGTTATTGTTTAACACAAGAGAAAAAGAACTCTCAACAATGCTTGCAATGCAAGTTTCTATTTCTTCAAAATTGATTAGTGTTCATTACAAAATGCCTTATATCGGCTATTCTAATGACACTTAACTATCAATCTCTAAGCTTAGGACTAATACAAAGACCCAAAAGTCAACTTAAAAATGCACCTAGAAAAGTTGACAACCTTTTTGTGATTGTTTTGGTGATGGAAAATGTTATTAGAGATGAAAATTTTCGTCTTTAGATTTAAAAATGGGATTTTGGGCTTTTTGGCTAAATTTGATTATTTTCTTTTGATTTTGTAACCCTTCAAGCCTTGGATCCATGTTCCTCAAATCCTTTTAGATGCCCATGCCCTCTATGTCTAAATTCATATCAAGATTTTCCCTAAAATTTTCAAAACCTAATTCCAACTATTCTTGTGTTTGAATTAAAGATCCTGAGAGGGAGCATATCACTAAGAGATCAAGTAGCGTATGACTTTTAATCAACTTGGGTGTTCTCTATATTCTTCTTCAAAGTTTTGAGCTATTTGTAAGATGAAAAAAAAACTTAATGATCATTAAATAGTGCATTTATTGTTTTTTACCAACTAATCATCTTGACAAGATAAAACAATTTGTTTATCTTCATTTTCTCATACTAGTTCGTAGAGTCAAAATACAAACCTCTGCCTTATCATACATAGTACATAGTTATGTATGTTGTTTTTCAAAGGTGTGTCTTTTTCATAATGTAGGTAAGTTAGCCACTTTTGACTTCATGATGTTGAGTTTCTTTGATACACTCTATCACTTATGAAGATCATGCATGTGTTTTTAATTACAAACATGATAAGACGATATATATATATAGGTATATTCATAGGATGATATGTATAGGATCATGTATTTTTAATCAAAAAGCGGTGCTTAATGAATTTGTCAAATTAAGACTATTATCTCATTCAAATAAGACTAAGGTTTCATTTGGTCTTTCCTAAAAATCTTATTTTTTTATTTGTTAAGTAAAAACTCATGGGGGATGAAAAAACCTCGTTTGCTCTACCATTTTTCAACCTTGCATATGCATCGTTAATCTTATCAACAAACTCAAACATACCACATAAATTGTATTAATTTTATTAATGTATATTTGAAGTAAACAGGATACACACAAGAAGGAGGACTGAATTGTATGTGATTTTAAAACATTTTTAAAAATGTTTCACAGTATATATAAGTTTGAAACAGGAGCTTTTAGTAGGCCATCCAAAATGTGTATGATAGAAACCAAAAGAGAGGGAAAGAGATACCAACACATTATTTATCCTAGTTCATTTTACAACTTAAAGTTACGTCGAATCCCTTCCATTGAAAAATTTTCCATTAAGTCTAATTAACTTACAATAACACAAGTATTCCCAGTCTCTTCAAACTCCACACACTTGTAATTTACAACCTAGATTACAAGCAATCAAATATTCTTTAACATTTAATCTCTTCAAGTTATCACATAAGGTAAAAAGAGTTTTTCAAAGAAATAACTCATGTAGTGAGCATACATTGTTTAAACACTACTTACTTTGTATAAACAAAGAAATTTATAAGATAATAAGTAAAGCTTTTACAAGATTTTCAAAAGATTGTTCAAAGCATAACCAAGAACAAGATAGAGCTTTTCATAAATGATTCTATTTCATGTTCTTATTCTTATTTCTTGTTTTCTCAATTGATAAATATATAGTCTTTGAAAAGATAATCGTTGTTAGCTTTCTAAGACAAAGATATCTCGACAATAAATGTCCAAGATGTCTTCTACAAAAGAGAACTCTAACACAGTTTGTCTTGTTCCTATGAGAAAGAAAAGTGTAGTAGAGATGTTATAGATACTTTGCTTAAACATGATAAGTCAGGAAGGGCGTCAAGAAGGCTCATTGTGCTTGTTGACTATCTTTGTAGATTTCTTGATCAAGCACACTAGACTATCAAAGTTGACTTGTTTTTCAAAGCTTAAAGGAGTATGGTTTCTTTCCTAAAAAATAGAGTAACAAAGATAATACACATTATATAGGAAAATAATGCTAATATATTCCTAGATAATGTATATATATTTAAGATATAAGAGATACAAAGTATACAAGCGAAAATGCAAGTCTCAAGAAAGATGTATAACTGATAAGAGCTCAATAATGCTTATGGACACTTTTGCATTTATGGATGGTGTCAACTTTTAATCTATATTATTTGTTATCATCAAAACATGTAAGGTTTTGGATGCTTTAAAATAAATTGCTCTAACAATATTAATATATAAATATTAGTAATATTTTCACAAATGTAAATTCATACTATTAGTAGTACTTCCAAGGTGCATCCCTAATCTATCCACATTGTGACAATCTTTTTCTTTGAGGAATGATAGAGAACTTTTGAACCACTTAGTAATGACTTCTGTAGGACACATTGACATCTTTTTATGGTTGATATTGACACGTTTGTTGAGTCTTGGGTTATTGGACCTAATTAGGCTTAGTTGCTAATCTTTGCTTATTTTCGAATTTTATTCTCATTATGATATTACTCTCTTGTGCAAGTCATATGTGGAGCTATAGACCCCCAAATTGGACAATATTGGTGGCTATGGAAAGATAAGACCAAGATCTACAACTTTTCTCTTTTAAGATCAACCCAATTCGACCTTTTTCAGTGTCAAAAGTCCACGTGAATTTTCAGCCTCTACACCCACTCTATTGGATCTTTCTTTGTATATTCTGGTCCAATTTTTGGACTTTTGTTGTTGGGCCTTTGGGTTGTGAATTAATCTGGCCCATACCACCTTCCTTAGCATTCAAAGCATGTAATAGTTAGAGTGAGTTAGTTAGAATTCGATTAGACGCTTTTGGAGACCATTCAGACTTGGTTTAGGAGGTTTCTTGGATCACAAGTTTCCTCACTATTCTTTTTTCTTTTTGGTTTTGCTTTGGGTTTTGTTACATTTTCTGTGACGATTGCCGTGGAAGGCTAGACTCTTTTATCAATTCAAGGTTCTATGATTGTGGTTAGGTTTTAGTTTTTCAATTTTCCTTATGCAAATTCTGCTATGCTTCTATTTTCTTTCCAATTCTTAACTTGTTTTCATTATTATGATTTTGCTTGAAGTTTTTGCTTGAAGTTTTTGCTTGAAGTTTTTGATTGTGCTATGTTAGGTAACCGATTGATCATCTAAACCAACTAATTAAGCACTTGAATCCATGATAATTAGGGGCTGCGATTGTGATCTCAATTTGTATGGATGAATGTTAAATGATTATCTAATGAATCTTTGGTTGATATGAATTTGCACCCTTGTTAGAACCGTGATAATAAATTGCATGATTGAATCCTTGGATTGATGTTCTATATTTCAGTTACATTTTATTTTTGTTTTGGATTTTGCAACCTTATAATTTTGTTTTCTGCATGTTTCTGTCATATGCTCACAACCCCCCTTTTTGAATTTCAATTTGATTTTGGTTCATCAAGATTAGGCATTACAAGATTGTGTCATTGAAAGATTCGACCTAGGTTAGCCCCTACACTGCAAATTTAAGAAAAATCTAGTAGTTTTGATAGTGTTTTAACACTATTATCAAGGAATCAACTACATATTTTTACATAATAACATAAAATAGGAAAAATTGAACAAGTATCTTCTAATTTTGTAAAGAACTCCTTAGACACATTCTTATATAGAGAATCCAACAATATATTTCATGCATCCATCATTGGGTACCATTCCTTTTTCATCAAACAATGTCCCTATTGATCACAAGGATTTAAGGTGTCCTCTCATCCTTTAGAATAATTTCTCTTAATTTTATTATGCCCACAAAAATAAGTAGCTTGCTTAGAATCCTAAATAAATAAATGTGACAGATAACTTTAATTTTATTAAAGTAACATTGATCATCTCAAGTAATGGAAGCCAATATTTGTTTATTTTATATGTAATATCAACAATCAACATAATATAGAATGCATTAAAAGTATTATAGCATCTAAATATGTTTACAATATATCTTTCACTATATTGAACATCCTTCTATGTAAATACACATACTAATCACATTCCATTGATGTCATTAGAATTTTTCTAACACATTCTTTAAAGACTCTAAAGGTGTGGTATGCATTATATATTTGTTTAAGAGTATTGATGTTATCATCACGAGGATATTTCAATGTAAGCAATATGCTTCTTTGCTTCACCACATTCTTTGTCATATCATCTGGTAAGGACTTCTCTTCACCATTTAGCTTACCTATATATGCATAACTCACTAATTTTTCAACTACATCATGATTACAAAATCTACACTCTACAACTTTCCATCCTTCACCATATTCAAAGCCCTCCCTTTTAGTCTATAAGGACATCCATTTTTCTTTTACTTCACTCACCTTGCAAGCTAACTAATTCCAGTAGGTCTATACTTTCCATTTCTTTCGCACCCTAAGGTCAACATTGCCTTCCTTCCTATACCTCTTGTGTCTGACCACACAATGACAAACAAATTCATTCTCTCTTTCCTAACAACTCAAGCTCAATTCAATGGATCATCTTGAGTAGCAAAGACTTGAAAGTAAATGCATGTTAGGTATCCTTCCATATGTTCTACCAATAAAAGACCATACATAAATCATTCCTTTTTTTTTCATAATTCCATAATTTAAATTCTAAAATTAAAGAAACAATCTTTTTATAATAATAGTAATAATAATAATAATAATAATAATAATAATAATAATAATAATAATAATAATAATAACAACGGTAATAGTAATAGTAGCAGTAATAATAATAGTAATAGTAATAATAACAATAATAGTAACAATAATAATAATAACAACAACAATAATAATAATAACAACAACAATAATAATAATAACAACAACAATAATAATAATAATAACAACAACAACAACAACAATAATAATAATAACAACAACTACTTTTATTGTAAGTTTTACCTCAATTACATCTTTGAGTTCTTTTTATTGTATGTTTCTTTTATCTCTCTCCTTATGTCAATTCAGTATGCCTTTTTGGTGTCACAACCTAAAGACTTGCGAGAGTCTTAGGAAATGATATAGAAGTATACTACTTTGTATTTGCAAGTGTTCTTATTATTTTGTGCAATATTTTATCTTCTAAGTGTAAACTGTAGCCTTGAAGAGTGTTTAGATGTTGCTAACTTCTAGGTTAGTGGTCCTCGCAATAAAATCTGAGAGGGGTAGTGTATCGCCCGGCCCCTTGGGCTCCTGAAACCAGACGGATGGACCCCATTGTAAAGTCCATTTTGCCTAAAAGGGCCTATTTCCTCTGAGCCCAATCCCACCTAAGCAGTTAAGAATTGGTTACAAAGTGGTTTGTTGGTTGGGAGCCAAAAACCACCTAACCGGACAGTATATATATCAAAACGGGCCTAGAATGAAGGGTTGATCAGGAAGAGATAGAAACAATAGTGTATTACCTGCGTTCTCATACGAGAACAGTGGCGCCCAGCGTGGGCTAGGTGAAACTATTCCCTACGCCTTAAGAAACGAGATCAATCGGAAAGCTCCACATACCTAGACTGTTAACGAACTGTAATGACCAGGAACATGCCAATCACACGCAATCAGGCGGCGAGTTCTACTAACGACGACGGAGAGGAAGACACCTTACAAAGGTTACTGTTAGTAGTAGCCTCCCTGCAAGCCCATAGTGAAGAGTAGTCACGGTTGAGCATGAAAGCGGAGCATAGGCAGATGGAAGCGGAAGAAAGACACCACCTAGCAGAGGAAAGATTCAAATAAATGCTGAAATTAGCCGAACAGGGGGAGGAAGAGCTCCACCGCTAGTTGGTAGCGGTAAAAGCTACAGCGGAGAGGCCAGTCGGTCCCCCTGCCGAGAAACCTACCGGCCTTTTGGGCACAACCTTTCAATGAAGAAATCAACGAAACCATTATCCCTCAAAATTTCCCCGAAATAGTTATTGAACCATTCAATGGAACACAAGATCCCCACACCCACCTCCAAGGCTTCCAGACCCAGGTATACATCAACGGAGGAGACGACCGACTCAACTACAAGCTATTCCCTGACACATTACGAGGGGTCGCGATGCAATGGTTGGCCACCCTACCACCTGGCACATTACGAGGCGACTTCTTTCACCTCTCAGTTCGCAGCCAATAAGACAAAACAATTAGAAGTAGCTAACCTATTCAACATTAAGCAAAACAAAGGAGAAGCCCTTAAAAGCTATCTAGCCCGCTTCAACAACGCCACGGTTAGAGTCAACGACCCCGATCAAAAATTCTTTATAAAGGCTTTCCAAAAGGGGCCTACGACAGGACAATTCAGTGATTCACTAGCATTGAGAAGGCCGCAAAGTATGGAAGAAATCAGAGCTCGAGTTGAGAAGCATATCGAAGTAGAGGAGGACCAGGCTGACCGGGTAGAAGCAGAAAGACAACTAGGAACAAGTGATGCTCGGTCGGCCCAGAAGGGAGAGAACAAATATCAGTCGAAACACAAAGAATACCCCCAAACGCTGACCCCGTTACGAGAGAAGAGAGCTCAGATATTACGCAAAATTTACCATACTAATCTACTCAAATACCCGAAGGAGACGAAGGGCCGCTAGATGGGAGCCGACAAGCATGAATGGTGCGAATTCCATAGGGTGTACGGACATTTTACTAAAAATTGTCGTACCCTCCAAGAGAAGATCGAGCAATTGATTCAGGAGGGACATTTGGGCCAATATGTCCACCAGATGGACAAGAAAGGAAATGATTTTGTTGAGATCAACAACTTAAAAAGGAAACTTTAGGTTGAATATGATATTAAAAACCTAGGAAAGCTAAAATACTTCATCGAGATGGGATTTACAAGGTCATAAGAAGGAATTTTTATATATCCTTGATTTACTCAATGAAACATGGATGAATAATTGTAGAATTGTATAAACACCATTGGAACCTAATGGGAAGTTAAAAGCAACAATAAATGAAGTGGTGGATTGAGAATGTTATCAAAGGTTAGTTGGAAAGACATAACTCTTTGCAATGAGTGAAGTAAGTCAATTTATGCATGCATCCAGATCTTCTCACTTTGAAGTTGATTTTAGAATTTTGAGATACTAAAAAGGGACTATAAAGGAAGGACTTTTCTTCAAAAATAGAGGTCACATCCAATTTGGCAAGGATTTAAATGACCGCTGCCTCTAGTTTGGCAGGGATATCGCACTTGGCTGATGTAGATTATCTAATGACTATCTATTTTGTTATTAGAGTGGTTCCAATGCCCTTAAACTAACGTGTTCTAATCTTACTACGCATAATTGTGATTAAGCAAGAAAAAGATTATACTAACAGAAATCAAACATAGTAAAAACAGAATCATAACCATTCATTGATTAACCTGGAATGTGATACAAAAGAAAAGTGAAGCGTTCTTGGATGGAGTGTGGATCAACTTCCCGCGACAATCGCCAGCAATAGTTGCAGTGTTCCACCTATGTTGACTAGATATTGAGGGGTTGAATCACTAAGCACTGTGCCAGCGAGCCCTGACAATCTTCTCTTAGCAATCGGCCGCTACCCAGACATAGTTCCTACACCTACTCAATCGACTAGGCACTCTCTGAAGCACCATGGATAAAAGAGGAAGGAAGTGAACTTAGGTTTGGGAACAGAAAGTGTATGTGATAGGCTAAGTGTATCTACATATTCGCTTGCTCACTAATGAACGTCGTCATGCATCTCTACTTATACATGCATCAACTAACTAACTCTATAACCAATAACTGAAATAACAGATTTAACTACCTGACATAATAGACTTTAACAAAATTAACTACTCTAACTAATTTCCTAACTACCACGTGCTAAATTACATTTTATGCATGTGCTTGAATCTTGTCGAAGTGGAGTCGGTCTTCTGATGCTAGGACGGATCCGAACGGATGGGAGTCAGCATCTGATTTGAGGTTAACATCCGGTTCTGGAATCGGCATGTGAGTATCACTCGGTCACGGAGTCGACTTATAGAGTTAGTTCTACAGGAGTTGGCATCTGACTGCTATTGATAGAGTCAGCATCACGGAGTCGGCTTGAAAGGTTTCGTCTGGCCTGGATGTCTTCCTCTAGCTGATTTGACTTCGTCCGGACTCTCTTCTAACCTGTAAAACAAGACTTCTATTTTTGTTAGCTAAAATCAATAACTTAGCCTATATTTATATTTTTCTTAATTTAACCTTGGAACTCTAAATCTTTAGCTAATACATGTTTCTTAACTACAAATTATAGTCTATTTCACCCATCTAAAGACCTTATATGGGGTATAAACTATGCACTATCACTCACCAACTGAGCAAGTCAAAGATAGTTGGAACTCTTTGTCAAGGGTTTCATTGAGTAAGTTGGCATCTCGTTGAGCGAAGGAAAGTCTTAGAGTATATGACTCCAACTCACTAAGCAAAGAAGTGGCCTAGTTGAGTGAGAAAAATAGAGAGTTGTGTGTACCCTTTGACTTGAGTGTTCACTGGGCAAGAGTTATGCTACATCGAGTGAAGGTGAGTGCATGACCCCTAGAGTCCTGATTTGCTGAGCGAGCAAGGAGTCTCATTGGGCGAGAGTTTGTACAAAGCTCACTATGGCTCTGATTTGCGGAGGGAGAGAGTACACTAGCTGAGCGAAAGTTGAACTTAGTGACTTGATCCTTCGTGTATGAGCCTAAGAGAGGTGTATGCTGATAGCTTATGTATGTTATACTTTTGAGTTGTGGTGTGAATTGATTGAGATATATTGTCATTACATTAAGAGATAAACACGGGAAATGATATGAGAAAATGAGTGGTTATTCGATGAGTTTCCTAAGCTAAGAGTTAGCAAAAAAGGAACTGAAATGACCTCTGTCAAGTGAGTGACCTAGGCCTATGTGTAGGCAAGAAGGTGTGTATTGTGTGGGTTGTGAGATGATGTACCTAGCCTATGGAGGGTGAGCATGGTCCTTATTTGCCCAATTTAAAGAGAAATTAATGAGAATACAAATTGTGTGACATTCATCATATAATGTAATTGGTGTAAGAGAAAGTAGAAATGAGACAAGCGATAAGGTCACTAGACCTATTGGGGACTACTCAGTATGGAAACCCTAAGGGTCATGACTAATCCCAACCAGTAAGATCCTGGTGTGCTACTAGAGAATATCAAGCTAGCATGGTATGACTAACCACAGAGGCGAAGATTAGTAGTGTCACCCCTAACCTACTTTTTTTAGTTGAATTGGTATCACATGCATATGGAGTAGTGTGTAGGATGCATACCATCATATCATATGCATTGTGTTTATTGTGGATGTGTGTGTTATATTTCAAGTATTGTGGTGGTGTGTGTACTACACTACTTGGCCTTGCCAAGGTTGCCTTGATAGTAGTGAGACATATTCTTCCTTTGTGTTGTTGCCTTTTATGTCGTTTTATGTCTGGGTTTTGTCAGCTCTAATAGAATTGTGACATTGGGGTTGAACATATTGTTTGATTTAATTAGGTTTTTATGTTTTGTTATAACTTGAGTAGTTTTTATTGACCTTTGGAGTGCTAGTAGGTTTTAGTTTGAGAGGTTTCTATGCTGAGATTAGGGGTGTTGAGTTTGAGAAATGTGAATTCTTTATCCCTTAAGTTTATATTTATGAAGTTTTATTTTATTAAGAAATAGTTACATGATGTCACATTTTCAAAAGGGTTCAATGTTATCCATATTTAAACAATTTCTTAAATATTAGTAACTAGATCTTAAGGATAAAGCATGTCACATGAAATGTAACACCTCAATTTTATTTTATTTTTCTATTGGTTGTAAATATTGTGTTTTATTAATTGTTATTAATATGTGGTTTAATTGTTTATAATTAAATAAATAATATTTTGTGAGAAATATATGTTGGGTTTTAATTAATTTAATTAACAAAAATAGGTCATTCAGAGATGGTAAAAGCTTGAGTTTCACATTGGGCATCACTTCCTTCTCCTAAATGAGGAATAAGATAGCTCAAGTCCCACATCAGGCAATATGAGTTCATGCATAGTCTCTTTCTCATATATAAGGAGTATGGTACAAGAAATAGAGAAGATAAGAGAGCCTCTAAACAAGTTAGGCTTGAAGCAAAACATTGAACTCATGATAGTTTTATTTTTCTCCTGTTAGAGCTTCTTCTAGATACATGGGGACCATTCATTTGAGTTTTTACGCTTATAACAAATCATCATCCCACACAGGTTAGAAGTGGAAGATAAGTTGATTGGGCCCAAGTTTTGAGCAAGCCACGCTTAGATTGTCGAGCATGATCGTGCTTAAAGTAGCATGCCTGTGCTAGCCAAGCATTGTGGGAGCACACCCGTGCTCGATAGCATGCCTGTACTTATCGTAGGTTGTCAGAAGGAGTTGCGAGGCCCATTCTGGGCTATATAGAGGAGCAACCAAAGGAACCATAAACACCTTCTAACATTGAGTTAATTTTTCTAGAAACATGAATTCAAACTAGAAAGTAAATGAAAGGAGAACCTCCAAAGAGGACATACGAGGATAAAGAGGAACAAGCCTGAGGAGTGGGGACCCTGTTTAGAAATCGACATTCTAGATAAAAGGAGTGGGAAATCCTGCTTAAAGGTATGAGTATAACTATGGGTAGAGGGGTCATCTCTAAGACTCTTAAAATTATATATTTTAGATTATCTAAAGGAGAGTTTGAACTCCTTGGATTAGAATATTTCCTTTTTAATTAATTTTCATTAATTATATGATTATTATTTGTATGTTCTTAGTGGTCTTTGAAGGGGAGGTTGAGCTTCCTAAATTAGGTTGTTTATTTATAATTTTGTGAAATTGCTAGTGTAATTATTTATATGTATGCAAAACATAGAAAATTATAGATTCTCTTATGAGAAATCAAAATTATTGGTAAAAATATAGAAAATTTTTGTTGTAGGTTATTAAGCACAATTGTACTCATGAAGAACAACCAATGTAGATTTCATGCACCCTAGTGTAGACTATGCATACCCGTGTAGAATCATGTTGATTGTGCATGGCCATGCTAATGGGAGCATGCTTGTGCTATCCTACCCATGCTTGTATGAGTTTTTGTGCTATAATGTAATTGGAATATACTGTTCTATATTAAACTATGTTTTTGTATGAAATGTGTTCGTACTTTTGTTAAAATGTTATTGTTAAGTTGCATAATTGAGAACTGTGATATGTGACATAGAAATGGGTAATAAGGATAAATGTCCTTCAAAAGGTGACCTAGTATGTGAAAGATAAAGATGAGGCCTGGAGACATTTGTCTAGTGAGTAACCTAGTCTATGAGAGACAAGAATGATACTCACCAATCTATGACAGGTTGTGAGATGAGATGCCTAGTTTGTGAGAGGCAAGCATGGCTCTCATCAGTCCAATGTTGAAAGTGGAATAATGACTAAATTTAACTGCATTTCATGCATCATTTAATGGAATGGATGTGTAAAGAAGTAGGCACAAACCTAAGTGTTAAGGTCAATAAACCTTCTAGAAACTACTTGATACAAAAATATTAATGGTTGTGATTGATCCTACAAGCCGAGACAAACGATGCAAGCTGAGAAGTACCTAACATACTACCAAAGGACATCATACTAGCATGGGATGACCAACAGAGAGGTTGAGCTGCATACCCCTAGCCTACTTTCCTATACTAGAATTGGTACCACATGACATATGGAATAATATTAAGAGCATATTGTTATCATTCATGCACATATATAGATTGTTTATTTTCTATCTTACAAATAATTGTGTGTATGTGTTCTACTTACATTGTGCTCATATCATGAGCTTGATTGAGGTATATTTCTCACTCCATTCTGTTGTATTGTGTGTTAAGGCTAAATGTCATTTTGTAGGCGACCATGAGTAGGAGCATAAGATTGAGTTAGAGTGCTTATTTACTACTTTTATTTTAATTATTTTATTTTTTTGGATTTTATGCTTTGATAGGACATATGACATTAGAGCGGTTGTAATTACTTTATGATCAAGTGTTTTGGTTTATATTTTATGACTATCATGACATTAGAAATTGACTTTTTAGAGTGCTAGTAGGGATACATGTTTGTTTTTAAATTATGGTGAATCCTTTACTGATTGATTGTGTGTTTTCAACTTCGAACTTATTCTAAGTTTATTTTTATTAATATTGTTAGTATTAGAGGTAAAGGGTGTCAAATGAGACTTATTGAAGATCGCACTAGCACGAGTTGTACATATAAAAGGAAAAGGATCCCAACATGTTTTTTTTTCTTTTTTCGTTGTATTTTGATACAAATCACCTAAGGTTTGGATTCACTCCAACAATTTAGGCTAATCCTGAAACTCACACTTAATATAACTGTTAATGTTGCGAAAGAACGAGCAAGATTATCGTTAATTTCAAAGTAAATTCGCAGGAAAAGTTAAGATAAAAAGAATTGAAAAGAAGAAAATGGATAAGATTAAGAAATGGCTCGCCACTTATTTCATGAAAATTATATAAGAGAAAGTGAGATTTTCTATAGAGAACTTGATGAGAATTAAATGTTTTACTCTAATGATAAATCAAGAGAACTCTCTCAAATGTTTGCTATGCAAGATATCAAAAATGATCAAAGTTAGTTACAAATCAGTTAATGTCAGGTTTATATACTAATCATGCTTGCAAAAAGGCACAAAAACTAACTAACTGAAAATACCTTGGACTTTGAAATAAATGTGACCCAAACACAAGGCTTTAAGCCCATTGGTTAAGAGTGCATCCAAAGGTGAGAGCATCCAAAGGATCCAAGAGCCGTCCAAAGGCAAGTGGGTCTAAAGGACCTAAGAGGTGTCCAAAGGCGGGTGCATCAAAAGAACCCAGTTGTTGCCCAAAGAAGGCATTCAAAGGTGGGTGTGTCCAAAGGACACACGAGTTATCCAAAGACAAATGCATCTAAAGAACTCAAATATCATACAAAGGACCTGTCATCCAAAGGAGGCAAGTACCGTCCACAAAGACTCGTCATCCAAAGAAGCCAGGTGTTGTCCAAAGGGTCTAGCGTCCAAAGATTCCATATGTCGTTTAAAGGCGTCAACATTCCAAATGCATTCGTAGAGACAGGTTAAAGTTTTTAATACAAAAGAAAACAAAGTAAAGCAACTATACAAAGGTCCTACAAGTTACTAAGGAGGCAAAGTTCCTCCTTAAGTTTATTCAAACTCTTTCTAATCTTAAGTACTCGAAAGGTTTTAGTCTTCATATGTTCAGTGTCCTTTTCATACTCTTCATGTTTTCACATATTCGTATCATATTTAATTTTAGTTGTATTTTGTGACTTATATATTATATTTGACTATTGTACCTTGTTCTAATTTTAATTTGTATTGTATTTTTCTTCATAAGTTATTCAACTTGTAAAATTATTAAGTTATTTAAAATAAATTAATTACATTAAATATAGATTTTTTTTGTATCAAGTAGCATCTCAAAAATTATAAAATTAAAAAATCAAGTAATTAACACTGAGTTAAAATCTCTTAACATTTGGTCAAGAATTTAAATCCTAACCAGGGCATATAAAAAAATATTGTCAAGAAAGATAATCTACCTATGAATACCAACATATTTCTGAGAAGAGATTAAAAGTCTCCATAACCAACAAAAAAAAAATATTTATTTACAATCAATTTTTTAAAAAATTTATTTATAATTATTAGCATGCGCGCACGTATACATACCAAATGTATATTATAAAAATTAATTTTCATAATATATTTCAACATAATATTACAAAAATTATTTTTCTTAGTATTACGAAAATATCAGCGTAATTTGATTCGCATTGTTGGGTCATACTTTTTAAATAAAGCATGCCTGAAACTAGTTTTTTTTTATAAAAAAAAAATGTAATTATAAAAAGTGCGCAGAAAAGAAAAGTTACAGAAAAATGTGGAGAAAAAAAAAGGTGGAAAAGCCACCACCAATATCCAATTGGGTTTTATAAAGCATTGCAGTGCAATGCAAAAAAAAAAAAAAAAAAAAAAAACAGTTGATTTCTCTTCTGTTCATTTAACATATAATTAAATTTAGTTTTAATCCTACAAACTTTTTCCTTTTAAGTTATATTTTCAAATTTTGGAAAAGATGTTTAGCACGTAACATACATTTAAACATGTTACATAATTATTAAATAGTAACCAAGCTTTCAAAAGTTTTAAAATTTGACTAAACAATTAAAATTTAACTAAAATTAAATTTAACTATATTTACAGAAGAAAAAAAAACATTTAAATTTATACTTATAATCATTTACTTAATCCTTTACAAATATTTCTTTCATGCATTTAATTTAATTTAATTGTCAATTATTAAATAGTAACAAAGCTTTCAAAAGTTTTAAAATTTGACTAAACAAATAAAGTTCAACTAAAATTAAATTTAACTATATTTATAGACAAGATAAAACACATTTAAGTTTTTACTTATAATCATTTACCTAATACATTACTAATACCTCTTTCTTTTGTGTATTTTATTTAACTCTCAATTATTAAATAGTAACAAAGCTTTCAAAAGTTTTAAATTTTGACTAAACAAATAAAATTTAACTAAAATTAAATCTAACTATATTTATATAAAGAAGAAAACACATTTAAGTTTATACTTATAATCATTTACCAAATGTATTACTAATAGTTCTTTCATGCATTTTATTTAATTGTCAAATATTATATCTCCAGTAAACCATACTCTAGGATTCTCATGTACACTACACGCTAAACATTCATAATAGTTGAATGGCTAAACAACTTAAACAATTAAGATATTATAGAAATGACATTCCCTGCACCACAAACTAAAAAGGGGAAGTGTGCCCATCAACCAAGGAAGTTGCTACAACAATTTGGGCATGTACAAGAATTTCTTACTTAGTGCATGTGATTACTAGTAATGTGTCTATTGCTAAGAAATGTGATTAAAGGTTTATTGACTACCACACTCACATTGTTAAAGATGTCATTGGAAGAACATGTTCGACTAATCTAACACAATGCATGGATGGATAGATTCATTTGCCCACCATATTTCTCATTCATACCTTCCATGAAAAAAAAAATCTTAAGATTTGATACGAGTACTGATGTAACTCCCTATAAGTTAAGGAAAATTTAATTTAAGTGATTCTCATGGTTGTCTAATATATATATATATATATAATATTGAATAAGAATCACATTCTGTGGTACTTAATTGTTTTAAATCTTTTTATAGGAACAATTAAGAAGATTTTCAAATTATCTCAATCCATACTTGATCTAAAGATGATAATTGAAGAGACTAACACTTTAAAACACCACATAAGATGTATTAAAAAGATCACATGATCAAGCACTAGCACAAGTTGTACATATTAAAAGAGGAAGATCTCAACATGACTTTTTCTTCTTTCATTATATTTGACTATTTTGACTTATTTTAATTTTAATTTGCCTAGTATTTTTCTTCATAAGTTATTCAACTTATAATTTAAGTAATTTAAAATAAATAAAAATTAAATATCAATACCAACATATCTCTCCTAAGAGATTAAAAGTCCCGATAAAAGATACTCGTTTACAATTGTAAGCACACAAAATGTAGGTATATTTCAAAAATTAATTTTCATAATAATATATTTCAACATAATATTACAAAAATTAATTTCCCTACTATTACGAAAAACATCTGCGTTTCATATGCAACCACCGCCATCCAATTGGGTTCTATATGCAATGCAAAAAGAGGCAGTTGATTTCTCTTTTGTTCATTTATCGTAAAATTAAATTTAGTTTTAATCCTACAAATTTTTTCTTTAAATTATATTTTCAAATTTTAGAAAAGATGTTGAGCACGGAACATACATTTATACATGTTACATAATTATTAACTAGTAACAGCTTTCAAGTTTTAAAATTTTTAAACAAATAAAATTTAACTATAGTTACGGAATGAAAAAAAACATTTAAGTTTATACTTATAATGAATTACTAATAGTTCTTTCATACATTTTATTTAATTGTCAATTGTTATATCTCCAGTGGACCACACCCTAAGATTCTCATGTACACTACACGGTAAAAAAAAAACACCAATAGCTGTATGACTAAACAACTTAAACAATTAAGATATTACAGAAATGACATTCCCCGCACCACAAACTAAAAAGGGGAAAGAGGGGAAACTAGAAACATCATGATACACAAACAGAATGATTCGTGTTTACCTGGAATCACCTGGTTCGCACAATTCTAAACATACGAACCATGATACAAATGCAATTACACATCTTTGCAAGCGATAGAAAGATGGATCAAAGGGGGGGAAGGGGATGAGGGAGGAAGAACACTATATCAACACATGGAAGCAATATTAAAAGGCAAACACTTGTGCCACTGTCATAGCTCTGAGAGAATGGCAGGAATGTAATGCGATAACTCAGCTGTTAGTGACTGGAATCCATTTACAAGTTGGGTATGGAAGTCCTGATCTTCTTCACCAATCAATCTGAAATGTACGCGTATGGCTCGTTTACAAACAGCCATGAACTCAAGAAGGGCTGCTATAAGCTGCTGAAGTTCCTGTGATCGCAACCTCGTCGCAGGCTCCCCGGACAAGAAGGCTGTGCAAACACTCAAGACTCCACTATTCACCTGTGCAAAGAGGGAGTGTGCTGTCAGAATCCAGAAAGCAAAAATAAAGCATGCAATGTTCGAATCTGGGTTTAAACTCAATATGCAACTACACAAAAATAGGATTATCAGAAGTAGAGACTGAATTTCTTGTAACCACAAAAATAAGCATAAAAAATACGATGGGTAATAAGAACTAATAATAAAACATACTTGTACTGCAACACTGCCTTGGAGGATTCTTTGTAGACTCTGGAGTCTTGGAAGTTGATCCCCCTCAGAACTGCGAGGCTCTTCAAGCTCATTTCTTAATGCAGCTGTTCGTGTTTCAATCATTCCGATTGCATTTTCTACAGGAGAGAATTCAAGGGACTCGGATTTGATTACCAATAACCTATTTACTAAAGCTGGAAAAGAACCCTCAGTCTGAAGAACAGTGCGTCTTTTCCATTGATCTTCCAATCCACCTTGAGTCTTGCCATTTTTAGTGAATGGGGTGTCAAACAAGAATCGGTCAAATACTCGGGCTCGAACGCTTCCAGTAGAGAGAGAGAAAATTCTTTCTCTCCTACTTCCTAAATCCTCATCTTCCATGACTGCATCAACGGCTGTAATCTGAAGGTAACAGACACCAGGCTGTAACTCCTCTGCCTTCACTTGTCTAGAATCTGGAATAATATGCAAAGTGTGATTACCATCCATTCTAGTCTCGTATATGTGACTAAGTTTTTCCATTATGTCACCTAGACGTACATCACGAGGCTCACGATATACATACTCCTTTTTGTCAAGTTTCCCAAATCTATCACCATAAAATCCAACCCTGTAGTACGTTGCATCAGTGAAAGGAATTGGACTAGATTCCTGTTCAAGAATTGATTCATAGATATTGGTAAGTAACGTGTGACATTTAGCCAGCTGTCCATAAGCCCTCCTGCTTTTGTAAACTGGGATCACAAGTTCCAGAATGCTTGCACAGAAATGAAAAAGCTCGGCTTGTGAGAAGAGCTTATTAGCAAGCTGCAGATATTTCACAGCAGAGTCAACTGTTAGTTTTGAAGCACCATATCCCTCAACCTCAGCAGCAGATGCTTCAGATGTGATCTCATTGCTGACCATAGGACAAATCTTACGTAAAGCAGCAACATGGTCTTTGCTCCAAACACCATCATTTCTTGCAACAAGGGCCTGCATCAAATTTAATAATGGTGTAAGCTCAGAAAAAAAAAAAAAGCATCACCATATAAATCAGAGGAGCTTTACAGCTCTTAACACACACCCCCTCCCCCCTCATTAAGTAAAAATGATAATGATACCCTATAATGGAAAGGATGGCTATTAGTAAAAACAAAAAAATATTGATAGTCTTTTAAGAGTCAAACTCAAAACAATGAATCCTACCATTTGGTTCTCTTAAATTCATATTTGACTAAGCTAAAGTAATTAATAATCTCTATCACTTCAGATAATTAACAAAGTAATAACTAAATGTATTAGGTTCTTTAATACAATACCTACTTGACCAAGTTGGCCAAGGCTTTAATTTTGTTAATGAAAAAAATCATTAAAGCAAGAGAGTACAAAACATGAAGATCAATATCCTCCTATAGGCACAAAGAAAAAACAGAGGTTAAAATGGAAAAAGCATAAGCTCAAAAGGGGGCAACCCAATCTCTTCAACTTTCCAACTTAGTAACACCCTTGAAGCTAGGAAAACCACCCTATCCCATAAAAGTAGTTGGAAGAAATTAATTGAAAAAGGTTCAGAAACTACATTACGGCCAAGTGCTTGATTGAGTCTGAAAATAGAACCTTTAATGTAAACATTCATAGAGCTTTGATTATATTTTAAATATCAAAGATATTCTAGAAGATATTTTTGTTATAAATATCAAATATTTAAGGAGATATTATGGGATATTTGTTTTCCTATTACTATTATTTTCCTATTTCCCTCTTTCATTTTTTAGGCATAAACTTTACCCTTTTAAAAGGATATTAGTAATTGTATAAAATATACAATTAATATACAATTTTCTTTTCTTTCAACTTGGTATTAAACCTCCCAATCTTTGGGCTTTGTTTCTACTACTTAGTATTGGTGCTACTATTCACCGCCCTTGTTGCTGCCATTGCTACCTACAAAACTGGTGGTCAGACCAGGAAATGAAAAAAAAATGTCATGTACTGTTCACGTCCCACGTTCACATGCTGTTCATACTTGAATGTTCATAAGTGGTGCAATGTCTTCTGATGTGACCCACTTGACTAAGCCACCATAGAAAGAATCCACCAACAACGCCTCTACTTGTTTGACTTTTTTTCTAATGGCTGAAGTAATGGTCATCTCTTTGGGTCCCAATGATTTTAGTAAACTTTTTTACACTTGCTCCTTGACCATGAAGGATAAGAGTTCTTTTAATATTTCTGATTCTTTTTCCCAAAGTATTTGGATACTTGATTATGGGGCAACAGATCACATGACCCCATTCTCCTCACACTTGACATCATACCCAAGAGCATCTAGAAAACAACTCATTACAGTTGTTAGTAGAGATCATGTTCCTATTGTTGGATCTAGCAACATCCAACTCCAACCCTCTCTATCCTTACACAATGTTCTCCATGTTCATAATTTGGTTAAGAATATTATTTCTATACATAGGCTTGCACAAGATTTGAATTGTGTAGTAACTTTTTATCATTCTCATTGTCCCTTTCAAAATCATACCTCTGGGTTGATTGCTAAAGAGCAGGGTGGGTCATATTTTTTACAACACAAGACAATTGATGATAGAAACAAAAAAAAAAGGAGATATCTTCTGATCACCAAGCAACCTCAGAAAATTAGGCAGCTTCCCAAATTTGGCGCCACTACAAGCGTCATGGACATTCTCCATTTGGTTTACTTAAATCTTTATTTTCACGTTTATTAAAAAAAGAGTCTATTGATTCCTTTAAGTATGATGTTTGTAAGTTTCTAAACATCATCGTGCTTTCTTTCTTCCTAATAATAGTAAAAATGTCGCCCCTTTTGATCTTATTCATTCCGATGTATACCTATTGCCGAATCGATTTTTAGGATTACATGGTTTGTAACTTTCATTGATGATTGACTTACCTTATGAAACACAAATATAAAGTACATCAAATATTTGTTAATTTCTTCTGTACTGTAAAAAATTAGTTTGGTAAATCCATTAAAAGAATAATCAGTTAGACAATGGTATTGAATATGTTAAACCTTTATTTTCTAAGTTTGTTACAGATTAAGGTATTATTCATGAGCTTACTTGTATAAATACCTCTCAACAAAATGGAGTTGCAGAGAGAAATAATTGTCATCTTGAGGTTGTCAGAGCTCTACTATCTCAAATGCCGGTTCCAAATATCTCCTGGGAAAAGTTGTCCTAACTGCCACCTACCTCATAAACAGGTTACTTACTCATGTCTTACAAGGTATTAGTC